>JABWDB010000001.1:5492500-5812500 GCA_019614645.1 Stratiolaelaps scimitus | reverse complement strand
GGTCTGTTTTGTCAACATTCGACATTTGTGAAGACTAAAGCCAAAGAAGCACATCGCCGCTATTAGACTTGATTATACTCTTATCATGTTCTTTATGCAGTTTGAAAAACAAATATAGAGATTTGTTTTCTACAATGTTAGAGCTATGAGTCGCAGCGCACAAGAGCAAGCATTGCATTCGGTCACGATTAACAACAGCGGCAGAACAATATATATAATATATATATATATATACAACGCTTATTAGAAATCTCTGGGACGCACTAAGTTTTCTATTAGTGTGTCGTTCCTGCTCATTATATTCAACGAAGGCATTATAGTGAGAGAGTGAATTGGTGGCGGCAGCATTCAGCTGTTGATAATCGTCGTCGTCGTTCCAGTGGTGGTTGGTCGATTCAATCGCAGTACTTCGTCGTCCCACTTGTTGGTTGGTTCGTTACCCAAGTTAGCTCGATGACAATGAAGCAATCACCGATAGCGTGCCATAGTCATGAGCCAGGATCAACTGTGGACGAGAAACGAAGAAAGAGAGAGTCGCTGCGTTTCACCAGAATGAGGCGCTCTTTTCCACTCTATATATATATATATATATATATATATATATATATATATATATATATATATATATATATATATATATATATATATATATATATATATACATATATATATATATATATATAGATTTCAGTGGTGATGTTGTGGTTGCTGCTGAGGCTGGTGCTGTTGTTCATAATGAACGAGCCAACATTAACAACAACAATAATAACAGCGCCAACGTCATCATCATCATCGCCATGATGAGCGGGCGGTCAGAGGCTGACGACAGCCGAGTGCAACGAGGCGATTATGTCCGTGACTGCTGTTGGCCGACTCAACCAGAAGCACCGTCAGCAGCAACAGCAGCAGCAGCAGCAACACCAGCATCGTCAAAACCGTGGCGTTGTCTGTGGGGAACAGCCGCGCCGCTCCGACCACGGACCCATGGACAACTGACTATGTCATTAGAGTGAAGTCGGGCGGGCTCTCTCTTCAACCACAGCAATGAAGTGCAGTGCACCTCAGCGATGACGACGTCGCTCGCACACGGAGAAACATAAAGATAATAACAACAACAACAATACCAGATCTAGCCGGCAGCCGCCGCCGCCGCCGCCGCAGTTATGCTGTCTGTATTGGAAGCCGACCGGGTGTCAGACCGGCTGGTCCCTCCTGCTGCATATGCTCAAGCATATGAAGCAAACATACGTAACAAATCTCCATGCTGATGGACTTGCAACTGCCACGAATGAGATGGATGACGAATTGATCCTATATCGTTTCTGGTTTGGGCTATTCGTGTAGGCTAGTAAACGCAAACGAAGTACAGTAATACACTCTAGTGTCCATCGTTATGTTATAAATCATAGCGAGGTGCGACGGTCAGTGTCGACGTTGCCCGTTTTAGATGATTCCGTAGTTCTGTCACAGATAGATGGAGCCGTGGAGTTACAATGTCCATGGCTGTGAGTGTCACCACCACAACCACCGCCGCCACTATCGTCGTTATCATATTGGTGCCTATTTGGCTGTTGCGGCCGCTTTCGTGACTGGCCGCAATCTGTTGCTCCTGGCCAATCCTCTTACGACGGACTTTCGTTTTTTAGACAGATTTCCTTTGGTAGACAAATTCAGCCATTTCGCATTTGCGCTAAGGAGTGCAGCGAGACACCGAATGAACGCCGCGACGCGACATAATATGACATGCATATATATATATAGAAAGTTAGTTATATATATATATATATATATATTCATTCATTCAAATTGAGGTTTATTCATTGCGGTTTTCACATTCATCGTCAGTGGATTCGATGAGCCTAATCGTCGTAAGCCACAACTATCTTCACAATGACACTATCATTACATGGAGTACGTCTAACATGAAAACAGTAAAATATATATATATATACATTGAATAATGATGAGATACGGGTACACATATGACGTTTGCAAATGGAAATTAGTGGTATTGCTATTACAATACAAATGTTTTGGTTTATTGACGGAACTGCAGTTTTTTATGTACAACGCTTAAGTTTCGGTTTTCAGTACTCAGTGAGCGCCTAAGCCATTGCGCGCTGGCGGTCAGAAAACCATAGCATTCAAATACCTTACCCAAGTGCTGCTTATGCTGAGTATGAGCAACGCATTCGTCGATCTGCTGTTCCAACATATGTACAATATTTTACACGAACCCGCAGTCATGATCAAGGATATTGAGGAGATCTGTGTGACAAGCATAAAATCATTTTGAAGTACGGACGATCCAGCAGAAAGTAATGGCCATTAAAGCGAATCCATCTTCGATTGTTATTATACGTTCAATACATTCAGAAGCCATAATGAACCCCTTCCTCGTCTACAACAGATAATCTTAATGCCATTACCTTTCCCATATATATATATATATATATATATATATATGGGGCTACATGTTAAGTGCATCCTTTTCAGTGCTTAAATGACAGTGGTAACATGCTCTTTTGTCTTTTGGCCTTTTATCATATCTCGGGCGTCTTCCTCGCTCTCTCTCTTTCTCGGATTCACCGGGCTGCCTCTGTTCTAGCTTTCGGCACCCTCAACACAAGCAGTGCAGCACAACAATAATCCAACTTCATCTGCACGGATTACAGCTGTGACCCTCTGTCGCTCTTGACTGAAGCTCCGAACGCCTTGTCACAAATCCAAGCCCAAGCGTATGTTTCCCCTGTAATTACAGCTCTGGTAGGCTGTTTTGTGCTGCTACCGTAACGGTAGCATCGTTGATGTTGTTGCGGCCGCTGTCGGTTCTTAACCGTAACGGTCCCCGCAGAAGCAGAAGTATACTCTGTGATTCCCTTCAGAAGGGCAGGTAGTTTGCGCTAATCTTGAAGTACCGCTAGTGGCCGAAAAAAACCCGATGCCACCCGACACAGTTGAAGTGGAAGGAGACGATGTAATCATCGGGGACCTCCCGACCCCAATGATGAGCTTCTCTCTCTCGCAGGCCTCAGCAATCGCTAGCACGGCACTCGTTACAATCAAGCTCACACGCATCGAGGAGCAGCAACAACAACAGCAGCAGCAGCAGCATGAAAGGCACCATCACCTCGCAACCGTACATTCGAGTGCGGTCCAATACTTGCAGCCGCCTCAAAACCGAAATTAATAATCAAAGGGCCAGTCGACTTGAGCGATAGCAGGCAGGCGGGGGGAGGGCGAGCTGTTGCTGGTCCATCCTCTTGTTCAAACCTGATGAAGTCCAACATCCAGTACTAACTTACACAGCCACACAAACAAAGGTCGACCGGACCTTCGGCGAGCAACTGAAAGGCTGCTTGCTGCCGCCACCTGATATGAGGCGTTCGAATGGCTCTCTTCTAAATGCGGCGGTGGCGGTAGTGGTTTTGGCGGCGGCGGCGGCGACGACCACAACGACGTCCTGATCGTAACGTGTCATTTGAGCCATCATCGGATGTGGCGCTCTGGTCCATAATGACGAGGAGAAGGTCACTCGTGGTCTCCCGGTAGTTGCTCAGAAGTAGAAACAGAACAGAAAAAAGAAGAAGAAGAAGTCAAACTGAGTAAGGACAGGGAACGAGCGCAACGAGAAGCTCTGACGAATCTGTGAGTATACACGACGAGTCAGAGATGAAGAGAAACAACATGAGAAGTCTAAGATGAAGAGTGTTCGGCAAACGAAAGACGAAGGCTCAACTCGATGAGGGGACAGACGCGGTCGGCAGACGGACGGACGGACGCGCGGACGGACGGACGGAGACAGAAACAACAACGAATCGAAAATAAGAACAGGATGAGCTTAGATGACAGATAGCTCGAATCGGCATCTGCAGGGGCAGCAGCAGCAGCAGCAGCGGCGGCCGATTGAGCGGTAGTCATCAGAGTCATTCGATTCGATGTATATAAATATATAGAGGGTGGAGGAGTGAGAGAGACCGTTGAGTGAGACGGGAGGTAGATTCGCGATGGTGGTGCTGGTGAGGTAGTCCGGTTGACTTTAGTCAGTCCAGCTCGAGTCGAGTCGAACCTCACCGCGCTGCACAACGGGCTTACACGCACACAGGCAGAAACTAACGCAACGAAGCGGCAGACAGACGAACACAAATGGAGAACACTCATAGGTTTCGTATACACTGATGAGAGACAGCCAGAGATAGTGAGATGGGGGTGGGGGGGGGGGGGGGGCAGGAGGAGTAAGAACACTCTCTGAAGACACATACACACACAGAGAGAGAGAGAGATGGAGAGAGACACGAACACACGCCGCAAACGATCGAACGAACTAAAGAACGTAAGGAGGAAAAATAGTGGTGGGTTGGCTGTTTGATTTTTAGCTGTACGGATGCGATGGACTTTAATTTGGGGGTTTCTGCATCGTCGCCGGCTCCGGTTGCTGTTGTTAGCGCCACGGCGGCGGCGGCGGCAGCGGTGGCAATGACGACTTTTGTGGCGGATACGCTCGCGCGGCCGGTTTGGCCTGAGCGGGCGTCCAGCCACGGACACGGCACAACAAAGGAACGAAGACGAAGTGATGGACAACAACAACGACGACGACGATGATGATGATGCTCAAGCAGATGATGCGATGATGAGACAGAAAGTCTACCCGTTTTTTCTTTTCCTTCTTCATCTTCTTCGTTTTTTTTTTGTATTTAGATGAAACTCCAAACGCCAGGCAGCGTAATGCCAGCGCGATCGCTAACGTTCTCACGATCGATGGCCGGAGAGGGGGACCGGGGGGGGGGGGGGGGAGCGACAAAGAGTGATGTATTATACCTCTCGCGGTGAGAGTGCCAATGGTGGTGATCGAGCTTCATTCGATGTCCATCTAGATTTAGCAAACAAAAAAAAACTCACAGAAAGAAAAATATCACAAGCATAAGGTTCTATACGATGATGGCGATGATGATGACGGCGGCGGCAGCGACGACGACGAACGTGTGCATATTATTATTGCATGTGGGATAAAAATATTCGACTTAGTTGTACATGGACATGCGCACTCGGACACATTGTGTCTGTTCGAAATATACTGATACAAGAGCGGCTTTAATTCGGCTTTGTTCAAACGGAGGAGAACGCGGAGTCAGAGGAGATATGCGGATTTCAGTGTCGGTCAGGTGAAGAATAGCGAATCAAGGAAAAGCTTTCCTTTAGAGAGTGAGAGATAAGATAGCAACGGCAGTTAGCTTCGGCAGGTTCAACAGCTGCATTTTCGTACCTATTTCTTGACGAAAATTTTAATAATATCTTGAATATCGCCTCTCGGAAGTGGATCGTACTGACGTCCCGCTTACGCTCATATCACTATGAGCGCACACAGTCATATAACGATCGCCTACGCGCCTGAACAGTTGAAATCATTGAAAAAGAACGGCTTCTTCAATTAATCAGTGGAACAGGTAAGACATAGCGCTACTCATCTGCGCGATGACGGGCGAGTCTGGATCGAACAGTTTCGGGCGAATGCGTCAGTCAGTATGTTGGTCGATTCTTCAATTAAGCAGGCGTTCACGAAAAACCCAAGAGTGCTAAGATTGCAGCCGAAACGATGAGACTTGCTCATATCTGTATTGAAGTGAAGTACCGATACGAATGGTGATTCGGGAATCCCTTGAATCGGGCAGGCGCCACGCCGCCACCGCTCTCGTCAGGGCGAGTGATGCTCCTGTACTAGCCGACACCTCATCTCGTACTTCACACCTCAGCGGTGTGTGTTACAAACCAGCACACAGACACACGTTCGTCCTAGAGCTGCTGCTATTGCCGCTCGTTGTACTGCGGTATTGGGGTAGTTCTCGATTACTAGCATCAGCCCCATTGTGGGTAGTGGGATTTCGGCTTGAACCGCTTCGGCCGAGCGGCTTACGACACGGTGACCGGTGGTTGTATGTTCAAACCGCTGCCTGTTCTATGCAGAAACAGCGCCTCCCGGTTCCGGCTACCTCCCGCTGTCAGCCGCATTCAGTGGTCTGCTCTGCTCGTGCGCCGCAGACGCATGTCGTCCGCTTGAGTCGATGCACTGAAGTGCAGTTTGCCCTCAGCTAAGAGGCCTTCACCGCACCTCGACGTAGCCTCACGGCTGCCGAACATCGCTGCAAATGTTATTTGTTGCTTTCGTTCCTGTTGACTCGTCACCGTCAACGTCGCGTACGATGACCAATGAGCTCAGCGCGAACAGATACACCTTCTTGCAACATTTATCCATATTAGGATTTTATGCAAACGTTTCACGTTACAATATATGTTGTTGTTGTAATAGTAGTAGTAGTGGTAACAGCAGCTGTCGTAGACATTTGCTTCTGTCGTATTCTCCACCGAGTCGCACCGCTCTGGCGTTCGTCGGTGGCAGACTCCAGTAGAAAATGGTGAACAATTTTTCAATTCTGTGCTAATTTTGTATGCACACTTGTTTCAGAGAATCACACGAGAATCGAGCGAGTAAGAGCCACAGAGAGAGAGAGAGAGAGAGAGAGAGAGAAAGATGAGAGATGACAGAGAAACATTCTGCAGTCATCCGCCTTGCGAATTTCCACCGCGTTGATGCCTGTCGGCTCTGACTATTAGCGGGAGAATAATTACGTCACCAGCTCATGGCTTGACGGGATCTGCTGGAAATTCCATAGACACTCTGGGTTACTCCAGTCCTATACGACTAAATGTATTGACTTTACTTCTGGGTCAGGTGATATGATATGGTGATGACAATGACAGTAGTGTAATTTTTGGTGATTTCGTCGCCCCCATTCGTCGTCTCGATGTCGCAGTTTCGTCCACTTCATCCCGCTGCATAAATCGCCACATGTGTGCATAGTCTAGGTGAGCATGTTTTGCTGAAAACCAGCTCACTGTTTTCTCTTCCAGTGAGACGATAGCATTGCAAACGTTCGAGATGGTGGTAAACCACCCCGAACTAGAAGAGCAGTTAACTAGTGCGGTCCCCAAAAATAAACACACGGTGAATAACGAGCGTGGCTTGTAATACATATCACACGATGCGCTAGGCATTTCAACCAGTAGCTCGTCGTGGTTCAACCATCGATCTGCAGCCCTCAGACAGCCCAGCTGCAAAATTTCTTTCATTCGTCTTTTTTTTTTTGTCTATAAGCCAGCAGCAAATAAGGTGTAGCCCGATCGTCGAGGTGGTATTTTAACAAATTTCACGCCATTGTTTCCAGCTGAGCAGGAGAAGAGAGAGGCTCATCTTGCCGATCCCTTGGCCATAGGGAACGAGTCGCAATCTATTGATGCCGCGTGCTATTTTGTCGTAAGTCTCGCTACGATTCGTGACTTAGCCTTTTGTGGCCGCTCGACCGCAGGCGGCTGCGGCGAAGCTGTCAAACTGTGTACCCGCCCGGGAATGGCCGCCTGGCAATGCTATTGGCATTGAAAAAGCAGACACACGATCAAATCGTGCTGCTCACCGCTCGCTTGGGTTTGTTGATGGTATACATCCGCGAGGCATCTGTTTGCCGTCTTCCGACGGTGGAGTAAGCTTGCGTTTTTTGCTTTCTGAAGGATGTCCTTTTATGAGCGCGCCCCCGCAACGGCTGATGAAACGTTGGCCGAGTTTTAAAGCAGAGCAAGCTGTGTGCGTTACGTATACGTCTCGACACTAATTACCAATCGACGAACATATGGAGTTCGCATTCATTTGTGCTGCTAAGAGCAGCGTTCCTCTCGGTATCAATGCAACCGGCGTATTTATACTGGAGCATTGGCCCCATAGGCATGACAGTTTCTTCAATACCTTTAATATACCAATAGAGCTATTCCTATACCAACCCAGATGTACCAAAGCTATGTATGTAAGAACGATTATGATCCTTATTTAAAAAAAAATAACAACAACAACAGAAACATCCCTACGTTGTTCAACTACTCTGCTGTTATTTGTATGCAATTTGTGTCTAATATTCGAGGCAGAGTTTGCGTGACGAGGCACCAACGCTGGCGAATACAGAACCCTGGCGGCACTGACGTTTCTTGATTGTGAGTGCACTTAATCCTCACTAGGGGTATGCGACCATTCAATAGGTCAGAAACGTACACATCACATACCCAACTGTAGTTTTAACTGTCGCAGACAACCGCAAATCGTCTCAGCTCGGACGGGCGGATGGACACTGCGCAACGCACGGACAGCGAAACGGCAACTGTTACGTAGCTGCTGCTGCTGCTGTTGTAGTCGCAGTCGCCGCGGCCTGACGTTGCCAACCGGCGGCAACCGCTGCCCGCGAGCGACGAATGATGATATGGGATAATGACTCAATCGGTTTTCGTGGGCGATCTTCATCAGGCGAAGTTCAAGCCGCTGGGGAGGACTTGTCCCACGTCGCGCCTGTGAGTACCAACGCGTCCGCCGTCGCCGCCACCACCGCCGCGCTCGCTCGCTCGCTCGCAACACTACGCAGAGCTGCACAAGCAGCATGGGGCCAAAGATCGTCGACGCGCACTCTCGCACTGATCGAGGCCCAGTCCGTGTCCGTGTCGATTCGATACACCGAACGAATATCGAGCTCGCACTGGGATCTTCGACGGGCACTCGCACAGTTGGCGAGCATGGGACCGATGCATTCTTGCAATGCTATCTACTGGACCGGATGCCGGGTGTCGGCCAGCCCCGACCGCCGCGTTATCTCAAAACACTTCGACGGGCGCCGCCGAAGCAACTAAGTGTCCGCTGATAATAATCAGTTCAAACTGATGTGGCGATGACGAAAAAAAAATAAGGCGAAAAAAAAACTCCTCTCAACGAAACAAGACAACACGAACGACGGATGGAAAAGCGCTTATTAACGACGATATGCACCAGCAGCAGTGGCCGCTGTATCAGAAAGCAGCAACAGAACTACACTTCTTATAGTAGTGAGTGGAATCGAAGCGCAAGCAAATACACATCTTGTTCTTCCTGCCCAGAGGCGAACAGACCGCGCCGCGCGATGATATATCCTGAAGACATTGTGGTCGTGGTACACTGACGGGTACAATGATTACGGCTATCTACGTCTATCAACGACTGCCGCCACCATCGCTAAATGCTGATAGATACATACAAGGATCATTCGATATATAGATAGCTAGATACAGAGATAAATAAATCGACATATCGACAGATTGGTTATGGCGTAATGCCGATATTAGAGCGATAATACGCATAATATTGCATGATTGTATTATTACTATATTGCATATTAGAAAGGGTTCGTTTGGAAAACCGCTGCAAAACGTCCGAATTTGCTATAAACATCGACAGAGAGCCAAAGTGGTTTCGAGTAGCGCCGCCTGCACTCAAAGTGACTGTGATACAATCAATGGGCCTGGGCAACTTATATTCAAATAGGAGCGTGAATCGAAAATGAGACATGGACCACGACTTTGTAGATCGAGCAGCGTGGGGTGGCGATAGATAGGGTTGTTGGATCTTAACGGAATGTTAATTATTTCGAAGTCATGCTGTACAGGATCGTCGACGGGTTGTCAGGTCGCAATGCACTGGTTGGTGGTCCTGTGTAAGCCACGGCCTTTGTCTGGACTATCCAAATTTCACTGCAGCGAAAACTTGCGCTTGGTCATGTTTTTCAAAATTTGCCATCGGACACTTGTCATCTTGTCAACTGGTGCAGTTTGATTTACCAGTCACAAATTAGGCGTTATTAGAATTTTTCATAAAAAAGCTTCACATATATATATATAGATACGATCTGGAATAAACTCGACAAGTCGTGCCGATTTTTCTAGACAAATGGTCTAAGTGATAAGAAAACCTTATAAAATTCGTTTATCCTTAAGTCGTAACGACAAAGCAACAGCTCTGACCAACAACGCGCACAATACATTCGACCAGTATATCCTGCCTGGTGGTCGTTGTTCGCCCAATTAATACGACATTAAAATCTAATCAACAAACCAACTCTTCTAATAAATGTTAATTGAGATGCTTTGTTTTTGAAAGATGATTTTTTGAAAAGATTTGAATTTGATTTGATTTGAGTTTTTGAAAAGATTTGAAATTGAGATGCTTTGCTTTGTTTTTTCCCTGTTTCTACTTGAGTGTCATCCACCCACGAACAAATGGCGGGTGAGCCACCTTTTACCGTGAAGGCTATTACATATGAATGTGGAATCAGTCGCAGCATTTATACTGTACCACCAACCGGGATAGCTACTGCACTAATATCAGCTCAGTCCGCCCCTCCCTGGTACAAATGAGCATCCTCACCCGACGACCGTCCGATGCCATACAGATACTTGGCTAAATCGGGGATATGGGGGTGTTGCTGCTGATAGCAAGAGGGGCAGACGACATCGAATTGTGGTGGTGGTCGTGGCGGCAGTGGGTGACTGCTGCTCTCGGCGAGTCCGGTGCTCTGGTCTATGACGTGTGGTATTATCCATTGACGATTGAGCACGTCACTGCTGGTCGCGGTGACGACCACATTGAGCGTAGCTAATTGTTGACCCTCGCTCCGTGTACGTGTTAGCCCGCCAGACCGCAATTAGCCTCCGCGAATGATGGCTTGATAGTGGTCGTCGTCGTCGTCACCGCCGCCGCCGCCACCGCGCTGTCTGTGGCCACGGGAGCACATATACCTGGTAAGCGAGGCCAGGCCAGGTCAGGCCACCAGGAGTGCAGGGATGATTGCCCGGCAAGGTATTCGCTCCCAATGCTGGACATACTCAGCCACCCATCTACCTACACAGTCCACCACTGCGATCACAACGACGACGCTTGCTGGTACGCTGTTGCTACCCCACGCTGCAGCCATCTTCTGATACAATGATATGGTACAGTGATCATTATGTGCTGTTCGAGACAACCCGTCTACAGTCCGTTACAGCGTTAAGTTCATCACGAGTTCCGTTCATTGGCTACTCACTGGTCCCCTAACTGATCGAGGCGTATCTCCTCATCGTCATCATAGCTGCGTAGCATAAATACATGGAATCAAAACTTAGTCGCACCATAGTATATATATATATATGGTAACGTAATTCAAGTCCCCACCATCGGCCAACCCTCTAATGGCCGCCACAAGCGCTCCCAGTCCATTTCAACGCGGCGACCAGTGCGCCATTAGTATGGTGTTCTCGTACACTTTTCCTTGTTCATTTCGTTTGTCGTTGACGTTGGTAGTTGTTGTTAGGGATTGCTCGACACGGCGGGACTGTTCTCTCCTCCCTTGCTATTCCGCTAAGTGCTACCGAACGGCATTCTAATACAAACTGCTTCATGCACGCGCACTTTGTCCTCTCGACGGTTCGCTCCTTGCCGTCGGCCTGTATCGG
This sequence comes from Stratiolaelaps scimitus, assembly GCA_019614645.1. NCBI lineage: Eukaryota > Metazoa > Arthropoda > Arachnida > Mesostigmata > Laelapidae > Stratiolaelaps > Stratiolaelaps scimitus. Next base: position 5,801,169 of record JABWDB010000001.1, on the reverse strand, counting down.
CCGCCACGATCTGGGCCTGCAGTGCAAGGGCAACCACACACGGGACGTGTGGAGGACACGGTGGGGTCGTTGCCGGGGGGGTGTTGGACGCTACAGAAGACACTCACTGCACAAGTTCGATATCTTGAAATGATCAGATTTTAGCTTTTGCCTTCCTGTTCACTCAGCCAACGATTGCCCACTGCCCTTGCGTCCTGTCCCTCGCTGACTACTCGCTGCCTAGCGTATATTTGCTAAATCGATCGAAGGAAGTGACTTGACACACAGAACGCCGATATCAGTGAGAGTCCGCTTCATATGGACGGCGGCCATAGCGTCTTACGCGGTTGGCGACGTACGCAGCTCGATCCGCTATCTTTTAGCCGTCTAGATTTTGCCACCTGGTTATCAGACCGATAGCTGACTATATGAGGCATATTTCCGTGCAAGGATCGGTGCCATCGTAAACCACAACAGCAACAACACACATATATGTATGCGTAGTCCACTTCTGTTGCTCGTACATTGTACAAAATAATGCAGACGGAAACTGATTAGATCGTTGATTAAGTTGAAACAAGTGGCCGACAAAAGACATAATGAAAAAATGAAAAGAAGTTGATTTTCAACGTTTGTACTGAGACGGTCACAGGGAGATTGATTTCGTAAACTGGAGTGGGTGCCTTTACACGACCCCACAGCTCGAATCGATCAAGTTTAGTGTTTCCATATCCATTGCCGATGAGCGTCATTGTTTTTCCTACTAAATATCACAGAATATTAATCGAGTTTTGCATTTGAGTTGATGACCTGTTCATGATGCTATCGTTGTTATATGAAGAGGTAAGATTTGTTCTTGCCAAACGTTACATGGCTCACGATTGGCTAAACACTCTAATTCCATTTCGATATTCGAAGAAAATACAAATTTAGAAGTGCAGACAGAAGAGTATACGCGTATATTGAACACTGTCACTGTTCTATATTGGACAGCTCCGTCACTCATTTCACTGGGCTATTTTGCACATGACGTCGTACTAGTGAGTAGAAATCAAGCATGATAACTTTGGCGTATAGACATCAATGCCGGCCACAATCGATGGCCGGCATTAACGGTGAGTACGTGGTTGACAATGTGAATCACTGCTTACCTTTCAGTCGTCAAATGAATGTCGCCAGCCGCCGACTAGTTTCGAAATCACCAGCAAATCTGCACGTGCGTGGACTGAAACGTAAACTCAATAAAATATCTTAATTCATCCTGTGTTGTTTACAAGGATGTATTCTCATTCATTTGTCAGTTCCAATTACCGCATCCGCCAAAGCCAACGACTCATCCGAGGCTGGATCTATGTGATGCCGGGCTGTGTGTGTGTGTGCGCGGGTCCGCACAGTCCCAGGAGTTCAATCGCAAGGAGACAAGAGTCATGAAGACGTCGCATGAACGAGAGCCATTTAAATGGAGAAGCTTTCTCGAATCTATCTTCCACTTCACATTTCGTTCTCCTGGGTTTTTCTCTGCGTCATCTCGTATTGCCGTTGCCACTGTTCCTCAATCCATCCATCTATCTATGTATCTATCAATCTATCTATTTATTGCTACTTTTCGGTTCGAAAGACGGGATCTCGGCATCGTCATCAGATCGACACAGCCACGAACGGCCTGAATATAGCGACGGTCTGTATCGCTGTCTCTCTCTGCTCGAGAGGTTGGTTGCCGTGTGTCAGTATATTTCAGCCGTACGGCCAGCCAGCCAGGCAGTCAAGCAAGTAGACATTCGTTCTGCGCGTATAACTGGGTGTAAGTGCTGTATGTAATAATGATGATTACGATAATAATTAAAGGGCGATTAAGTTTCTTCTCCTCGTCTCGTGTTGGTCTTCTGCCCCCCCCCTTCTCTCTCTCTCTTGCTCTCTCAATCCGCTGGTCTGGCTGTGTTTAGCTGGCTAGTGGTCGGCGTGCAGTGTTGCCTCGCCGACGCCGCTGGGCGCTTGCGGTCTGCTTGTCCGGTCAGACGGCTACGAGCGACTGCGCGATAGTGAACGAGCGACGCGAGAGGGAGCTGATCACGCCTTCGGAGCGCGCGCGTAAACAGCGTAAAGGCTGTACACCATGGGCCGCCACATCGGAGCACAGGCGCGCTATCACAACATGGTATCCGCTATCACGCAGCCGTGCTATAGATTCGTGTCTATGACCGCCAACCGCGGCTGTGTGTGTGACGGCCGGGGAAGAGACGACGATGACGCCGAGGTGAGTCTCAAGCTTCACACAGCTTCGCTCCGGATATCGGGACGAAGGGCCTTTTTGTCCATGACCACCTATTGCAGCGTGAGCCTTACAAGAAAAGGCGCATAAATGGACGGTGGCCGGTCAGTTCAACAATATGACTATGACTCGTATGATAGGTTACAAGTAACAACAGCAGCAGCAGCAGCAGAAACAGCAGCTGCCAAGAGTGAAGCTTGTTAGAAAGCGGCAAGGCTGCTTGTACGATATCATACTACAATACAATACCGCGTGCTTGATCTTGACATCGTCATTGCCCTTCGGGAGAACACAGCCGCATGGCCTGTGCCTGTTTCACTGGAGTCGACGGCCGCTCTACGACGCTGTTCTGCAGTGGCCCTCGCGAACGTCTCTCTCTCTCTCTCTCTCTCTCTCTCTCGGTAAAATCGTTATACGTTAATGCTGCTGCTGATCCTGCTGCCGGTACTACGGCTGAAGTCCTCTCTCTCTCTCTCTCTCTCTCTCTCTTCCTTCGTTTGGCTCATACACTAACCGTCGCGCAAACGAGCGGCTGTCCAGCAGTGCTGTGCTGGCCGCGCTTACTTGTAGTTTCTTGATTTCTGTTAATGACTTTAATTGTCGCAACTCGTGACGAGCGCCCGAGATCATTGGACAGACATTCGAAGCGCGCCCGGGCCAAACCGGGAGAAACCGCAGAAGAAGGTGCTGCAGGATACAACTGCGGGTTACGAGCCGGTACCGACGATGCCAAGACTTCAGCCCATTCCATGGAACTGATCACATCGCTAGCGACAAACGTATCACCGTCTTGAATCGAAATCGCCCGATAGGATAAATGTGCTTGTGCTCAGGTGGAAGTTCGCTTTTCTTAGTCTGTGACCAGGAAACAAAGTGCGTTTACCGTGAACGTCACCTTCGTGGAATGGCTAGTTGACCAATAAAGCAGCCTATCGATGTGAGATAGGACATGGATGCAGGCCCTGTAAATATTGTTCTTCCAAGACATACAATAACGACAATACTATTACTAGGCAACGACCCTTGTTTGAACAACGGTAATTAAGCAGAGCTCGGATGATAGTTTTCACTTTGTTGTTTTCTATATATTTCTAACATTGATATCACACGATTAATATCGATAGGATACGCGGTGTAGTTGGGTAATGTTTCTTGTTTGATAACGTTATTCATGAATTTAGCCTTCAGATAAATTGGCTCTCTTTTTTTTCTACAATTGAGCCATATAGTGATTATGGGACTATAGCTAGACTATATAGCTAACTTGTAAATAAATAACTAATAAATGCACATATATGCCATATGGTAAAATAAATGGATGCATTATTTAACAAGAGCAAACTAAGCACCTCCGAGACGCGTTCGAATGTAAAAGGGACACTTGAAAATTGAATTTTCTAGTATGCTCTATCTCTCTCATAAATACGAGAAAATCGTTGGGTGCACCGATCTACAGGACATTGCCGATTAAAAGAGGCATCCTGTGTCATTGTCGATCCGTTCTAGTTCAGCGATCTTATACATCGTGTCCGGTCGCGCCAGCTGACCGCCGGAATTCAAGTTTGTTACAATGCGTTTCTGCGTCGGCCATGATTCTTCTTGTCTCTATTTCATTCTTGCGAAGGCAAATACGGTTTTCTTATTCGCTTCGGTCAAAGGCTCGTTGACCGAAGTGCCACTCGCTGTTCCCGCGGTACTGTCTCCGAAACCGCGTGAGCGGGTCGTCAAGAGTAAGCGAGCGAGGAACATTTTACTATTTATCAGAGCAAGTTAAATGTTAATGATCTTAATTGGTGGATCGTGAGAAATTATTCGAAAGCCGAGCGGAGAGCCCCGAGCCGAGCGAACAAGGCGAAGCATCAATGGAGGAGAAGAGACAAGTCCGCTAGGGCGATACAAAGATGAAACACGAAGAGTTCAACACCAGCGAAGTGTACGGCCGCCGTTCAGAACCGAACCGAAATGTGTAGTTTGTCTTAGGAAGCGCCATTGCCACCGCTATCAGCAACCACCGCCACGGCTGCTGCTGCTGCTGTTGTTGTCGCTGCTGCCGTTGCTGCATCGGTCCATGTACATATCTACCAGCCAGCCAGCTCGTTGTTGTCCAGTGGTGGCGACTTTTGCTTCTACTGTCGTTGTTGTTGTTGCTGTGGCGGCGGCGGCGGCGGCGGCGGCGGCGTCTGTTCTGAACAGGGGGAAACGCGCGAAGAAAACCGCGCGGAAAAACGCTCCCCATCGACGGAATTAACGGTGGAAACGAAGAGCGGGCTCGGTGTATAGCGAAACTCTACTTATATCGAGGGAGAAGGCTGCTGTTGCTGCTGCTGTTGCGGTGGTGGCGGCAGGCTTCGATAGCGGCACGGAACAATTCACCTCTGGAAGCGAACAGTACAAAACATGGCAGAGGGAAGCATGATCGCGCGATCAACAGCAGCGACGTCAGCAATAACGTTAGCAACAGCAACATCAACGAGGTGAGACGAAACATCGATATTTAGCCAATTGAGAATTCCAAGACAGTCGCTTGGTCGCTGCTCGCCTATCGGTCACCCCCTCTGGCGTCTTTTTGCCTATGGAGCGACGACGACGCTGCTGCTGCTGCGTCGACGCTGTTGGACGTCCGCGTCGGTCACAGTGCCACGCTGGTGGTAGCAGCAGCAGCAGCAGCCGCAACATCATCAGTAACTGTGAACAATTGTAGACAAACGCAGAACAGAAAACGCTGCGGAACTTCGTCTTCTGCTGCTGCTGCTGCTGCTGATGTTGGCCGTGTGTAATGTTGGCCGACAGGATACGAGCAGTCAGTCCCCGAAAGAACTATAATAGAAATAAGACCACGATCGCACGACAGATGACATATGTGTGAGCGTATTGTGCATGTACATACATGCAGGTATGAATGTATATGTATGTTTGTTTTTAATGTAATGCATGCCGACGATGCTGATCCTGACGAGATAGGGAAATTGCATCGCAACGCTGCTGCCGGCGGTGGCAGTGAACGAATGGAGCTGCGTCGGCGAAGCCACGTGAAGGAGGTGTCCGCTTGATCAATTGCATCCATGAACAGAAACCGCTGAGATAGATGGGCATACAACAACTACTACATCGACATATAGACAGATCGATAGGTAGATCAATAGATACAGCCAGACACGGGGTGCAGGGATCATCCGCGAATATATAAACACATACATAGATATATATATGCGCGCGTCATAATAAATCGATCCTATTGAAAAACATTTTTCGGAAATGAAAGCGGCACCGCCAGCAGCAGCAATGGAGGAATCAATGTCAAAATGGATGTTTTCCTTCGATTAGAATACTCGCACGATTAGAATAGAAAGTAACGCTTGTGAATGATCCTGGGAACGATATCCGATACCGTAACGCGTGTGCGGTCGTATCGAACACTCGCAATGCACTGACACGCAGTGAAATCTTCGAGGAGATTTGAGGTGGTCGCGGGCAACAAGGTCTATATGCGCATGCCGACTTCATGTCTGTGTTGTACATGTGGGTGGATTTGTGTCGGGGATGGTCAGTAATGGTGTATGAGAAAATAGGTAGAGAGAGAGAGAGAGAGAGAGAGAGCGTGGGTTGGTGTTTACGAAAATCGAGAGTTCCTAATTTTGTAGATGTTGCCGTTTAGGTAACGGTCTTTAACCGAACTCAAGGGGAACTCACAGATTCGAATACAGAAATGCCTTTCTAGATTCCTGACAGAACCTGATTAATGGCTGAAATTCGGATGTGCTGCAGATCTGACTCTCACCCACAACCGTGGTTCAATACCAATAAATGTACGCACGACATTTTTTTTTGTTATTATCAGGCCAAGCTGAATACACGACATATCACAGATCGCAAAGATCACGATACTCATTGTTATAGATATACCTAAACAGAGTTAGGTAATTTGAACTTTCATCAGAGAATTGCATTTCCTGAAGCCGGTTGTTGTAGGTCACAAAGGTAATTCCTCTTTACAAATTTGCCTACGCTGCCACGGCAACGCGTCTGTCTTTTTTTTATTGAATCAATGTTCCTAGACGTTCAATGTTCATGTTATCCCGTCTGGCCATTGTTGAACTTGGATTGTCCTCACTCCTTGTCACTATCTTCCTCCACCTTCACTTCAATCTCTCTCTCTCTCTCTCTCTGTGGTACTCATCACCAGCGATCGGCCTTTATTGTGAGTGTGTGTGCGCCCTTATTGACAATTAACATTATTAATTTTCATGCTCACGTCCAACCACACGATGATAATGCCAAACAGAAACAACAGTATAGCGACTATGCCAGCTACCTATGTACATAGATTCTGGCGGTGTCTGCTGGTGCTGCCAGCGCTTGTAGTAGCGGTTTGGTTCCACTGGTGGTCCCGGTGGTGTGGTCCCATCGCCGTTTGTGGCCATCAGATTGACATGATCGTCCATAGAGGTGCCTTGCCGCCGGGGGCCGCAGTTTCAGGTTGGGTTTGCTCCCGTGGGTGGCTACATGGGTGTGTGTGTGTGTGTGTCGTTCCCATCCGATTCCTTCGCATGCCGCTTGCTATTGACACCGCCTACCAGCGTCAAAAAGTACGAAAATGATGCCTCTAGTGGACTAGAGCGCCCCAGACTCCTGCTGAACCCGCGACGAGTCGAGCACCACCAGCCAGGCCCACAGTAACCAACGAACGCCCAGCAAGCACCCGGCGTCGAGCAGCCGCCACTCGAAGCAGCACGACACAACCGAACGAGCAATTGTGATGGCTCTGCCAACGCCAACAGAGACGATGACGATGGCGCGGCCAGCTATGGTTATGGACGAGCGCTGCCAATTAGTAGCACCATCCACCATCGTCACGGCTGCTGCTGCGGCGGCTGCTACTAACGCCATCCCGTTGTGGTGGACGCTGGTTTATCCTGCTGCTGCTGCTGCTGCTGCTGCTGCTGAGGCACTAGGAAGCGGGCGTCCATTAATTCATCCATTCGGGACAGGGTTTGAACAGCAGTTGGTGCACACGTTGTGCACGCGTGCGTACAGTCCACAGAAGGCGAAACCGTTTGTCTACGGGATGAATGTGTGTATGTGTGCTCATGTATATGTAAGGTGGCACAAAGACACACACACACAGACACACTGTATTCCACATTGGCACACGCAGCAAGCGACCACCAACATCACCAACCGCGCGCTACGTGCTGCGCGTCTCGTGGCGACTCCAGTCTTGCTCGAGGTCTAGCTACAACCGATGTGATGTGCCCCGGTCTCCTAGATCTAATAGAATAAACCCAGTCAGCCACCCAGTCAAAAATCGTATTTTCGACATCGCTGTGTCTGTCGTTAGATGATGTAAAAGGTGGGTGCACTGAAGCTCGCTCGCTCATATCACTCCAATGGGACGACAGGAGACTGCTGAAAAGCGACCACCGACTTTCACTAGCTGATTTCGTCTAGCGGTCGGCTGACCGCCGCTATGGGTGGTCCTGTAGATAGCGATACGAGATAGTAATGATAATAATCACTAACATTAAACAGAAAAACAATGACGTTGATTGAACCAGCGGCCGAATGATTTAAATTAAAAAGTTTCTTGACTCCACCTGATAAAGTTACAGGTAGTTACAATTGATTGCAATACATACGAACAAACGATGCCGTACACGAGATTATATGGTAAGCTTACGCGAAAATTTCAATCATATAAAAATAACAATAATAATAATAAGACTAGTAATGAACATGTGCGCGTTTTGCGACGCCGCGACCAACCATGTGATGGAAATAGCCGAGCATTGCGTCTCATAAAAAGACACCCAAGTTTAAGCTCTGCTCGGAGCGTAAACGTCCAAAGGAAACGCTGTCTTGCTCAAATCGTAATAGACGAGTACACAACGTGGTAGATTCGGCCAGCAAACCGGAGTGGTGCATTCGATAGAATGATTTGGAATGACAAAGCTAAATGTTTGATGGTTTCGGTTGGCTGTACAGGTTACGGAGTACTCGACGTTTGGCACTCTGTGACTACAAGTTTTGTCTTGTGGCCTACGGCTGAGGCGCTAGTTCATTCATAGTTACTAAGTTACTTAGCTCTGCCGAGTAATATCGCAAGACAATCTCTGGTACACAGACACAAGCCGCGTTTTAACTTGCGCGCTAACGGGCCAATAACCAATTAACGGCATCCGTATGAGTATACTAACAGCTTTAATTTCGTACGGGTATGTTGGCCAATAGGCAAGGTTATCATACACTGTCTCGCATCAAACGCATGATTGCTCACTCCGATCTCCAGCATCGTCGCTCTCTGCAGCCAATTAGTACAGTTCGCCCTCGTGTTGGGTAGTAGATAAATGTTACATGTCATGTAATACCCGATAAGTTGATTGTAGCAGCGTTGTCTCCCTCCTCTCTCTCTCTATATATATATATATACCTACCTACATAGATCATACCGTAAGCTGTATCACGCTAGAGTGCGCAGCAGTAGCAGCCGCAGCAGAAGCGTGGGCTTGACTGTCACAACGGGAAGCCGCATATTGAAAACAACCAACAGCCGCGTTTTATCATACGGCGAGTGTCGACAGCACGACCACAACAACAACAACAGACGATGCGCGATGAGACACCACAAATCCAGGCTCCAGCTCTCCCAGTCGTTAGCCGAGCCCCGCTGCGGAGTCAGCGGACAAAGGCAGAAACTCATCTAGCTCACAGGGCCATTTTAATGTCTCAATTAAAATGTTGCGCTCGCTTGCCTTCAATTACGCTTGTCCCCAGTAAAATGTAACTGAGGAGAGCTACATTCGCGCGCAGCCCGAGTACGAGCTGTTATTGTTCTCGACGGCAACGGTGTCGACACGACAACTGTTGTTATTACTATGTAACGGTTAATGTCGCGTTGAAAAGCCTAATATTGTATAGGTAACAGGGGGCGGAGGAGAGATAGAGAGAAAGATAGAGAGCCAAGCGACAATGGAACCGGTGTAGAGATAAAGCGTCAGCGGTACACAGGACTCCGTTACTTTTAAAGTTCTGTCCGCTTATCTGGCTAGCTAACGGTAGCGTAACGGATATCAAGCATGGGTAGGCTTAATACGAAGAAACCCGTACGGCTCGCAACGGTTGCAGGTTGTCGCAGCGGTTGCTCGATCTCTCTGGCTTGTGCCAATCAGAAATATAGTCATTTTGTAGAAAATGCTGCTTGTAGTACAACTCAAGATGTATCGATGCACTGACTGATTTCTTCTTGTTGGCGTCCACTAGTACTTTCGCAGGGGATCTAGCAATAACGTTCATTGTTTTTCATATCCCTTCTTCTCGTCCCCGTTGGCGTTGATTGTCAAACGAACATCGTCGCCATTGAAACGAGCTCAGACTACGCTAGTTAGCACTACTCATCGTATTCGTGAAATCAAAGCGCTGTTTTTAAGGTTCAAATCTAATAAGGGTCGTACAACAGGCGCGGCATCTCCTCGCATTTGTGCTATCTCACCGGTAATGATTCCATCCGGAGAGATACCATAATGATGCAATCTTAATTTCGAATCAGGTCCTCCGAGTCGGCGTGAGCGGTTCCCTACGCCGTAAGCGTCTCCATACATCTACTTTATCTTACAATCTCACCGTCCAGCGAGGGGTCGACGGTTTTCAACACGCACAAACCCCCATATATCTACCTTCAGCTATAGCGTGGTTACTATGCGACACCCGTTGCGGAGTCACCCACAGTCGGACTTCAGCAGCAGCAGTGGACGTACGCGTTGAGCACCAGCACATCGAGTGACACCGCCCGTTGATCTGGGGTTCGGTGGTGAAGATACACGCATCCGGGGTGTCTGTCCAGCTGTCAGAAAATTTGCCTAATGTAATTTTCACCCTGAGCAGCGCCTCATACTCATTATCGACATCTTTGCTTTTTGTTGCATTATCGCTTTTGGCATCGTATCTCGTTACGAGATCTTCTTCTTCTTCTTCAGACAGTTCTTCAGATGGCAGACCAGACAAAGGAGAGCCAGGAACTGATGGCTCGGGACGAGAGTGAACATCGAGGCAGATCTATGAGAGGTCTGAATGCTGAGGAGTCCGCGATGCCCGGACTCGCGTCGCAGACGGCCAACCGGCGCTCGGTTTAATCCTCGTCTGCTCGTCGCAGTATGAATAATGCCAATACGGCGGTGAAGCAAAGGCTGTCGGCATCTTGTGTATGTCGTCTCTGTCCACTGACTCACTCACGCGCTCGCAGAGACAGCCAACCATATTCATTCATTAGTCGCCAGATGATCCTGGAAGATAAGGATACTCGTACATGCAGTCGCCAGTTCATGGCAAGAAAAAAAAGGTGTACTCAAATGGGGAATGTTTCTATTGTACAGATGTCGTAGTGCGGATGCCCGCCATGAATGCTAGCCTTTGTTTGATGCCACTCGAACATAGCATTTTGGAGTGTGCACGACAATCTTAATGGGAAGGGGTGGCATGCGAAAATGGAAAGATTTAAATTGTGCTCATATATAATAATTATTACTAACCAAGATGGTCCGACGTTCGAGCCCAACAGACGCCGAATTAGTAGCGGCAAATATGGCTTGCAAAGTGATAAAGTTAGACCCAAGTTCTGCGGCTTTCTGAAGGGGGTTTCAACAGGTTTTGACCTTGAGGAACAACTTTCTGAGTTTGGTGTCATCTCACTGCTACACAACAACCACAACAACAACAGAAAACGCGGTGCAATTTCCACGGTTGGCAGAGGGCGCTGTTATGTAATCACACTGTACACAGCGACATCTACTGGGAGGTGTTCGGCCGTTCGTATGGATTCGTGTGTGAACATTGTTTTAGGTGATTGCCCGACACTCTGCGTTGATTGAAATGGTCTGATTGTGCCGTTGCGGCTCCGACCCCCCCCCCAAGTACTTTGCACGCGTGACAGTCTACCAGGCCGTCTGTCATGGAGTACTTCTGCATCTGCCAGATGGATTTTGTCAATTCCCGCTGTTGTTGTTGGCGTTGTTGTTGTTGCTGCTGCTGCTGCTGTTATTAGTGATGATGTCGTCGTCGTCGTCGATGAAGCTGATGCTGTCATTGCGGCGGCCCCGATACGTCGCCGTATTGGCGGGGTCTTTCGGCTGCTGCTGCTGCTATCGGTGTGCCGCCTTCTCCGTCTTCTCCTCTTTCTCTCCTCTATCACTCTTAGCCTCGCAGTTGGAGATGTCCAGATCCATCATCTCCACCCGTCCCGACAACTGAGAGGTGTCAATTGATCGAATTTTCATGTGACGTCTTTCTTTCTTTCAAGCGTTTGGTTTCCTTCCTATTCGTTCGCTAGCAGCACCAGATGCCGATAGAAGAGATCAAGCAGCTAGAGCCAGAGTCGAGATGACTCGTTGGTCGGTCGCCGTCGTCGCGGCGGCAGCAGCAGCAGCCGTCGCCGCCGCCGCAGAAACAGCGGAAATAGACAGAGAACCGCCGCCCGTACACGACGCGCTGCTAATTGAAAATAGAGATATCAACAACGGACGGTAACAGCAACATCACCGTCACACATATATACAGCACATGCATATATATATATATATATATATATATAGATATATATACATATCAGGGACGAAGAGTGGGGGATAAAAAGGAAGAGAATGAATTGGCATTGGCGCTGACTGACATTACAAACCGATCGGTCCACACCAAAGGGAGGCCTGCCTCTTCGTACGGAGTTCTGTCTCTGTCCAGAGGAGTTTTGTGATGACTATTCATTTTTGAGCAGGTTCAACGCATATGATGTGGGAGAGAGAGAGAGAGAGAGAGAATGGCGGTCTCCTAGTATGTAATATTATGGTAGTACTAGCAGTAGCGTGTGGTGATTGATAGGGCCCATGGAAGGATGAATATCATCATCATTATTATTTCGATTACAAAAATGCTGAAAATGATTTGGTAAAAACGTGAGACATCGAACGGTGCCAGCGACGGGTAGACTGTGTCAGAACTCGGCGAAAAAACGAGTCGAAATCGATATCAGAAAATCAAGAGGAATCAGAGTTATTTGAGTAACTGGTGTTCGTTTCTATGAGAGTCGATGGTCATTTTTGTATCTCTTCTCATTTGGTTTATCCACGAAGTAAGATTAGAATTCTGGAAGGTTCGGATGGCGGCGAACAGGAATAAGCCTACCTCTGAGATGATGATGATGAGGCAGTGCCTAACCACTATTGTTGTGCTTGCTAAGCCCGATCCGATTGTTCTGAACTACTTGATTACGAAATGGTTTACTGAACGAGTTCGACACATGCTGCTGCATGTTACGGAGCGATATTTGCCGGACCTATAAATGTTGAATTTCCGCTGCTGCAAAGAGCAATCAAGATCTGCCTCACTCTCGAGATACATTACGTTATGTTCGTCTCAAGAACGAAGCTAGCGCGATTTGCCAGCGAAGCCCTTTTGAAAAATTCAATAATTCATTCCTCATCTGAATCATTTTCTTCGTATAGCCAGCGGAGCTACACTTCGATAATGTGAAGCCCGATAGAACGGCCAGCTGACTAACAGTTATTAAACTGCTGAGTCGAAGTCAATTTCTCTGCTGGATGATTTTTTTTGTGAAGTTCTTCTTCAACTTTTCAAATGAGTTTTTGCACCGACCATTTTTGTTCGATTGCAATCGTCCCGAAGACGGAGCTTCGGAAGCTTCTGTGTCCATGATGACATCGCGGCAACGCCTCTACGTATAAACAGAGGTCGAACGGATTGTGCGTCAATCAAACGCATCAAAAGTTTGCTGGAAAATATCGTTTTTTTTTGGGTGCGGTTTGCCTCAGCCGCTATCCACCAGCTAATGACTTGCTGGTGGTTCCCGTGCTGTGTGGATGAGCTGCACATATGTGATCTTAGCCACCTGGCTATCACTGCATAATATCCTATCCGCGCCGTCGAAGATTGATACATCGTCGTGGGGGTTCGCGGGACGGGGGGGGTACAGGTGCGCTAACACTGTGCTTTAATATTAGAGATATGAATACGATATAATAAAAATGTTTTTTTTTTCGCCGCCATCTTATTCAAGTGATAGTGTGGCATGATGTTGCAGCGAATTTTGGCCTAGTCTTACATTGTAGCCGAAAAAAGGAAGACAATAAATGACAACTTAAGAAAGCTCGGCCGTCTGCTCGAGGAAATCCTAAAGTTTCGCTGGTTCGTAACAGGTTTGTTCGCCGCGGCACCGATATCGACGAATGTGCAGCACTCACCTGCTCGTTGGCACCCATCAACTTCACACAGAAGGGAAACATCTCTCTCTCTCTCTCTCTATATATATATATATATATAAGAAATGGGCATGTACTAGAATGCACGTATTGTGGGAGAGGATGAACGCGCATTCAGACGGTCGAGGGTAATATCAGGGGGGAAGAAAGGTGGCATCACCGACCAGAGTTGGTCGGTGAGAGCGCAAGTGAAGCCGGCTACTCTAGCGTATTCAGTCAGTAAAATAACAACCTTCCATCAATCGCGCTCATACGCGAGAATTACACTGTTTTCGCTTAGTCACCTCACCCTATGCCACCTCGCCACTTCTTACATATATATATATATATATATATATATATATATATATATATATATATATATATCGCGAGTGAGCTGTAACGGTTATGCATCATACGCATATTATATGAGATGACGCAGATGAGTGCGTACACATACATACGCGTACAAGTGTATCGTATCAGCTGGTCAATAAAACGAAGATGAAGAAGCTGAGTATCGAATATCGATAAAATACTCGACAAGAAAACAGCATCGACAGTAGTAATCGAGGAAAATGTGCCTAGTCAGACTTGCTCGATCGGTCGATTGTTGTTGGTTTGCTTGATGCGAACTGACTCACGTGTGTTGCGATTAATATGTTGTTCTAATTTGATATGTGATAACGACGAATGATCGTTATCATCAAATCGCTACAATATACACATACACACACACACACACGCAGACCCATAGTCACAGCAGAAAGATGTAGACAAAACACATGCTCACGCACATAATAATAATAATGATAATAAACATGTGTTTCTGTCTCTAATATTTATTTCAACACGACATCATGTCCCTTTGAGCGATCGCTGCTGACCGCTATCCACGCACCTGTACATTCGCTTAAATTGTTATTGTTGTTGCTGTTACTGCTCTAAGTGGTAGTCGTCGTCGTGTTAGAGCTGGCGGGTGATAGTGAAGCCATCGCCCTGTTGTCTGACAACAACAACAACAACTGCATCTATTTGGATTTTCCCCAATTCTCTCTCTCTCTCTCTCTCTCTCGCTTTTAATACGGCCACAACCGCTGTGCCACTGTTGGATTGACCGATCACATTGTGGTCCATTTAGCAGCAGCTGCCGCTGCTGCCACCACCGCCGCCGCCACCACCGCTGCTGGCTTAATAGTAATAGTACTGATCTAATATCGTGTGGTTTGGCGTGTCCTGCGGAAGATGTTCGCGTCCTCCGCTTCGGCTGGCCAGTTAGAGGATCGGCCGTCATCTCCCCCCCTCTCTCTCGTCAGTGAAGGATTCCTTCCGTCCACAGACTCCGCTCTATGGCTCGGTTTCCTTTTCAAGCATTGCAAGCACCACCCCGGGATGGTGGCCAGCTCTCCTGCGTCTGCTGTTATGTGCACTGTTCGTCTGACTGTACCTCCGTGCTTATACCGGTTGCGGCTCCGAAGGAGGAACTAGCAGCGGTGACTGCGCGTCGACATTTCAGCTCGTTTCTCGGTTCGTTGCTTGGTTAGGTGTGTATGTTTCTATGTGTATGACTGTATATCGACATATTCGTCATAGTTGTTGAGGCCACGTCGTTTGTGTCCAAAGAGCGCGGTATAATTAAAGCGGCTGTGGGGACTACACAGTGCTGCTCATCACCCCCTGCTCGGCCGTCGTCTGTCTGTCTGCCTCCCTTCATGATGATTTTGTGGCTCCTGCTGCTGTTGATGAGACCGATGATGAGACCGATGCTGACCAACATCTTGACTACTATCGTCGGGCTGGTTAGTTATTGTTGGTTATTGCCGCTGCTGCTTCTGCCGCTGTTGGTGTTGAACATACTGTTGTTGTTGTTGTTGTGGTTGCTGTTGTCGTTGCTGTTGTTCCTCACGTATGGCGGCGGCGGCTGTGGTGGTGATGATGATGATGCTACTGCTATTGCTGTTGTTCTCATTTTTCTTGTTCGCGTTTCACGTTGTTGATGAACCAACGCGAGATCAAGACCGGCCATGGACGGACGTCAAGCATGGGCACTGCCGGCCGATAACGCGGTCACTGTTCGGCTGCCTGGAGACGGACTCAGCTCCGTCAGAGTGGAAGGATGATCCGTCAATCGTCGAAGCCTCGACCACTTGAGCAGCGACGACGACAACAACAACAACATTAGAATCAGCATCAACAACAGCAGCACCAGCTGAAGCCGCGCCATCGGCAGCAGTAACCACAACGAGAGAAGCTTTTTTTTGACGTAACAGAGAGAAGGATACGATCGGAAGAAGCCGCGAGCGAGAAGGACGACGACGACCAGCGTCATAGTGGATATAGTCAGTCTCAGCCCTCAGTTAGGGGAATCAGTGGGAAAGAGCTACGACTTCTGCTGACGTGGGGGTGAAGTGTACACCTTCACAAGGTGAACAACGGCAGTGAGAAGACAGTGAGGCACCCATGGGGTTAGCTCGTTCGATGTGTCCACACAAGCGGGCTAGCTTACGGGCGAACGCACGAAGACGAACGACACCGACCAGCGGATAGGCCGTCATTACTGATGCGGGCGCACCATCTCCGGTCGTATTCGTTGTGGCCACCGTTCAAATGTAAGATGCGACGTTGGCAAATATGCATCTGTGTGGGTTTGTGTGTGTGTGTGTGTGTGTGTGAGAGATGTGCACTTTAGCGGTAGGATATCCGAGGGAGAAAGCGGCTTTGGGGAAAGCTGCAAGAAATGCTCACGATAGATAGGGTCTGTCCATTGGCACGATGAGTACAAAATTCGTCGTGTAGAAGTGTTACATATTTCATATACAAACACATATAATTGACTTGAGTGAACAAGGTTAGGAGCATTGGACGAATGCTGTTGTACAGCTAACTCCAATGCGGCCCAAGGCTTGCGAGGATGGAAGATACCGACAAACAAGCGAGCATCAGTCTATTATATAATATGATGTCTGACGTGAACTGATATTATGTTGAATTGAGCTATTGAACGCCTCAAGCGACTGTCTCATTCAGCATCTACCCTGCTCGATGATTGTGCACTTCTCACGCGATTATTTGTGAAGAATACCTTACGCTGTTTTGTATATATGAAGTACATGCTTGCATATACACACTTTGCTCATAATAGACAATATATTTATGGTTGGGTGGTGAAGAAATTAATAACACTTATATATATATATATATATATATATATATATATATATATATATATATATAAGTGTGTGTAATTGTTGCTTGCTTCCCCCGAACAACATTCGTTTCTTCGTTCTACGAACGCTGTGCCGGGATTTTATTATAGCGTTTTAACGTTAAGTGTATGTGCTCGCATTATTCATTTCATGTTTGTCTGTTTGTGTGTGTGTTTATTTGATGTATTTTTTCTCTTCGCGTTGTCGTCGTCGTTGTTATTGTTGTTGTCATCATCATCATCATCATCGTTGCTAACAATAGATTTCGTAATCGAAGCTTTTATGTGTTCGCCTCTCTGCCCATTATTATGACCAGCAGCAGCAGCAGCAGCGGCGGCGGCGGCGACCGCTGCAGCATCGGCAGGAATCAGAAGTTTTCTTGAGATCATTACGCCGATGACGACGATTCATTTCTCTCATTCCCGCTCCTTCTCATATAGACATTATTATGATTATTAGCATTTTGAAATGACTACGACTTCAACAACATTGACAATGACGGCAGCGGCGGACGCCAATGGCGAACGAACGTATGAGCGAAGCAACCGACGAACGAGTGACGCCAATGACTTCTTGTTCACGGCGACGGCGGCGGCGGCGGCGGCTGCGGTGGCTGCGGCAGTTGAGATTTCGTCGGAGACTTTGATGACTAAGTATGAAGTTCTGTTCGATGAATTCTGTTTGCAGCGATGCAGCAGTCAGTCAGTCAGCCCTCGCTGCTGCTGCTGCTGACTGTATTCGTTGCTGCCATTTCGTTCATCGTTGATTTCTGTCGCTGTGACTGTGTCGCTGGTGGTTGTGGTGATGCTGCTGCTTCTGTCAGCGGTGAAAATCACGACGCCGACATCGGTGGCGGCGGCGGCTGATTTCGCAGCGCTCGCTGACTCGCTCGCGCGCCCCTTTGCGCTCACGCAGTCACTCGCTTGCTAAGACGAACTCAGCAGCGTCGCACGGGCTGGCCGTTGAATGAGCTCGTCCAGGCTGGCCAGGTTGGCTCCACCGGTTGGCCACCTCAACAGCATCAGCACTGGTTGCTGGCTATTGGTAGTCGTGGTAACAGCAGCAGCAGCAGCAGCAGTGGTGGCTGCGGTGCTGGTGGTGAAAAAAGTTGTGTTGTTTTCTTTTCTTATTCTCGACTCTATTTCTTTTTCGGTTGGTGCACACCACAGTCACCGCCGTCGCGGTAAACGTCTCCACTGCAACCAACAGTGAGCAGGCAGCAGCAGTAGCATCATCGTCAGCCACAGGAGCAGTGAGAGCGCAGAATCGACAACAGAATCAGCAGGATCCGCCGAGCTAAAAACTTTTCGTTACCTCCCTCTCGTTTCGTTTTCTAAATTAGCCCTTTCTTAAGAACTGGAATCACGCTCCTGTGGTTATTGCAGCAGCAGCAGCAGCAGCAGCCACCGGCGACACAGCCACCGCCTTCCTTCACGTGGTGAGTTGCTTGGGTTGTTGCTGCTGCTGCTGCTGATCGTGTTGATGGCGTTGGTTCGTCCGTCCTCGCGAACGAAATACTTCGACGGCTGCTGCTGCTGCTGCCATTAGAAAAAAAAATGTTTGGAAAGTGCCGAGTTAAGTAGCGAGTAGTAGACAGAGGCCTCCTGCTTGCCAGCCAGCCAGATTCTCTCTGCTGGCTTGTTTTCGATGATTCGTGACATCATATTGGCAAAGGGGTCATCAAGTTTCGTCGTTGCTAAGTGCCTCCCCTTTAGTCGTTTAGGTGGAGCAGCACCAGCACCAGCAGCAATAACAACAACAACAACAGCGACGCTAGGCACAGCAGTGCTAGCAAATGAGTTGTTAGCCAGTGAATTTTCAACTGCGGCGGCGGCGGCGGCAGCAGCGTCCGCGGCGACCGTGGCGCCAAACTAGTCGAATGCGAATCTGCGACTGTGACCGCCGCCGCCTCCAGATCTGTCGATCTGGGGTGCCGCGGTATCGGCCACCGGCCGGCCACTCAGTCAGCCTCTGGTTGTCGTTGTCGTTGCTGCTGCCGCTGCTGAAATAGACATTGATCAAAGTAAATGCAGGTAGAATGTCTCGTTAAATGTACATTAACGAAACGATTGAATAATATATAGTAGTAGCAGTTGTGGTAAGAGAAGAAGAAAAGGTTTGTCTCCTTGCCCGATGTTTCTACAGAGATGATAGATGGATGAATTGATGTCAACAGTGAGTAACAGCCCGATGTCTCTATTCGGTCGTCGTATAAAAGTTGCTGCTGCTGCTGCTGCTTGTGATTGGGCGGTGGCGGTGGTGGCGGCAATGGCGGGAAGTTATTTTCTTGTACAAGGCAGCAGCAGCAGCAGCAGTAGTAACATCGGTAGCCAGGAGGGCAGTGGGCACACTAAAAGCAGCTGATTACGAAGGAGTTGTCAGCAATATTCGAGTCAAGAGTTTGTCTCCGAGCGTCGTTATGATAACCGCATCGAATGAGGCGATCAGCCCAGTTACAGGTCGGCTTTTTCGTGTTCGCCTACATCTTCGTGTGCCTATGGTTAGAAGTCACATACGACTCACGAAGGTTTTCTTCCAATATTTCCATTATCACCACAGCTGCTGATACTACAACAACAGCAGCAGCAACAACAACAACGACAACTGTGATGATTCCAATTTTCAGTTTGCGAGTCACAGTCTCACGACGTGGTCATGTCCATGAACGGCGCTGATGTTGCCAATGCGAGTAGGGTAAACAGAACATTAAACATAAATCGTATACAATTTATGTGCGTGTATACGCAACTTCTTGTGCGCCTTGTGCGAGTGAGTATCTATATATATATATATATATATATATATGTCTCCATCTTCATGTTTTCCCTTATTTTATACAATCAATAAATCGGAGTTGCTTAGCGCAGCTGGCCGGTTTCGTTACATTCTGCTACATTTGACTTAGACGTTGTAATATTTCATCCAACTTTTTTTTCTTCATTTCTTCGTTTCCATTCATCCACTCACGTTATTTCATCTAACTCTATCTCTTGATTATATTTCTCACCCGTCCATTGCCTCGTAAGCCATCAACTGCGTTCTGCAGCAGCAGCAGCAGCTAACTCCGACTGTTAGCGAATGAACAAAAGCTGTCGCTGTTCGCTTCCTGTATTTTGCTCAGGGCCGCGACCGCCCAGATGCTGCAACGCCGCTGAGGTTGCTGTCGTTACCGTTGTTGTTGTCATCATCATCACCCATCACTGATCGTTGTGTGGCTGCTACTCTGACTAATTTACCCATTTGAATGTTGCTGATGCGCAACACCGAAGGTCCTCCTCCTCACACAGTTCTGTAGGGATCTGTACATGAGTATATCGATAGTGATACCACGCCACTGCTGATGGTGTATTGCCCACAATGGCGCGGATGGTGAGAGACGTTCGCCCAAACACTGACAATAGAGTAATATGTTTCAATGCAACATTGACGTATCGCAATACCATTGCTGATGGGCAAATGGCTTAAAAGATATCAGGAAAGCGTTAAGGCTCGCTGTGAAGCTACTTGATATCGATATAAGTATCATAGTAGTGAATAGTTGATACCGTTTTTAATAGGACCTCTTGAATTAAAAGAACCGAGCTAATAGTGTTCTGAATTTTTGACGTTCATCCTATCAAAAGGAAGGTCACTCATTTTGAGGTAGACCTTGAGCTAGGGGAGTCAATCTCTTGTGATTGGTCTCTATTGCGCCCCCTATGACCCCCCCCCCCCCGCAAGACGTAAAATTCGCAAGTTTATTAATTAATCAATTGTTCATACTTGCGAACACGCGAACGGTGAAAGGTCGTGCGTCAACCCCTGGAATGATAATGTGAGCTAATTGGCTTCACTCTAACGCGCTGCATAGAACATCGAGGGGTACCGATTCGACTGTATCAAATGCATCAGATTAACATCAGATTGTCGTAACGCCCGTCACGTTAGTCAATCGTGTGCGTCTGACAAATAAATCTGACTAAAAATTCATTAATGACTACTACTAGAACAACTACTGCTATCACCTTTCTCTGCTTAACCTATCACAATTATTACCCGCAGATCTCTTCAGATGCATAAGCCTTAACAGTGATATCGGCCATTGGGGGGTCTCATCCTCTCAGGCAACCAAAAATGAATTGATTTCACCTTGTCTACTATGCCACTTCATCATTTAGCTATACCCATAGAAATTATCGAGCGAAATGCCCCTCCCCCCCCACCCGGCGAACGTTTGCTGCCAAATAGAGAAATCCGCGTGGAAGAAAAAATCGAGTCTTTCTCTCTCTCTCTGCTGGCAACAACGACAACAACAGTTTTCACTACCACGATTTCGTTCGCCGGCTCGATTTCATGCTGCACAATCGCTACCGCGACAAGATACGTGGATATGCAGAGCAGAGCTGTTCATCTGTGTCCCTGATAATACATTCTGTACGATCGGGCATTGCTGACATCGGCCGGTCGATGTCATCACCTATCGTCTATCCGTTACCCGGATGCGTGTTATACATTGATAGAAGCCAGGCAGACGTGTGAGGCAGAGTTTACATACAATTTTTGACATATTCTCCATCCCGTTTACTATTGCGTTGCTGGCTGGCTAGCTCGGTTTGTTAGACCTCTGTGGTTGGCTAGCTCGCCCTCGCCGAACCACCACCACCAGCAGCAGCAGCAACAACAGCAGCTACAGCAAACAACAGCAAAGTGACCAATAACGATGACATGATGAAAGGAGGTGGCGCAGCTGCAAACTTCGCTGAAGAGAACCAGCCGTAGATTCGCCGGCTTCAGCTAATCCACCGTTACGCTTCATGGTGGAAAACGCACGGGGAAAGAAAGCACTGCTGAGTGTAGAATTTTAATTGCATCTTGTCTACACTCACATTTTCGGCGATATCTCTTAGCGCTGATCTCGTTTTTGTCCAGCGCTGTCATTCTGCTATAGTTGTTGCTGTTGTTGTTGTTGCTGTTGTTGCTGTTGCTGCTGGTGTTGCTGTTGTTGTTATAAGATTATTCTTGCTTCTGCTCCTATTGTCGCTGTGTTATGGACATGTAGATTATTCTTGTGTTGTTGCGGTTGTCGATTTTGTTGTTGTGTTCATTGTTGTCGTAGTAGCTGCTATTATCGTTGTTGTTGTTGCTGTTTTGCCATTTTCTTATGGATCGAAGTGAGTGCACCGCCTCGTCAGCTGTCCATCATTCTGGTTTGCTTCACTGCTGCTGTGTTCTGCTGCCGCGCTAAACTCTGCCACCACCGCCGCCGCCGCGACCGCCGCTGCCGCCGAGCTCATCAGGCTGACTTCAGCAGCAGCGGCGGCGGCGGCGGCGGCAGCAGCAACGGCATCATCATCATCATTTCATCTGGTTCTGTGAAGACAGCAGCCTCCGCAAGCGTTTCCCCCAACTGTTCCGCTGCACCGTTACGCCACCACCGCGATGTTCTGCTATTGCCGCGCTGCGGCTGCTGCTGCGACTGCGGCTAAAGTGGATAGGCGACGTGCGGACGGATATTTAGATTACATCGCGTTCGATCCAGCGGTGACAGCGGCTGCTGCTGCTGCTGACCGAAAAGCAAATCGCCTGCGTTCCTTTGGCACGCAGCCGGCCGCGCGCGAACCGCCGCACACAGTGAGAACATCGTGGTCGCTCGCTAAAATCTGGCAACAACGGCGGCGGACTCATCGACAACGACCTCTGCAGGTCTCACAAGGCAATTAAAGCGTCACTCTGTTTTAAATGCTGTTGCCGCGGCCGCTGCTGCTGCTGCCGCCGCCGCCGTTGACGATCTGCCAACTTCATTCGTCGGCCGAGTGCGCGGCACCGCGCGCGGTGCCGTCGGCTGTTGCCTCGGCCGCAATCGCGACTGCTTGCCTGGTCACTCGCCGCGCGTCTCCGCGAGAGACAGCGGTAAGAGCAGGGGAGAGCTGACCAGTGGGAGATTGACTTGACGGGACAGGCGCCAGGCCAGGCAGAGTCACAGCAGAGCACGGCAAAGACGAACGAAAGCAAAGAAGATTGCGATTGCCACCACCGCCACCACCGAACGGCAACTGTGATGACTGCTATGTTACCAATAAGCACAACAGCGTACAAGCGTACAACAGCCATGACGGCGGTCAAGCGCCACGATCGATGGCAGGGGAGACCTATAGCATTTCGGCAAACGAGACGAATAAGCCCATGGACATCAAACCATCAAAATCGTTGATGAAGTTGTGCGGTTGTCGTTGGTGACGCTACTTGTGACCATGGTGCTGCTGACGCTGCTCATGATGACGATGCTGATCCCGCCGTTGATGATCATGCTGTAGCGGCAGTGCAGCAAGGAGCGACCGCTCACTAGAACTATGAGCTAATATGTTACCCATTCACGAGAAGGCCGACCGAACGACGCTTCTGGATATGAACGACGACACGCCGGTAGGGAGCGCCGTACAGCGTAGAATCAATCGATGTCGTTGCCGCTGGTGCTGCTGCTGTCGTTGTTATCGAAATGCGTTTGTCGTCTTCGTCATCAAAAAATGATGAAAAAAACACACACACGGACACAGATCATTTGCAAGAGTCCCCTGTCTCCCCCGATTCATTCCCGAGTTCGTTGCGGTTGTCTCTTCGATGGGGACTCTGCTGGTGTCCCCGACCCTCCACTCTCGTCATTCCCTCGTGGAGCGCTCACGCTGCCTCCTGAATATACTAGTATTTATACGTCCCTACGAAATTCACTTGCGAAGGGATACATATACGTATATATATATATATATATATATATATATATATATATATATATATATATATATATATATATATATATATATATATATATATATATATATATATATATATATATATATATATATATAATATATATATATATGTGTGTGTGTGTGTGGTGTGTCTTGACCATATTGGTGCGACTCGTCGCTATGCATGGTGCCACTATGCCATTACTCTGTATGCGACTGTACGAGTGTGTGCTTGCCCGTGTCACTGATAGCGCTTGTTTGAAATGTAAATTTAATTGATTTGCGTGAGGCGAAAAATGGTCTGACATACACCCCAACGGGTGGTCTGGATGACAGCAAATCAACGTAGCAACGGCAGCATAGGGTAGATATTCGTTCGTCGAAGTAAAAAACGAGAATAGCAACAGAGAAAAGTACCACCACCACTGCCGCCGCCACTGCCGCCGCCGCCGCCGCCGTCGCCACCGCCATTACCACGCGATCCTATGGCGGTGGCGGCAGCAGCAGGAGGAGCAGCATTGGTGCTGCAATGTTTTTTTTTCTGCTGTAGAGATTTTCGCCTGCAGCTGTTCGAGTTGCCAGTGAAGTGAAATGAAGTCAGGTGGAGGTATCTACCAGTATCGCTGATGGTAGTACTACCCTGTCAGTGCTGGTTGTGGTAGCACAACAGGCGCAACGGGCACAACCGCCATTCGCAATGGTGAGATGTGTTTGCTTGTTGTTTACAGTGTTGGATAGATGGATGGATGTTGAACAAAAAAAAAAAAAAACAGCGAAAATCTTCGATATTCTTGACTTTGATGAGGCGACGGCTGGTACGGTGGTTGCGGGACCAGCGGTTCGAGTCACCCGTCAACATTGGTGGTTTAATGAAATGGGAGAGGCTCTAGCTCTAACCATACAGACGGATACACAGATAAATAGATACATATATAGATAGCTGGACGAGGTGGCTGACTGGCTCCTTGGAAGGAGCACGCTCACTCGCGTAGATCAGACAGACACATAGACAGACGCTCACTAATACACCGGCAGCAACAAATGCAGATATCCAGGCCAAGCGATGAGTGACTGGGAAGACATACCGATTCGCGACCACAGTGTAACCTATGCAAACGGCCACACGAACGGACACCGACACCGGCGTCGTCTCGACCTGCCACGGACCACGTGGTCCATTTGAATATGTATATATATATATATATATATAGATATATATATATATATATATATATAATGTGCACATGTGGGTGTGTGCGTGTGCATGATAGATAGAGAGAGAGAGAGAGAGGGAGAAAGAATGAACGAGGCGACATTCGGTGACGTGGCGGCCGCAAACGAAATTTACCAACATTTTGGTTGTTGTTGTTGCTATGATTGTTGAACGCCGCACCCGATGTTCTTACGGTGGACGAATTAGAAATAGTAGGTGTCAGCATGAGCTGGCCAGATGTGATCAGATTTGCCAAGGCCTAACAGCAGTCAAGGAAACTTGGAGTTAAGATAACACAAACAGAAACACAACAATCACACCACGACTGAGGTGGTGGCTGCATGATGTCGTATGTGTCCACTTATTAGTCGACATATAATGCTCTGTATGACGGAGACGAATAATATTGTCGAAAGTTGGTACAATCAACAGGCTTGCTGTAGATAAAAACGCCGCCGAGTTGGGAGACGTCCTGTAGAAAGCCCCGTGTGGACATAAACTCACATCAATATTCAGACGGGGGTTATGTTATGGTGAATCGTTTCAGAGTGTATCACTCGCCTTTTCCTGCACAACAAACCAAAATAATGGTCGTCAAAGATGATACCATTCAATGGTGTTTCATATGATTCCAAACGAGACGAAATATCAATGAAACAGGCAGACCTAGTATGATCATTCGGTCACGTTCTAGTGGTGTTAATTAATTGTGGAAGACCCTAAGCATTTGGTCATTAAGGCCTTCGCTATCTTTGGTTTTGCATGAGCTGCTGGAGCGAGAGATCGAGATGAGTACCGTCGTCGTAGAGATGTCACGAAGTTAATGAGACCACCGTGAAAGAGTATGTTAAAATTTCATTTCCTATTTGTCTATATCACGAATGCCGTTTAGTGGATGTTCTCGCTTGTTCGTGAATTTAGGCTTTCAGGTATGCCCAGCCATTACGCCGGCAGTATGACAAAAACACTACTGTAATCGCAAAAAAAAATCTATATATATATATATATACATATATACATATACACACGTATATATATATGTATATATCGTACATCACTCGGTACAGCTCTCAGCTATGCGAGGGATGTGCGATTCTGTCTCTGTGTGTCGACGCAAGTGAGGCGATTGAAAGAATTACACCTATTCCACCCACTGCGAAGGTGTTACCCAAGATCTATACTATTCAATAATATTCAAATAGGTACCCATCGACCGAAGGCAACAAAACACGACCGACCCAGACTGACTGCACAGCCAAATTCGGTTGGTAAATTCAGTAAAATGTCATCATTTATCGCCCTGCCACGGTGATCATGAACCTCGCCATCGACGTCACCATCACCAGCAGCAGCGGCGTCTGAAATCATCGCGAAATCGGAGTCGCCCTCCAGAAGGCAGAATTCGATGATGAGCGACATCATTGGGCCGCAGCCGCCGCCGCCACAGCCGAAGCGACGATTTGCTTCCTATTTGTAAATGACCGAATAACATAATCGTTATGACGAATCTACGAGATGTTGGCGAACAACACAGGCTTCCGTATACCGAGGCGGCGGCCGCGGCGCCGACGCTGGTGGCTCTGTGTAGTCGGCTCGTAGTAGATGGTGTAGTGTGTAATGTAATATGGGATGGGACAACACCCGCAAGTGTTGCATGACGCCGGTTGAAGTGTGTGTTCATTTTGTCATGAATTTATCATAAATTCGAATTTTTTTTTGCTTAATTTACATTTCAGCCGATATATACATATGTAGTTCTATCTATAATATGATGCGTTTTGCTCACAGGCGACATGCGAATGCGCATGGGTTCTCTCGGTGGCCCGGCTGCTCTCAGTCCGCGTCTCGTGGCGTTTCGTTGTCATGGTTGAATTATACAAGGCTGTTACCTGTGTGGCAGTGCCATGCAATAATCCAGAAATCCGGAAATCACACATGTGACAATCATTGTCATTTACAAAATGCATTGAGAGAGCAGAGAGAGAGCGAGAGACAGAGAGATTACCAAGATATCTTGCCATCTCTGGCGAGATATTATTGTCTCAATGTTTTGCGATCGTAATTTTTTGCAAAGTGGTACAAACATTACTTTTACACGAATGGATTAGATAATATTGTCATCGCACAGATGATTCACATGTCGTCATCGTGAATCGAGGAATACACAGGGGTGAGTCGAAGTTCAACAAATGACAAATGGTGTTCACCACCGCGTTGGCAGCAAACTGGGTGTCATCATTTCGACGATCTATTTTATTCACATGCTATACTATGAGCACGTGTCTATTTTTTTTGTCGATGTTTCGTTGTGGTCAACTTTCAAGAAGTTCTCACTGGAACCGCGCCACTTACATAGGTGTGTGTGTGTGTATGTGTGCATGTTCCCCTATTGGGAACCATGCATCCATCGTAGTCAAAAGGAAATAGCGTGATCAATCAGAGTTCCGGACGATGTTGCCTGTTTCGCGTACAGCAGTAGCAGCAGCAGCAGCAGCTAGCAATGGTTACTGTTGATGGTAGATCAGTATCATCCGAAAGTGACGCAATCCACCGTATTCAGCCGGTGTCGATGAACAACAGCCACGGCCAGACAGTGTCAGCATCGTGCGCCGTATACAGCTGCGCTATGCAACGCTATATATAATATTCTAATGCATTGACATTGATACTGGCGGGTGGTCTTCACGGCGGGTGGCAAGATTACCATTGCGTTGATACTGGTAGCTGCACTCCGTCGCAGTAGAGCTATCTTTCTTTCGATTAATCCAGTAGTATAATAATAGTAGTACTAGTAGTAGTGCGTATAGACCTGCACTCGAATTTTTACGAACATCTCCCTGAGTTCGCGTTGCCGACGCCGCCGCCGCCGCCGCTGCTGTTGGTAACGGTGGCGGGTGATGCTCGCACATCCTCGTGGTGTGGTATCGTTTTAGGCAGCCGACTTCTCCTCACGACCCGCGTGTTAAGAGCACACCGCAATGCTCGCTGGAATGGGACGGGTAGCTTGTTGTTCATTAATTTGTCTAATGACATTTCTAACTACGTGGGCTTGAGATAGCCTCCAGCGACCTTAGTTCAGTCGACTGCGGCCCGAGCTATACTCGCTGGAACGGCATGGCACGGAGGGTATGAGCATCAAGTAACCGCCAACCATCGACAACAGCAGCAACGCAGCAATACGCATATCACCGTACTGTGGCAACCGCGGTTTTAGCAACGGCGGCATCGAGACGGGACATTTGTGGCAAGCATAGCGTGCCTCGGCTTAGCTGGCCACTGACTCGTGCCAGTGAGAGCCTGGTAGTGTGGCAGACTAGCGTCACTTTCACTGCAAGAAGCCGTAATGGTGGAGAGAACATCGTTGCGCCACGGCTGCGAAACTCTTGTTTTCCATATCTGTAACAACTGCTGCTGCTGCGGCTGTTACACC
This sequence comes from Stratiolaelaps scimitus, assembly GCA_019614645.1. NCBI lineage: Eukaryota > Metazoa > Arthropoda > Arachnida > Mesostigmata > Laelapidae > Stratiolaelaps > Stratiolaelaps scimitus. Next base: position 5,773,110 of record JABWDB010000001.1, on the reverse strand, counting down.
GCTGCTGTGGCTGTTTCCGCAGGACAACGCGACAACCACGGGCCCTGTGGTTGTGGTTTCGACGGCGAAAGCGCGGACGACAGTGGGCAACAGCAGCAGCAGCATCGTCGCCGCCGCCGCCTGATGCTGAGTGGTCAATAGTCGCTCGCTCACTCGCTCGTCGTCATTTTTGTAGGCTGGAATTTCTCTAATTGCTTTCGCTTTGCCAGTCCTTCTATCCCGAGTAGAGAAAGAGAGAGACAGAGAGAGATGAGTAGATGAAGCCGGAGTGAAACATTTCGTCAGTACAAATACTACTCTGTTAAAATTACCACTATAGAACAATGGGTACGAATACTTCATGACTAAGGATGATGAGCTTTAAAAACAGAACAGATAGGGGCAAAAATAACATAAAAATAATAATAATAATAATAATAATAATAATAACAGGAAATAGATTATTATAATTCATTTACACTTTTATAACTATAATTATAATTATTAATATTAATTAATTATAATATATTGTAAGCTATAATTGTATTGCGCGACGTGTTTAAAGCCAAAGCCGCACTATACGGTTTCTATGTAGTCCTTCTCTAAGCCCAAATGCCTTTTCCCAGTACTGAAATTGCACTATATTTACAACCCGTTGCCAAACCCCTTCTGGTAGGTAGGCGTGAGAGTGCCAGGTTCACCTAAGGTCGCAAATGCAAGCCCTGAGTCATCTGCAGATAGATATATCATTAATACTATTGGTATAATTACTATTATATATATTTGGGGAATTAACGATAGTTTGAAAATAGAAATAGTCTAAGATGTTGAATATGCTTTTCTGGGTGCCCCCTCGAAATGCTGCTCGGCTGTACAAACGCCAACAAGCACTTTTGCATTGATGAGATATTAAATGATTCCACCTACCTAATCATCAGACAAATGAGGCGTCGTTCTCTTAGACGCTAGGTCTGCCTACTAGCCCAAGGGACATAATTAGTTTTGTCCGTCGCTTAGCAAATTATCGTCCATCGACACAATTCACTATGCTGAATTCGTCTACATTCGTCACGTGTATTAGTAGGCTAGGTACAGCATTCATCTAATCGCATTATAACCTACTGGAGTGTTCATTTCATAGTATTATGTGTGTGTTTAAATATATATACTTAGAAAAATTAGTGACCCAGTTGGGGAACTATCGGAACGTTTTTTTTTGTGTTTTACAATATCGAACCAGCTGGAAAATGCTACCTCGATAGTACTACCATGGTAATCTGAGAAAGCCTTGCCCATGCTAAACATGGACGGTGTGCGGAAATTTTCCAATCGTGCAGTGGACTCTGCGTTTACTGGCAGTAGTAACACCGGGGAGTCACCACAAAAGCCTGTCCGTTAATAGTCCAGGTAGCCATGTCATATGAGGTAGGTTCATATTTAATAACGTCGCCATCACTCTCTCGATACTGTAAACGTCATATTCGCCTTCGAGCAGCAGCAGTGGCATGGATTGACGTGAATTTGTCAGCTATTTATAATAATATATTTGCACAGGGAATCTTTCATCGCCTCCTTCTTGGCCTATTCGACGCTCGATGTCTGTCTATATTTTGCATCCGCGCTTCGAGTGGCAACAATTAGTTACGATAGGGCGCGTCTCTTTTGCTCTAGAAATATTCGCTTGATGATTCATCTTATTTACTATCATCATACGGCTTGTGCGCCGATAAGGCATGCCTCGATTTGCGCTATTGGTGATTCGTGCGATATCTCCTACTAATTCGAGCAGTGTCGTACATAAGCTACGTATCATGAGTGCCTACGGTGAAGTAGCCATATCTATTATAGAACCCTTTCTATTTTACTGAGCAAGATTATAAAGAGGAGTAGCCTGCGGCAATTAAAGTGACCATTTTGTCATCGACATGGAATGAATAATATCGACTAGCCGAAGCTTGTATCTTAGTAATAATAATAATAATAGATATATTTAAGTCTGGCCTTTGACACTACGCTCATCTGAGGTTGAATGAACTCTTGAAATTCAGCGGGTGCTCAAACGCGGATCGATTATAAATTGCGACCAATGATAAGAGCAACGACAACTCTCTCATTTACCCACAAGTAGTCGCCTATCCATATAATCTATCTATTATATATTCAAGAGCTTATTCGCAGCTCTATGAAAATAACTTACTCGAAATTTATTGAAGTCTGAATACAACAGCCACTATCGCCAGCACCAATGACTCTGATCCGACCCCGTAGTGCCACATCGTCAAATACTGGTAGTGGAGGTACAATAGATTAATTTATAACAGGGCGTAGAGCACAGATTCGTCAACCACCGCTTTGGTGTGTTCTATCTCATACGCGTTTCTTAGCGCATTTTCGCCCCATGTCTTAGCGCTTAGATCGACTTCAACATTCATAAATGCTAATAATAGTTTCAACAACAACAACAGCAGCAACAGCAACAACAACAGCAACAACAACAGCAGCAGCAACAGCAACAACAACAACAACAACAACAACAACAACAGAACAACAACAGCAACAACAACAACAACAACAACAACAGCAGCAGCAGCAACAACAACAACAACAGAAGGCTTAGATTAGCAGGAACAGAATCATGCGAAATGTTCCATTCATGTGTTCTCTCATTAACTCGCCGCCGTCGTCTATGGTGGCACTAATTCGATCGGGTTTATCATGATGATTTTCATCATTGCGACCGCTATGTCCTTGCCTCGTTGTTATTTGCTGTCGTCGTCGACGTCGTCCCGGTGTCGTTGCCATTATAGCCCTCGACCGTTCAATGGGTGACAGACGATTATTGTCGCTGTCCTTTTGCAGTCGCCTGGCCGGTTTAGGGCCCACCTAGTTCCTAGTCTCTCTCTCTCCTCCCCCTCCAGATTCTCTATATCTCTCTTCCTTTGATCCATTGGTCTCCGTCGCCGTCGTCGTCGCCGGGAGCGGCGTCACGACTGTGAGAGGCAGCGCGTTCGACGTAGCATTCATTGGCTGAGTAATCGAGAGTCGCCGACGCTAAACTGATCCAATATGATTAGGATTGGACAATATCTATTCGGGAGCTGGAATCATTATCAATGGTGACATGTTTGTCATAAGTTAATTATTGGCTCCACTACAACGACGATGTCCGTTTGAGATATCCAGCCAAAAATAGGCTCGGTAGATGAGCAGGCGATGTAGTCCACGCACACAGAGAGACACACCCATACAGGCAACTAGATCGACTAGGCACGTAAGCCCTCAGAACTCAACGGCAAATGCATTATTAACCCTTTGGAAGGTTTCGGACGTTGCGATTATAGCTATTAGGGTACTAGTGTATCTGTTTCTGTATATGTCTGTATATCAGCCCTAATGTCGCTGTTGTAACAGAGGTAACTTCAGTCAGTGATAGAAATAGCCATATTTGTGTCGTTGCCTCACAACATGGTGAATGGATATCACACCGACCACCACTCACCTTATCGCTTCGACGTCATTCAAACCACATATCATCATTTTGCTAAAAGGCTATGACTTGTTCATGAAATGCGTACGAGTACAAACAATGTACAACATGTTCATTCTGCATTGCTTCACCACACTTTCGACTCTCTCTCTCTCTCTCTCCTGGAAGTGATAATCTTAAAATAGCCACATATCATATTGTACAATGTTGTTTCGTCGACGGTTGGCTCTCCGGGTGATTACTGGTCGAACAACACTCACCATAACTACTTCCATCTTCGATATTTTCATCGTCATCATCTATATAAATATTATGCATATACTTGTAATAAGTTCTGCACTTACACAAGCCTATCGTTGCGCTGTCTTGTCCGGCGGTTCGATTCGTACTTGAAATGTTGGCAACGACACTAATGATGCCGCCCGCCAGCCGTGTACCGGGAAATCTATAATATTATACGGCGTCGCTTGAAACATTGTCAATTTAGCGAACACCACGACGCTCGCTAGATGCCCTTAGTATGTTTCTCTCTCAAGTTTTCAAAAGAAGATAGATTCTGGCTGAGGTTAATTTGTTTAGCGTGCGTCCAGCAAGCTGAGAGTGAGTACACACTCATTTTGGTATCATACATCTATGATGATTACGCTATTGAGTACCTGGCGCTCAGACAAATAATGACATCGATCGTCGGCTACGCGGAGCATTCATTAGTCGAGGCCTAAACGCATGCAGGGCTACGCAGGGTGATCAGTCGTCGTCAGAAAGTCGCTGATAGTTTTCGATAATCCAAGCGTCGTCATTTACCGGGATGGCCAATGGCTTTCTGTGCATTAAGACGAACAACTGTGATAGCTTGGCCTGGTAAACGGATGAACCAAAGTGGTTCGTGGCTAACTGATTTAAGAAAAACGATATAGCCGATAACGTATAGGACATACGCGTTTTTTTTTGTATTAAAAGTCTGACAACGCATTAAATTATTAAGGGTATGACAACGCATGGCAACTAGAACAGATCAACGTGCGGAATGCTTAAGTACTTTTTTGCTGTCAATTTTTATATTTACACTTACTCTAAATGACATATTCAGTATGTCCCTAGAACGTACGCAATGATGGCTCTCAAGATCACCACCAGATCTGTTCGAATCCCGGAGGACGGTCAAAGGTTGCATAGACGGCTGAAAACATAACATGCGAATATCATCTCGACGATTAACTCGAGGTATAAACGAAAATACAATGAAGGTCTAACCACACAGGAACAATCTCTCTCTCTCTCTCTGTAAGCCAAGTATTTCCCATCTATCATTATATATATATATTCTTTTTAAATCTACCAATCGCTCTCATTCGCGGTTGCTATTTATTAGGGGCTAAATCTCTGCCTGACCACCACCGTTGGAAGACGGCCGTCATTTGCCGTCAAATAACACGGCGTAATATAATATTTTTAGTGATTTTGTTCTTAGTGAGCCATTTAGTGTAGACCTTGAGGTGTGTTGGGAAATTTCTGTTTGCTCGATGGTGGATTTCTAGAAATATTTGCAACGTAAATAAGTTATGAAGTATCATTGCAATTCGCCGTGAGCCAGAACGCCGTACGGGACAGCTCACTTAGGGAATATGCACGAACGATTGGAAATGTATTTTGATTAATTCTTGTATCACCCGCCCCGTGGCGATTACGTAACCCATCCTGCTGGATCGTCTACGCGTGTAAATATGAACGCGTGAAAACTCAGCGTAGCTGACTCACGAAATGATTACGTACTTGATGAGCAATAAATGATGAATGACATTTGAAGACACACATTTTTAATCAATAGCTGTTAACGACGTTAGCATATACGACGCTTAGAGCGAGTGAGAGAGAGAGATGCTTGTGTGCACGAGTTCATATGGAGGAAAGCGTTGACTCTCAGTGCGCCGAGATAGATACAGATAGATCGAATGGCCACTGTGAGTTCGCTCGTGGCGGCTTAGACTGTGACCTCGGCCGTACAATACCACACAGTACAAAGACTTGTTTATAGTCAGCCATGAGGATGATGATTCACATAAGACACAACGTGAATATATAGACCGGTTATGGGACATGTGACAGGTGTCAAAGGTCTAAACACCGCCATGGCCCGAGGGAGTGTATGATGTGTATGATTTTTCCTATCATTGACATTGCCCGTTGTCGTGCTCTACGGCTGGGAGGGTGGAAGCCGCAAACGAGAGTCAATTTAGCTCCGCTATCCGTCCGTAATAGCGACAGTAGTAATACACGGTCACATCATCATAGCAGCTCGTGTTGTGGACACGACCGCGACGCACTCGAGAAAGGACTAAGCAGAACGCCACTTTCCGCCGACGGCCGCGAGTATTCGAAAGGAGATCACTGCTGCCGCAGCTACTAGACACTACCGAAATAATGTACTAAGTGTGCGGGAAAAGGATGAGTGATTTCGGACGAGGGGGTGCTTGTGGGGGGGGGGGGTTATAGTAGAATATGGTAGAATGGCTGGCACTTCTTTCTCTTCACCTCGCCGATTTTCCCCCCTCGATCTCGAGCCACCTCGACAGTAGCAGAGTAGACACCACGCTACAGTAGTATGGCACTGGCAGCAGCATCAGCAGCCGCTCAGAGGCAGATCGTTAGCAGAATTAATGTTAGACATTCATATAGCCGCCACCGAGCATCGTCGGCCCCAGCAGCGGCGGCGGCGGCGTCTCTGCAGCCACCACCAGCAGCAGCAGCAGCAGCCAGAGCCGAAAGATATCTTTGTACTCTGCTGCTGGCCAGACATACGGATAGACAGACGGACGGACGGCGGACAGCACGTTGTTATAGTGGCGCGTTGTGGCTCACTCGCTCAGTCAGTCAGTCAGTGCGTTTTGATGGTTGTGCGCAAGGAGCAGAACACGCGATCGAGCCAGCAGCACAATCGTCTTCTCGTCTTCATCTTCTTCTCCGTCGTCGTCGTCCTGTTCATTTTCTCCTTTGCCACTGTTAGAGTCAGTCGTTCGTCGACAACAGACCGTCGTTGCCTCTCCGCTCGCTCATCCTTTAGCAGGCAGACAGCAGCAGCAGTAGCAGCAGCAGCTTCGAGAGTGTGGGCACAGCGGATCCAGTATTGCTGCTGGTGCACACCCGCACGCCGCACTGTCACAAGAACTGCGGAGAACGAGTCAAGAGCACGGTGATAGAGGTCTCTCTAGCCACCTCTATTGCTCACGCTGGCCAAGGCAAGCAGTCTGAGTCTGTTTTTCTCTCTCTTCTTCACCGTCGACTCTCTCTCTCTCTCTCTCTCTCTCAAGAAACATGGAGAAGTAGAGAGGGATAACGGCACGGACACAACGACTTGAACGTTAGGACGCACCAGGACTTAGCGAGTGAGTGGCGTCGAGAGAAGCACGAGTGCGCGATACAGACAGGAAGAGAGAGATCAGAGAGAGATCAGAGAGAGATAAGAGAGAGAGAGAGAGAGAGAGAGCGGGAGGGGAATGAGAGAAATATAAGGGACATAGTCAGTCTGAGATCGAAAGAAACCAAAGAGTAATGAGAGAATACGAGCGAGAGACACAAGCATCGTCAGCGGTCGGCGGCCGGTCGCACTTAATGAGAGACATCTGCCGGTTCGCGCCGCCACCCGAGGGAAAAGCGATGGTGGCAACCAGAGCACAGGGACGCGAATAGCGGCGGCCGCCGCTACTACGACTACTATTGCGGTTGCCGCTGTCGAACGAAGAACGACAACGATTCAGATTCACGCTGGCGGCGGCGACGATGGCGGCGGCGGCGGCGGTGGTCATTAACTGCTTTGCTTCATCTTCGTCTTCTTCGCCTCCAAGCGTCCCTCTCCTCGGGCTCTCTCTCTCTCTCTCTCTCTGACCTCTAATATCTCCATCTTCGTTGCATGTATCTGTTCTTCCTTAACGCTCTCTTACTCTCGTTTATTTCTCCGCCGCGTTTCGGCTTGCCCTGTCTCTCTCTCTCTCTCCCTCTCTCTGAATCTCTGTCTCTTCGTAGAGAAATAGAGAGAGAGATTAAGCTGGTGGGTATAGTTGAGTTGGGCAGGCTAGTCAGCCAGTCTGTCGTTACTCTGCTGACGATAAGTCTATAACATAGTCGCGCTCTCTCTCTCTCTCTTTCTATCTATAATATAATAGTAGCCATTGCTACTGTCGCGAGGACGACCACGACGTCGCCACAGAAGCCCAGCGATCCCAGCTGCCACCGAGCGCTAGCAATAATAAATGCAGGATTTAGCTGGCCAACGGGCCGGCGAAAATGTGTCTGTCTGTCTGCCTGCCGGCCGGCCGGCGTGGCCTAACTGGCGACTGTGCGACCTTTTGAAACACGTCGCAGACCCGCACAGCAGCACTTGAGCGTTGCTTGCTACTATCGCGACTGCTACTGGTACTGCAACAACTAGAAACTCGTCGACTGCCGGAAATGCAACCCTTAGTTAGGAAGTATAGCGAAACAGCAAAATTATTACTATTATTGTGGAAATAGCCCCTTGTTGATTTTTTTTCTCCACGTCCCTGTGTCTCTGACGCATTCAAATGGAAAACAAGAGGACAGGAAAGCAGTTCTAATGAGTAGAGCGCTAATCACTTCCATCCAGCAATACGGGATGGCTCTGAACGATGGGCAATGCCCTATTGTCAGCCATTCATCGTCGTGGGCAAGCTGTGCTTGTTGAAGCTATCTTTCTTGCCGGACAAATGAAGCAAGCTGGCGGGCTACGCTGGTGGATAGAGTCGAAGCGTACTCATGAGCGAGCTCGAGAACGGTGCAACGAAAGACAGAGCTGACGATTGTGAGATCTGTTCGTTCATTAGCCATTAGTCGCACACGTGTGACCAGATCTAGATCAAGATTATCTCAAATCTGGGCGCTGGGCTACCACAAACAGTTTAGCGATGGGATCATCATCCCATCTCGAAGAAACATTCGTAATATCGGCTCTGTATCTCTGCATCGGTTATAATTGTTTTGTTATTCCTTCTTTATACTCTCCCATTGCTCATCCCCTCCTCTCTCTCTCTCTCTCTCTCCCTCCTTTGTGACCTTTACATCTGTTCTCGAAATCTTAAATTATTACATGATTACAATGACAACAACATAAGCAACAGCTAAGTACAGCATCGTAATCACAGGAAAACTGACGCCGTATGAAGCTCATGTTCTGTACGAGGGGCTGGGCTCTCTGCGAGGACTGGAAATGGTCGTTCGAATAGTTAGCTCTGTCCAGATTAATTTCAGTTAGAGCACGCGTAGTAATCGGCCACAAATTGAGACAAATGTTCCTATTGATTTCGTCCACCTCGTGCGTCGTGTATATGTATCCATAACACAAAAGTGCCCCATAGCACTGGTTGTCTCGAATGTCGAAATTACTATGCGTCGTGTATATAGAGAACTTGTGATTCATGAGAAAATCAAGGCTTGCTGCCGCCTCCGCCAGCTCGAAATGCCTCTGTTTCACCTGAGTACATCTAGGTAATCAAGAATCAAACTTAAAAAAGATCGCTAAAGTAGTCTACTTTACTACTCATCGCTTGCTCATTCATTGTTGTTCATATTGCCATTGTTATTTTTATTATTATTATATTAGACTTGGGGTCGCCTACAGCTGGCTAACTTCGGGCTCCGTTTGTTCGTCGCTTGCTCGCAGCCACACGTACTCATTCACGCACGCACACAGATGAACAAAGGGTCCCAATCGGGTTTATAAAGTCAGTTCATTTAAAGGACGAGAGGGCGACGCAACGACGCTGTGAAGTCAGCGTTCTTCACTGGCAATATCTTCCAAAGAGTCTTCTATATGTGTGTATAGTCATAAGCAGACATCAGTCTGATGGATGCTCATCAGCTTAACTTGGCTTTGGCGAGTTTACCGAAGCCCAGCACAACATCACCGCTATCAGCAGCAGCAGCAGCAGTTGCATCCAGTCAGTCATGTACTCGGGGGACGCCCAGAAACCCATGCGACGCTGGAGAACATTGCGACTCCACCCTCGATTCTGGCGCAACCAAGCGATTAGCCAGCGCATTGACCACCAATGCTGCTGCTGCTGCTGCTTTTGCTATGCTTTCTTCAATTTACAAACCACTATTATAAGTACTGCAGCACAAGCAGTTGCGGCGGCGGCGGCGGCGGCGGTGGTGGCAGCAGCAGCGACTACGACCGCCGCTGCTGCTGCTGCGATTACTATTGCAGTTCAACTTACTTACAATCAACAATGTTCTACGTAGTCTTTGAGACATGATGAGGAAGACTCACCATCGAGTTAAAGAAAAAAAAAACCGACGAAGAACGGGGTAATGCCGCGAAGAGTGGTCAGTGACGGTGACGGTGTCGTCGTCGTCACTACCGCGCCGGGTCGATTAGTTCGTTCCTTTAGCCAGGCCACTGCCGCGGTTTTCCGGTAGCCAGTGAGAGAGAGAGAGAGAGAGAGAAATGGATGGAGGGGCGACCAGCAAAGCGAACGACCAACCAACCGAGCAACAACAACAACAGCAGCATTATCTGTAGCAGCAGGTTGAGTTTGGCCGTTTGGCGCCGCGGCCATCGGTGAGTGCGGCGGCGGCGGCGACTGAATCGCCCAAGGCGAGAGCAGTTATAATAGTCTTCGAGATGTAGCCACCACCTCGCCTGTGTGAGTGCAACCCAGCCAGAGAACGAGTAAGTGAGTGAAATAGAGATAGAGAGAGAGAGAGAGAGACATAGTCCTCATGATGCTCGACCTATTGTATTATATTGAACAATGACAAAACAACCACAAAACGTAGACTGGTGGTATTTAGCTGCTGCTGCTGCTCCCGCTGCCGTGCTTCTGTGGTAGCTAGCGGGCTAGTGGCGCTCCTTGCGACCGACGCCAGAGGCCATTCGGCCAATTTCTAGCCGCGTGCTGATTGATGCAAGTAGAGAATCGGAAAAATACCGCTATGTGTAGCCAATACGGGCAGTCATCGACTGAAGAGAGAGCGCTATTGACAGTATTCAATGGTCTGCTGGTCTGGTTGCTTATGACGACCCGTCGTCCGACCAGCAGAGGGCCACAATGCCATGTTGTTTATGTTCACCCGAACGGCTAAGTCGATTGTGCGGCCGAGACGACCACTACCATTGAATCTGTACTACGCATCGGAGATGGTTGCAGTGATGCGTTTTGTGAATGATAGAGAACTAGATGAAGGATGGAAGCCCGAACTTCGGGTACAGACATCGAGGCCGCACAATTAATTGTGCAACTGGTGCATGTGACTCGGTGCTATGATAGATGCCGCTAACTAATTCATCTCGGAGTGATGGGCGTGCCGAGTTTTCGACCTCACGACTCGTTTAGAGAGCGGCGACTTTCCGGGTGTCATGCCACAATAGAGGTTTCATTTAGAAACTAAATAAAGCGTCATTATTTTAGTAGGCTAGCGTGGTAAACTTTGAATGTACACAGTCAAATGTGTTCCATTAGTGATAGAATTTATTTCATATAGATTTCTATTGTGTGCTCTTCTCTATCACTTCGTAATAGACAAAGAGGGTCTTTGCTAAATCCTTCTCGTTGTGATTTCAATTGTTTCTATTCATAGTTGACAGCAGTAGCCGATCTATAGTATCATTCATAATATATCGAATAGAGCAAGTACGCTCGGGGAGCACACCAGATACGCTTAATTATTAATTATGCTTGCGCCTGTCTACGACTCGCATAGATGAATTGGGTAATTTGGCCGACTCGTTAATGGCTGCTGTGAGTAGTGATTGTCATTAGCCTCCACCGCCGCCTTGGCCAATATGCTCCCGTTCTCGAAATTGTTGCATACACCAAATATTGGACAATAATTAATACGTTATAAGTGATTATCATTCGAGCAAAACACAAGTAGGTTAGTCGATATGTTTATAACAGTATAACCGAGCGGCCGTTCGCTAGCAGCGACCTCGGATAGCACAGGGAACTGTTCAGGGAGATTGATTGAATACAAAACACCACCACGATCACCGTTTTCGCTTACATGAACTGAACGCACTTGGCCTGATACTTGAAATCTTGCTGTACCAAACTCGGCAATAATACATTGTATAATACGTGTAAATATTTGCTCAGTCCGCCCGCTCATCGTGATACGAGACAATATCAACAGGCAAGAATTATTCTACAGGGTTCCCAGACGCTGAATGAGTACAATATTTGCATAACTACTGAGCAGCAAGACGCTCTAAACAAAGACAATTGAAGAGACTTGACGGCGGGAATATCTACAGAATAGCATGAACTATATACCATTCGGATCTCGGTTGTTCAAGAAACATAATGAAATTGGTCTCTGTTGTGATGTCAGCTTCAGTAGACGTTATGCTAGGCTAACGTTTTCCAATTCATCATTCTATGTAATTGAAACAATGCAAGGAAATAATCGAGTTATATATATATATATATATATATATATATATATATAGCAAAACGGCGAGTATGTACGCGTGCTTTTGACTCTTGATGAGTTTACCCGAGTCGATCTTTATCCCGTGTTACAATGACGATGATCCAACAAAGATCAATTGACGCTTTCAAGACACCTTAGACGACTTTATTCGGACGAGATAATAGAAGCTATGACTAAGCTGTGAGGGACGAGCCGATTAACGAAAGGCATTATTTCAAACGAGACAACAATAGTTAAAAGATGACATAGTTCTTACTTGCGGCGAGTGGGGATCAGGAAACCCATGCAGCATTATATCAATAACTTATTGTGTCGTCAGCAGAGTTGATGACTGCATAATCTAGATCAAGTTCAAGCACGAAAGCAAAACTGCATATCTGCCATCACGTCCCTAGCGTGGGCTCTTATATATATATATATATATATATATATATATATATATATATACATAAAGTGCTCGACTACAAAGCGGTATAGAAACTCACGCCAGCACTCATTCTGTACTAACTTCGGGTCTCAACAGAAACCCGGTTTGTTATCCAATCTATCTACCAGCACCGTTTCTGCTGCTGCTTCTTCTGCTGATTCCATGCCTGCCTCGGAACTGATCCACTGCCGCGAATGGCTACTGCTTGCGCCACCACCGCCGCCGGCCGATGTGATTTCATTGCCAATGAACTCAGTGATTTCCGTCCACCCCCACAATCCCTCCATTTCACTCTGGTCTATTCTATTCGATTACAACAACAACAACAACAACAACAACGAGCACATCCCGTCCATCGTTGCTGCGATTCCTCTGGCCGCTGTCGTCGTCTTCGTCCTCATCGAGCATTTAATGCGACGATGCCGTGAGCAATGAGCAGCACACCCGCACTCACATGGCTGCGGCGGCGGCGGCGGCGGCGGCTTCATGAACGTCGACGACGACGACAACAACAACAACTAGTGCCTTGAATCAACACCGGCGGTGGCGGTGCCGCCGTCGGTGATGCCAGTGGCTGGCGTTGGAGCTCATCTCTTCAAGAGGTTAATAAATGGACTGCTATACAAGCGCAGTCAGTCAGTCAGTTATTCATTCATTCGGTGGCTGCTACTTCGCTTGTCAGACTGGTCAGCCAGTCTGAGTGAGTCAGTCAGTCTGTGATGCAGTGGCCCGGTCAGTTGTGGATCTGTTCTTCTGCCGTACATCGACCGAACGACAGCAGCAGCAGAAGCAGCACTACGCCGATCCAATGGCATAATCTAGAGCAATCTGCAACAGCAGCAGCTGCAGCAGGAGCGCTTATTAAGAAGCAAAGTAAGTATATAAAAATAATAACAAGCACTTGTGTACTCTGTCTCTCTCTCTCTCTCTCTCTCTCATCACCCCTAACTCGCACCCCACCACCCCCATATCGATAATAGTAGTGCTCACGTGCTGCCGCTCTGCTCCTTGAAGAATATCGTACTTTTGCTACAACTACAACAGCACAAGCACAAACTAGTGCAAACACCACAATGACAATTGTTACTGCTGCAGCCTGATCAAAGCGTATTCGCCTTTCTTCATTTCTATGGAGAGAAAAATATATTACGATATAGAACTTTAAATTATGATATAGCAAAAGAAAGAAAAAAGGGATAAACGAGACGACGTCGAATCAAATGAAAAGAGAACAAGGAAAGAGGTTGTTTGTTTGTTTTTTTTTCGGCTGCTTCGTTGGTTCTTCGTCCGTCGGCTGCAGAAGAACGAGTTGTTTTCTCGTCGATCGTCGTGATTCATTCGAAATTTCATTGTGCCGCTGGGACGACGACGACGACGACAACAACAACAACAAGAACAACAACAGGGGCGACGGCAACAGCAGCAGCAGCAAATTTCTTGTAAAAAGAATGGTACCACCAGCTCCAGCACGACCGCCCCTCATCAGTAGCAGTTGTAGTTGTAGAAGCGGTAGATGACGTTGTGAAGAGAAGAGCGACGGCACAGAAGGACGACGAACCTCCCCGCCGCTGCATTAACCACCACCGCCGCCGCCGCCGCCGCCACCGTCAAGAGACTGGAGGAGGCGGCTGCTGCTGCTGCGGTTATTGTTGTTGTTGCTGCTGCTGCTTTCGCTGCTACGGTCGTCGTCTGCGCAAATTTAACGAATGACCGAGCGGAGAAGAGGGCGAGGGGAATTTGGAGAAGGAAATTTCTACACTGGGTGTATTTCGACGACGACAACGATGACTATGCGTTTACATGAGACAAAGTAGATTTGAAAAAGGCGCTACCGTCACGATAACAACAACAACAACAACAGCAACAACACAAGCAGCAGCAGCAGCAATGAAGGCGAGGGTCAGAAGCGAGAAGAATGGTTGGGAGCGGACGCTGCGGCAACGTAATGAATTCGTTTATCTATCTATCTATATATCGTTTATTATTATTATCATTCATCTTTTGATCATTGTTCTCTCACTGGGTGAATTTTGCGGGGGAAAAATCCTCCTGCTGCTACCGCTGCTCGTGTAGAAAAATAGTAAAGAAATGTGATCACTGTCAGTTCACTTCTGGCTGAAATTGGGAACGAATCCGCAAAAATCGTTCGATTGTAACGGCTAAATGAGAAGATAAATTGCCTTGAAATGCTGTAGCGTTTGGTCTGACTATTCATAGCAAACGGGTGTTGCTCGTGGTGTAGGGTGTTCGAATTGGTCTGCTACCAGGGCTACACAGGGCGGAATATAAGCCCTTAGAAAAGGTATTGTCTTGCTTCTCACGTGATTCGATCGTTTTTTTTTCTGTCTAGATATCTAATATTATTATACAAAATGACTACGAAATACTTTTGGCAGAACTCACAAATTCGGCTTGTGTGCACACAGCGAAACTAGTCAAATAGACCTCAAATAAAAATACCCTATATATATATATATGTTGTTGCAAAATCCGTTTTTACTAGTATTACTTGTTTGTCGTTTCACATAATTGTAGTGGAACAAATCCGTCCCCTTCATATTTTGTTTATGTTAAAACATAGTTTTTACAAATAATGTATCCGTCATAGGGGAGGAGTTGTTGTTGTTGCCGGTACTGTTGTTGCTGTTGTTCGAGTCCGAGAGGCAAGAGCCTCGAAGCCTGTCAAGGTGGTCAGCATCAGATTTCGAAATACCCCGTCTGTGAGTGTGTGCGTGTGTCTGTGTATATGACCACAGGTGATTGTGCCGACCACAGCCTTCATAGGTCGTTGTCAATCTATTTCCACTTCGAGACTCTCATCGAGCGGTGTCGTTAAGTAACGGAGATCATTTCGCGAACTTCACCTTCTGGCCTGTCTCGTCCGCCGCTGAATTCCCCCACGACTGGTGGCTCGGCTCGTGGAACTGACCCTCGATTTCTCTCGCGCTTTTTTTCTTCATTCTAGTATTGTAACTGCAAAAAAAAGGGGCTCGCTAACAACAATCTAATCGTTCTTTTGAACAGCGCCATTTACAGACACCCTGCAGAGAGCAGCAGCAGCAGCAGGCGTCAGTTTGGGACTATTTTTCAAGGCTGACAAAGCACGGCCGGAAACATCACTTGCACGTGACCAATCATTTACATGAGCGTCGTCTTCTATTGACGATTTTTTTGCTGCCAAAAACTGTATCCTCTGCTCTGAAAGTGAAAACCACTCGAACGGAACTCTCACCGAAATTACGTATGAAAACGATTAAGAGTGTTTTATGCATGAATCCCTTATTCATGCCAATGGAAAACTGAAAGTATTTAAAATCTATTAGTATAGAAAATATCGACAGGGGGCTAAACCTCAACGGATTGCTGGCCACGTTAGCGATTGCGATCATCTTCTATCCCGGGCGGTTTGGTGCACAAAAATGTACAAGTTTTCACTTAATGAAAAAAAAGCAATCCATTCGAAAATCTCTCCGGAAAATCATACGGCGCATGTGTGTCGTTTAATTTCTCAAGTTTCTCACCCATTATGTACAGATTAACTTTGCGTCAGGGTAATCATAACAATGTAACAACTGTTAGCTACTCAAGTTCTCGGTACATTGTCACTTATGACTCGCTTGCCCCATCTCAATCTGCGCCCGTTGCGTTACCGCAGATGGTGCCACCCGAAAGGATTTAATTAGCGGTGATTCTATTCAGCTTGGCAGCTGCTGGCCTAGCTAGCATCTAGACGACGCTGCCGAATCCTACCTCATCTCGTGCACTATGCCAGCTACAGCGAGAATCACATTTCGAGACAAAAAAAGAAAAAATGTCATTAAGTTTTACAGCAGTTCTTCCACAGCGCGCTCCGAGCAAGAATGACGTACACACGATGTGCGAGCCCGCTCGCTGTTGTGTCGGCCACCTGACGTCGCTAACAGAAACCCTGTCCTGCCTAACTATACGAGATATATGAGCATGTATAATATTGCGAGAGTTTCGGCAATTTCTTGTCGGCGGCGTTGCAATACTCCGCTAGCAATTTTTCCGCTCGTCATATTCTTTTTGTCTCAGAGAATATATCGTATGCCACCGTGGCGAAGCAGATACACGAACAGATACCTACATTGTGTCTATCCACTGTTCTATCTGCACACTAAACTTAAGCACACGTTTCGTATGCCCGTTTGCCAATGGGGGTCTCTACGAGCGCAGAAACGCCAACGTTCCGTTCGGCTGCGGCGTTCGCCTTTCTGCTTCGAAAGCATTTCGCCTCATCGTAAATATGTGCACATTTTCTTAACATCAGCATCATTCTCATCAGCATCATGTTCATTATTAATAATATTCGTTATTATGCAGGATCTGGTGTATGTTTTTTCTCCTCTTCTTCGTCTTAGGACGCCGTCCCCGCACAAACACAGAAAGAGACATTCTTACACAGACAGCGAACAAACGCCAACATAGATTAGTCGTCCCAGGCAGCCGCGTAGCGAGCAGGCAGGCAAGTCACACTAGTGAAGTACGTGGATGGTGAAATCTGTAGGGAGGAATTGAAGAAAGGAAGAGACCCCCCCCCACAGCCCGCCCGTCCGTCCGCGGCCTCATAAAATGTTGATTTTATGTTCCACAAATAGAATTTTAATCGTGCATTTTCATGCTATCCATTTGAGTCGGTGTGAGTCGGCGTGTGTGTGTGTATATTTACCTGTGTGCTTGTGAGGCGTCTGCTCGTATTGCGAGAACGTACGCGCTTAATAGACATGCCAGCCGGGTGGGTAGAGAGATTTGGGACAAACAGGATCTAAAAAGGAGACGAAAAAAAAGAGTCCGAGAAAGAGCGAACATTTTGAATACCCCACGCCACATCTACCAGCCACTTGCTGATGTTGCAGGTGACGAAGCTGCTGAGACCACGAGTGCATGATGAGAATCGTGAAGTCGCTCAATGTCTCTGGAGAGGACACCGAAAATCTATCGTTATTCTCGCCTGTTACAGGCTGATTTACCTGACCGGTGGTTGCCCCTCCCCCCCCCCCCCGCCAAACTGATGTGTTATCTTCGTCAACTTGTTCGGCTTCGGGTTGCCGAAGTTCCTGTTATTTTCAACTGCTTCAGATACGATCGAATCAAGCCAATGCCAGTTTTGGAACATGGTCAAAGACCTCGCCTTCGTACGGCCTGTGTTTACGCACCTATCACAACGTTGTCCATAAGTTCACAGTTACAGCTGTTGTCGTCGTCGTCGGAGTTGTCGTTGTCGATATTTAGTCTTTATGGGCTTGTGGGTTGTAACTTCGTCATTGGTTGGCCAATCCTGCCGCCAATCGTCATCGGCCATCCAAAAATATAGTACAAATCGTATTATGGCCGTCCACCGTAAGTTGCACTTCGTTCTGCCCCGACACAGGGTAGCCTGCCATCGCGCCGACTGCTATCGAGTTTCGAACGTTCTGAATGTACGGACGGACTCCAGAGTATCGCGCCGCTGGTGACTGACTCTGACACCGCCGAGCGGCGCGTAGCTAAGCGCGTTATAGCGAATAATTCCTCTTAGCGGCAGAATGAAAAAAGATGCCATGGCGACAGACGTACTTGAGGGGTAACGCCGAATAATCTCCAATATATATATATATATATATATATGTATAATTTGTTTTTCTCTTGTGTTATTCTCGACAGAAAATTGAAAACGGGTTTAGTGGCGACATGAAAAAGAAATTATTGAGCGGCGAGCGACGGCGATAAGCGTCACTCGATCAGAATAGGCGACCGCAGTTTGAGTCTTCTTTGCCGCGTCATCTTCGAGCCGGAGCCGCCCTGCAGACAAACGAACGGGTATTGTGGATATAACCAGCGTTCGTCCGTATTCTGCTGCGAGCAAAAATCGACGTTAAGCTGTTAAGCAACGAACTTGTGGCGTCGGACGGCGCCGTTTGCTGCTGCTGCTCCTGCTGCTGCTGTTGCTATTTCTGTCAAGTCGATTTTAAGCGGACAAAACAACACAACACGCATATACTGTCAGACTCGCAAACACACAGACGTACAAACAACAGCAGCAGCACTCACAATAACAACAGCACATAAACATCGCAAGGCATATAGCGTAGAGTCGTACACCGGCTCATCATCAACGCGAACGCGCCACAGACGTCAAGACCATGCCCTCGAGAGATGAAGCAACGAGAGACGGGTTCTCGTCTCTGTCCCGCTGTGCTGCTGACGGATTTACGTCACCCCACCACCCAACCCCCGGCAGCCCCCTCCCCCCGCCCTGCGCCCCGAGCTGGCCAAGTGGCCCAAGTAGAAAATTGTGTCAGTATTCATAAATATGCAGAAGACAGAGGAGTATGCTTAAGGAGGGCCACGTGTATGAGTAAGTGAGTAAACACTCTTTGTGTGTGTGTGTGTGTACCACAATTTTGAAATGTGGAATACTTATTTCTCCGTTGATTGTATATATGTACGCTCACTAGTCATTATTGATGTGAATGTCCTTATTGTTTATTTCGTTAACCTTCTCGTATAATGACCAGATAGCTATACTTTCTGCATAGTCTATTTTAGTACAATAGTAACGCGTCGTATGCGTTTGATCAAATATACACGCTGAAATAATGACATGGGACGACACCCGAGATCATCATCTGACGAGATAGATCGAGCGCGCAAACGATATTTTTGAGAGCACTCTAACACTTGGCGGCGCTTGGTTCCGCTGCTGCTGTTGCTGCTGTTGTCAGTAACAGCAACAATATTGATGGTGATGAGGATGATGTTGGTGCCACTGCTGTTGCTGTTGTTGTTGTTGGCGTCACCAATTCCTTCATTTATTCATTTGACGGATGCTCTGCCACTCGAAAGTGGCTTCCGTTTTTGTCAGAACAACAACCGCTGCAGTAGCAATTCGTAGCCGTACGAAGAAAGAAATAGGAACACCAGCAGCATCAGGGACGGAGGAATAGGTGGTTGCTACTACGGTCACAACTGCTACTGGTGCTGCTGCTGCAAGAAACACGACACAGGCAGGCAAGCAGCCGATGATGACCAAGTGGCGTGCCCAGTTGACGGGACGGCACACGGTCAACTGGACAGACGGACGCTAGGGCAGAGGTACAGCACCAGCATTAATCGTCATCCCAACAACAACAGCAGCAGCAGCAGCAACAGCAGCAGGATAGTACCGGCTTCTCTGAGAGGCCGCCACAGTTAGGTGCGTCCCGAGCGCACTGGCTTTGCACGGGCCAGTGAGACCTCCCCCCAGCGCGCACACCTACACACACACACACACCTCACAGATTTCACATAGAATAATACGGTGCACATTACCAGTGCTATATGCTGCACGTGGTTAGGTTACGGAGGTGATTGCTGTTGCTGCAGCAACCGCCGTCTCCGCTAGCTTTAGCATACAACAGTGGCCGACTACCTGTGTTCGTGTGGCGACGTAGCAGCGGCTGCGGCGGGAGACGACTTAGAACGGCTTTGATTCGAACTTGGCCACAGTCCGCCGCAGTTCGAGCCCGAGCGTTCACATGACGCCCCGGTCGTCGACAGGAAGCTCAAACAACGACTCCAACAGAGCAAGTAACAACGTCAACAAAAAAAGTCTCGACAACGACAAAAGCGACCCGAGTATATATATATATATATATATATGGATATGATGTGATCGGAGACTGTCTGACGACTCACTGACTGCCACTTTCTCATTACTATGATATGACCACGGCTACTACCGGTGTCTATCTACACCGAATGCGTGAGAGAGTGACGCTGCGATGCATATTAGCCCGGTAAATCACACATCTTTGGGATGATGCCCAACAGAGGCAGAGCAGAGGTTCCGCTCTGGTCTGCTAATCTTAATCGGAAATTAGCAGGAAAGTCGACAAATCGAGCTGTTCGAGGTAAACTAAACCTTGTTGGCATATTTCAGCTTCGCATTTTTACTCTTCTCTAGCTTGAATAATACATTCGGTAGCATTGTGCACAGTCGCCCACCCGCACACAAACATGTACACGCCATCGTGTCATCCAGCCGAATAGGCAGCCAAAAGGAAAAACCCGTTTATTCGTCTATCCAATGTTCTGGTATAATGGTATTTAGTAGTAGCAGTAGTTGTGATAGTGGTGATATTGGATCACCGCATCATCATCATCATCGTCTCAGCAGCGGCAGGGCGCATCGTCCGCTTTAAGTAGACCACAATTGCAGCACCTGCAGCAGGCCTATGTGCAGCTCTGTGGCGGTCGGCCTGTGCGTCCTTCCCCCGCAGTCGCTGTCCACTGGCCTTTCCTAGCTTCTCCGTTTCCATTGAAGGCCTTCCCGTTTCCCGTTGCTTTCGCATGACCTCCTCGTAGTCGGTAAGTGAGTGGCAGTGGTGCCGGTGATGGTTACCCCTTCTTCTTCTTCTTCTTCTTTCATAGTAGTTGTAGTAGCAGTATACCGAATAGCTACTTTAGGCCAGCTCCTTCTGTACTTTCTCTCTCTCTCTCTCTCTCTCTCTCTCTCTCTTCTGTCATCAACAACCACACCTTGCTTTGGTTCGGTTTGCCTCCGTTGTTGTCGTCTCGTCGGCGTGACATTGGCAAGCTCAGTAGTGGTAGTAGTAGTGGTAGTGGCCTCAGCTGTGCCTTCCCAGGCGAGGCAGGAGGCGAAGCAAGCCACCGAGGTGGCCAGCAGCAAACATGGTATATATACACTCACTACATTGTCCTGACTCGCCCCCGCCCCCCCCGCCCGCGTTGTCGTCTCCCATTGCCGCTTCCCTCAACCCCAATGCCGCCCCCCTCTCTCCCGTTTCTTCCGAACACTTCCCCACCTTTTCCCCGGGCTTTAGGCACACGTTTCCCCTGTGGCTCGCACTTCCTGGCTATAGCTATGGTTGCTGCTGCTGTTGCTGTTGCTGCTGCGGCTGCGGCGGCGGCGGTGGTGGTGGTGGTCAGGATGGTCAGTTTGTCAACAAGGGCACTGGTCAACAGCATCGACTCGCCCCGCTCGCGCCACCCTCCGTTGCAGCGTCCCTGAAGCAGCGGCCATTTTTCCCAGCCCGCGTATGGCGGCGTCCCGCATCAACCCCCGGGGGCGTCTCGTCTCGTATTGTCCCCCTCTCCTCCCCTGCCCATGTGACGATGTGTGCAATCCCATCCACCCCCATAGTCTTTCTTCTGGGTATTGCTCCAGTGCTGCCTTCCCTGCCAGTCTGGTGGTTTAACCATTGCCATAGTCATCCTCGCGGCGTTCTCGCCGTTGCTTTTGTCCGTCTCTACACAGAGTGTGGTCTTAGCATCGCCGACAGAACGACCCTCCTCCGCTTGCCTTGGCCGCCACCACTCTTCCCGCCTCACTCACCTCCTCCTGCTGCCCGTCCACTGCTTTGCCACCAGTCTATCCGTACGGGCACCCCTTACCCCGTGTGCTGTACGCCAACCCACCCCCAACCTACCCTTCTCTCAACCCCCAAATCCCACTTCCAGTGCCGAGTAAGAATGAGCAGCCGACGGACTCGGGCGAGTCCGGCTGTGGTTGGCAATGGCCTCTGCTGCTGCTGCTGCTACTGTCCCGTTGACTGCCTCCTTCCTTTGTTTATCGGATATTGCTTGCGTATTAATAGATTTACCCCCACGTGCGGCGGCAGCGGCGGCAGCAGCAGCAGGAGTATGCTAGCTCTTGTGGTAGTGGGAGACCCAACCCTCATCCACCGGGCATCTCGTTCGTCTGCTTGGACCCGTGATGCTGCCTGCCTATGCTCTTTGGTCGCGGCGCGTTGCGTGTGCGGTTGTCCAGTCGACGGCCAGTCGGCCGAGCGACCGACCGACCGACTCCAGCAGGAAAGAGCGGGCTGTGGCCGCGTTGCTCCGGGGGGTCGGTCATCGGGGGCCCAGTAACTAAGTGGGGGGCGGGAAACTTGCCAATGGGTCGAAGAGGGTTGCCGGTGGCCAGACGGTTGCGGGGCAGAGCTGCTCATCGCAACGCGATGCACGCCAATCAGCCAGCGAGCCAGGCAAACCACACCGACCGACCACCTATATAGCAGACGAAAGGCGTTAACGGAGTATGGTTGTACACAGGGTCGCAGCCTGGGCAGCGAGTCAACCAGCAACCAAGACAGCCATTTCGACTCTTCGACCCTTGTTCACTGCCTGGTACTGCCCATCGCTGGCCCGGCCGATGCAATACACTGACATAGACAAAGAAACGCGGGTTATCAAGATGAGATAGATGTATATGCATCGCACTCCCTAGTGCTGTTGCATATATGAATCAAGCAAAGGGTTGGGTTCGCTAGGGTCGGGTCGGGTCGGATCGGCAGACATACTAGACATAGTGTGGAGGCAAAAGCGAACGATAGAGAGCGGAAGTTCAGCACAGCTCATCAGCGACGCTCTGAAAACACAAAACTCGCTAAAGAGCGAAATTCAACTGCGGACCAATTGTCTCATTGGACGACTGTGGCATGCGGCGATATATGTCTGCGCTCTGAACCTCTGTGGTGGTCTGTTGATTGGTTGGGGGGTAGGTGGGTGGATGAGTTGAACTACGAACACGGCCCGTGCGAGCGTCAAGGGTTTTCGATGCTTTTTGACGTTGCAACGTCTGCTGCTGCTGCTACTGCTGCACGATGATATTGCTCTCGCTCTCTCTCTCTCTACTCTCGAAATGGATTGCACTCGCTTGATAGGCTTCGCTGTGTTTTGGGATGGCTTCGGCATAGACCGGACCGCGGTCAGCCCTGAACCGCACCCATACATCGGTTAGAGAACCAGGCATCCGGGGAGGTTAGCAATACACCGCGTTGTGTCATAGCCTCTGTCTCCTCTTTAGCTTTAAGCTGCCTCTTCTCAATGAACGTCTACCCACTTCCATGCTTCTTACCCGACGACTATTGAGGATAGGCTCTAGGAGCTGCTCCAATGACTGAAGGGTGGCGACGGCCATAGTGGTTGTTTGGCTTGTGCGGTTGTATCAGTCAGACGTCCGCTCGTTTCGTTGTGTGCCGGCTTGCCTGCGTGCTGTTGACCCGCTCGCTCGGCAGGAAAGGCGAGACTGGTCAGACAGACAAACCACCGCGATGGTATCAGGTAGTTGTGTGGGCAGAGGACCAAACAAGTCTGCTCTGTGGTGGCGGGACGGTGAGGGGACTATGTGACCCAGCGAGGCAGGTTGGCCGCCCAATCGACCGAGCCAGCAGCGGCTGTTGGTGGCTGCAGTCAGCAGGGCCACAGCAAAGCCTTGAAGGTTTGGGCCCAAGGGCAGGCGCATGGATCTACGGGGATAGGTGGGGTTTTGGGGAGGGAGGGGTTGCTTGGCTGGCTGGCTGGCTCGCTGCTCTATTTGCGGACATTTAATTGTGATCATTGTGTTGGCGATAATGTCGTTGCTCGGTCTCTACCCCACTCACCGTTTGCTTCTTGGGTCGTTTCCTCATGGCCCCGTCGGCTTCCTCCGCATTCCCGTACCAGCGACAGTGGTAGTGTCCATCGAACCACACTGCCCGTCGCTCTTTCTGTCCAGGCTAACCACCGCCTTTCTTTCTTCCTTTGCCAATCGAGACGTTTCTTGGGGTGGCCGCTCCTACACTGCCACACCAGTGGTGGACGTGGTGGGGTTGGTGCTGCTGCTGCTGCAATGGCCCCTGCCTCGGCAGTAGTCCCGGTAGCCTCGAACACCCGTCATCGCAACATTACATCCCAGTCGTATCCTTGGCCGACTGTGGATGGTTGAGTAACAGTTGCATGACGACCCTTAGAGGAACCTGGGCAGATCGAGAGAAGTTGGAGATATTGCTGACCAACAGACAACACAGTATGCTTATGATTCATTGTAAGGAACATATTAATGGCACAATTTGTTCGTTTTGATACACGTTTCTAACAGAATTTATTGGTGAACTAGCGAAATAATAATTTTATATAAGCAATTACACGATTATCAAGTCGTAATCACATTTCAAGTTTTCAAGATACTAGAGCGTATGGCAGACTTTGCACAGGCATTTGGTACACCCCAGTAAATTGTATTTCTGCCATGGAAATCTGAAATCTTTCAGCATTATAAACACGCCCTCGAAAGTCCTTATGAATGCATATAGCATAAAAATAAATAGATTCAACACTTTTTCGCTTGCGTCAAATCCGTGTAGCTCTTGCCCGATGCCGAAACCGCAATTATCGGTATAGACGAATCCGCCCGCCCCCCACCCTGTTAACGGTTCCATTTGGACCCAGCTGTATACATGGTCGAGTTGTCGAGATTTCTCTGCAATAAGGCATAGCAACTTGTCAAACTTGAAAACCAGACAGTAAATGGCAGCAGTTAATTGCTACCTTAATGATGTCGGCTTCGTCTGACTACTAGACCGGCGGGACACGTGTGTGTTGGGTTCAAATCCTGTCAGACGCGGAGAATCTTTGGAGTTCTTTATCATCTTTCTTTATCTGAGGATTCTTGTCAGGTACGAGTAAGGCAGAGAATAAGCAAAGGTGGCCCCGACAGGTCCTCATAGTAATACCTAAAAGGTTAAGAGCTGAGGCCTGTCACATAGGGGAACAGCTGAGGGTCAGCTCGAAAAAAAACAGTTAATGATGTCGGCTTGTTTTGATGTGTCAGCAAGAATTGTCTTGATGAGAGAACCCTGTGTTCTCGCATAGTAGCATATATCTATTATATAATAGTATATGTATAATATATCCAAAGTTGAAACGATTTCCGACTAAATACACTAGTTAAATGTGTCTGCACGTATTTTATGCTGTCCATGAATGCGTCGTCCATGAATAATCTCATTGGCCGTCATTTCTGTGTGTCGTATTTTTGTGTTGGCGATCGCCATTGCTCGTCCAGCCTGGTAGAGTTGACTGCTATGTAGGATGATGTTGCTGATCGCCTACCGGCCATCCACCAACGTTTCTGCTGCACTGAGCTGGCTGTTCACTGGCTGTCACATAGTGGAGCAAGAGAAAATGAGCGAACAGCGATATATATATATATATATGTATACACCTACACACATATATATATATATATTATATATAGAAAGAGGGAGTAGCCAATGTGGTGGACAATTAGCGGGTGTGTGGCGTCTCGATGGACACGTCCCTTCATCAGCGCCAGCGCACCTCCCCTTGCGATCCTTCTGGTTGCCCCCGCTACCCCTGCCATCACCGCCACCAAGCTCCCATCAGTGCCCGTGACCCCCGCAGCGATCCCCCATCCGTAGCGAGCTTTCTGCCGCCAGGTTCTTGTGCAGGAGGCAGTGTAGCCTCTAGGACATGGTTGGGCCAGGCCCGGAGTGCCTCCCCGGACTACTCCGCACCCCCGCATCCCACGTCTACTGGTCCCCAGCTGTCCCTATCGCCCCCCTTGACGCCCCTATTCGATGAGTGGCCCTGCGGAGCGGCGCCGGCCACGCCCCACGTTCTCAATTAGAGCCATCGACGGCCTGCAGCAGCAGGCCAGCAGCAGCAGCCGGTCCTGTGGCTGCTGCAACGAGGGGACGCTAGCAACGATAGAGGAGGAGGAGGAGGGGACTATGGGGTTCACTACCCAATGAGTTGCCTAATGAAATCTCGCCAATGGGAACCTATCTCTTCCTGGAGGCACCGCTGCCGTATCATGTTGATGCTGATGCTGCTGCTGCTGCTGTTCCTTCTGATGCCGTTGGCGCTTTTGCTGCTGCTGCTGTTGTTGGCAATACTCTCCACTACTCGTGCTTCTCAGATGGCGGTTGCCAGCACCGCGTCATCCAGCATCACCGGCCGGAATACAAACGCACACAGATACAATTGAAGGTGTCGGGCTGAACTCCAAGCCACTATCCTAGGCCGTCGGCTCATAGGCAGCGCGATGGCAGCTGCAGCGCTTGAGCTGTCGCCCCATACGCAAGTGGATGATTTTGCACGAAAAGCGGCGGATGACTGTCTCCATCCATCGCTGTGTGTCTATCCATGGAGCGTGAACACACTGACAAACTGGAGGAGGCCGATTTCGAGGCCGCACCGTTGCTCCCTGAGCCTATCCCCCTCCCCCCCCATGTGAGAACGCCAGTAAGCAGTAGTTTAGCTGGTTTATCAAGAGATGTGTGTCGGCGGGGCCCGCCGTTGTTGCGGTATTGGACCTACGAGCCGATGGTGCCGGCATGGGAACAAGAGTTGGGTCCTGCCCAGGCCCCAGCATGGTGGCGGTGACGATGGCGGCGGCGGCGGCGGCAGTGGTGCTGGTGACGGCTGCGATACTCTGCACTAGCATAGCACTAGGTGGCATGACGCGAGACGGCGACCATGTGGAGCATCATTAGGAATGTACTATAGGTACTAGTCGAACTCGATTCGGCAGACAGGCCACCGCCACTAACACCGTCCACCCGTTGCCACTGCCGCCATTGACTGGCCTTACCGTGGACCTCTGGTAGTCCTGGATGGCCGACGACGCCGACGCCGCCGTCGCCGACAACAGGACGAAGGACATGGGCGCACCGCCACCCTCACCACCATCGCCACCCGTGCTCCCTTTGTAGCTATTACGACTGCTATTATTAATGGCGTCATTAATGTCATTATTGTTCGCGCGCGACCAGCGGCCACACAGGCCGGCACGAATGCAGGCAGCGAGCCAGCCAGCCAGCCACATACACAGCCCCAACGATCTCCCACACGGCCCCTGCAGGCTCGCACACAGTCGAAGATGCTATTATACCTTGCGATAGACCGTATATGGCCGTGAGGAGGTTTCTCGTTTGGACACAGGAGGCTTCGATAGGCACGAGTGCTGCTTGACCAACTGGTCCTGGTCAGCGGCACCAGCGGCAGCGGCAGCCGTCGCTGTGTCGCAGACGAGGTCGGCGCTTGGGTGGCGCCAACTACGACGCAATCCTCTATTGCGGCTGCCATTAGGCCGTCAGGCTGCAAAGTTAATGACTGCTATTGAGCTCGAGGCTCGGGCGAAAGGACGAGACAGTGAGAATATGAAAGCGATGATAGAGAAGGATTGAGTCGGGCCATAGGGAGAGAGAAAGGGAGAGATGTTGGATTATTGCTCATTCTTGTTAATATTTCTATTAGGTCTCACAGGATTTGCTGATTATTACAGATGTTATAGTGTTTACCGGCTAAGCGGCTGGCTAGCGGACCTCTAATAATCGACGGCGATAAGTTCGCGATGAAGCTGCCCTGGAACGTGGCGGTTATTTTAGTGCAGTGACACTACCCATCGTTACCACCTCCATATATAATGAAGCCATGTTCAACCAGAGCGGCGCAGTATCAAACAGATACGAAAATCACAATAGCGAGATCTAGAGTTGTCCAATCAGAGTTGAGACTCGACGCGCGAATGTGCGATACAACAGTTAATGCCTAATGCATTATAAGATATCGTTATAGCTGATGAAGTACGACTTTTCGACCAATTCCAAAATACAACATAACAATGCACGTGATGATGACTTGAAAAATAGCTGGATTAATATAAAGCACAATGTCAAAGGAGTTTACGATCAAGTGGCAATGAAAAGCACACATTATGTTACATTATATATATATATATATATATATATATATATGAATAACAACAGCGTCGACGATAATAGTGATAATACAATGATATCTGTGAAGCCAATTGTGGTCTCGCTGCGCACAAGGCTTGATTTTTATGATAAACCAAATCTTTAATGGCTAAGTATAATCATAATAATAATATTAGTTGAATTACAGAATTGTCCGTAGGTTATCATATTTTCGTTGTTATTCACTTGAATTTTATCATATGCATTATTCGATAATCATTTCGTTGTGGTTGCTAAGGCTGCGAATCTACACGATCGAGCCAGAATTGTTCCTTCGGTTGGTAACTACCACGCTACAGCAGCGATTACGTATATATTATAATATGACAATAATCAATAAGTACAGCGAAGCGCAGCAGCAGCAGGAGCAACAACAACGATGTCCGCAGCCGACTGCATCATTTTACACGCCAACGAAAAAAAGCGGGTTTTCGGGTCATATTATACATTGTCCATGCGGCAATAATAAATGGTGCGGTGTAATAATAATAATAATCATAACAAAAATAATAATAGCAATGCTAACGATATATTATGGCGTTGTACTTGCTCGTAGAATCGAACACGAAAGACAGAGTATTTCATTATTCTCCTGTTCATCCGCTGTTGTTGTCTCGTTGTCGACGATATCCGCGTGTCGCGTTCGAATAGTCGCGAGCGTCGCTGGGACCCACCCGCCAACGCGTGGCGAAGTTACGCTCAGCAACGCGAGCTGGTATTTTTTGATCAACGGAGACAACATTCAATGCTGTTGAGACTCGTGCTTCGACTCGACGAGATGAACAGCAACAGCAGAACGTGAGATGGGACGAGGGAGAGAGAGACCATCGTCTCGTTTTGGAATCAAATGGTTACGTAGAGGAAATTTGCTCGAGGGCTGATAGCCCGTGTCCGTCCTCTTTCTCTGTTCCATGTCGTTGTTCCCGGGGAACTAGCTACATGTTATAACAAGTAATTATAAATTTATAATCCGGCTTTGGACACGGCGGCGGCGGCGGCGGCGACGCTGCAGCAGCAGCAGCAGCTCGGGAGGAATCGACGGACGATGTCCGCCGTTCGTCTCTCAGGCTATCCATGGTTAGATCATTCTCTGTAGGCGGCACTGTTCGACTGGCTGCGTTTCATCGGCTTTATCGACACAACCGACGTTCGATATCTTTGCCGCCTTTGTTCGGACGTAAAACGACGCCCAACGCGGTGGTGGTGGCGGTGACGGCGGCGGCTGAAACAGCACGGAGGTCTCGACGTCTGCGTGGCCGATACAAATGGTGTGGACAGATGGGCTACATCGACACAGGCAACTACTGCCGAGTTGGTATAGTCTCGCCAGTGGTTCTAGCGATCTCGCACCCGGCGAGAATCAACCACCACCACCACCAATCTACCTACATAACACTATCGGATTCGATCCGATTTACGGCAAGTAACAGCAAATTTACATGGTCTGAAGACGGTGGCGATGACGGCGACATACACTTGGATTCGGTTGGTCAGCCGTCTTGATGCGTATTCATTGCCGGTGCACGTCACGTAAACAGCAACAGCAGCTGCAGCAGAAGGAAGAATCGGTGGCCGCGGACGAGCGGCTCGATTAGAGGTGGTCGAGAATTCTGTATCTTTTCAAAATACGTATATTGTCGTCGATGCGCTGCCGTTCCGCAGACTGTCACAAATATACGAACAAGTATAATAATTGTAATAATATAATATAATAGTAATAATAATAATAATAAATGTGCCTAGACGGAGATTTCAACCCGACCAGAAGACCGGCGAAGGGAGAGAGAGATTCGCCGAAGTAACCTGGGATTCAAGACAACAACGAGGCCGCTTTGTGCAAGCAGTCGCACGGTACAGAACAAACGAAGTCGGCTCTTCTAAAGGATCCTTGGCCACTCGGAGATTTTGACACGGGGGCGAGCTAGCGAGCGAGCGAGTGAGACCCTTATCGTAGATCATGGATAATTTGAGCCTGGTAGACGGGTGACCGCCACATCGCGAACTTCACTGGCCACTGGCTAAGCATGTAGTCATTGTGACGTCGACATGCTGGTTAGCTAAACAGCACAGTTGGTATTGTGTATTGGCGTTAATGTTGCCCATATTTATACCAATGTGATGTGCTCAAGCACCGAAAGCAACAAACAAAGGCAAGACCAAAGACAGAGTTTGAATGAACGAAGATATAGCCATATTAACACGCTGCACTATACGTTGACTTAGTGCCACTGTCTCAACGACACTATACCCGGCTCGGATCACGAGCAGCGAAATGCTCCAAAATGCCACCACGACTTTACCTCTCTCATCGATCCGTTAGCGAGACGTGGAGGAAGAAAGCGAAAGCAAGATTTCGAAACCTGAAGACAATGAGCACCAGAACGAGTGACGCTGACATGGCCCGGCGATGCGTATGCGCGTCGCCGGGCCATGTGGTGCATCGAGGCCCCGGTGGCCTGATGGTGCAGTTGTGTGCGCCTCGAAATCGGAGGAGACGGCCGTAGGTGCACCGGCTCGATTCCCACCATTGCACATTTGCCTTTAAAGGTGTTATCCATCTTATGGCGTAATGCCGAAAGCAGTTGTACCGGGTACGTTAAATACCTTTGCCTTGGAGTCAACTCGGACAATTTCAGGTAATGCGCGGTGCCCCTACCTTCGCGGAAAGACGAAGCCCCGAGTTATGTATACTCATGATCTATCCTCATCAATGTCTCCGGGCTGATTCACAGCCAACTTGCATCGCTTCATAGGACAGTAGCCCTTAAATGCAAATGTGCAACGGGGTGCGCATTTATCTCGCATACACGAATGCACCACCAGGTGACCGGGATCCCTACGGTCTATCAGCATCAAGGAAACGCGCGTTCCGTTCGTTGTCATCGTGTCAACGTCAACTCTTCCCTGTGTCAGTGTTCTTCTCTGGCTCAGATCATCGGTCCTAGTCTACGCTCGGAACAAACGTAACACGCTTCGAGTTCCAATTCAATTCGAACCAATAACGTTCGACGCAATAGACATTCGTAGCTTACCACCACCACCGCCGCCTAGATTATGCAGTAGAGAATAGGGCAGTATGTTCGTATGTGTAACTGGTTGATGTCTGCGGTTTCGGCTATCGTGTCGCTTTTCGAGCAGGCAGCTCTGAGTGTGCGAGTCTGTCTAGGCGCTGTGGTGGAGTATCGCCAGGGTGGTCGTTCCTCCATGCGTTACGTTTGCGTCTACGTATCACGCAGCTCTCTGTCTCTCAGCTTGTTCGGACTTTGTCACGACGACAGCACGACGAGGGTGTCAACTGCGTCCGCAGTCGCTTTGATTGAGGGCGACGATGTCGACGAGCGACTGAGTCTACTGCTGCTTGTTGACGGCGGAAACGGCACTGGTCGCCCGTCGACGCCTCCGCAGCAGCAGCAGGTGGTCACAGTGGCATCGGTGGAGACGCTACCAGTGGCAGTCATCGCAGTATCACTATGCTGCTTCTGAGGTGTCATCGTTGCCTATTGTCGTCGTCATCATCAACGCTCTACGATTTCTTACTCACAATTAGTTTGCCAACGATTCGTGCCTCTGGAAAGACTTCGTTTCCTCTGTCTCAAGATCTTCCTCTCTCTCTCTCTCTCTCTGTCTTCTCATCTTTGTGTCTTCTCGCCCGATGAGTCTGGCTGACCGCTGACGTCGACTCGAGTTGCTGCCTGCTTGGCCGTTGTCTCTCTGCTCGAGTTTCTTTACCATCGTCGTTGGCTCGCTCCGCAAATTCCCTCCAATTAATTGGTTCTGGCAATGACAAAGTGGCTACTTAGCGCTGGCGGAGTACGTGTCGATTGTACGACTAGTTAGTTGGGTGTTGCAGGGCGGCCCATAGAACCATAGTGTCCTCGTCCCTCAGCGAACGTCCCTCAGAGCGAGAGCGAGCGAGAGAGAGAGAGAGAGACACTGCCACTCTGCGATGGATTGTTGAAGGTGGTAGTGGCGATAGAGTCATCGCTATCATTTGTGCTCAGTAGTCGTTTCTCGGTATATTTTCGTGCTAAGGTGTGTGATTGTTTTGAATTTCGTTTGTAGCTCGAAGATGAATAGATGGAACAACATATACTGTTAATTAACGTAGTCGAGATAACACAGGAATATACAGGCCACCGCGCGGATACACGACAGTATGCCGAATCGCCTTAGCTGAGTCCACCACGCACCGGTGCTCTTTATTAGGCTTCGGGTATATTCATCCGAGGAAGACATACTTCGCTACGGGTTTGGTTTGTTGCGATCCTGGAGAGTATAATGATAATAATAATAATACCAGAGCATGACAGCAAACTAATTTTCATCAAGATGACACTACCAGCTAGCTTGATCTAAAAGGTGAATCGCACAGCCATGTCACTCCTACCGAAGGCAAGAAATACAAAAAAAAAAACAAGACGCGTTCTAAATCAGACCGTTGCGGTTCGATTTGACACAAGACACGAACATAACGAACAAACTGGCCACACGCAACACGAAATCAATGAAAGAAAAAACAGATACATTTTTCCCTCAAACAGAATGTCCCTCTGAGCCTGTTGGTGTGTC
Organism: Stratiolaelaps scimitus; assembly: GCA_019614645.1. Classification (NCBI taxonomy): domain Eukaryota; kingdom Metazoa; phylum Arthropoda; class Arachnida; order Mesostigmata; family Laelapidae; genus Stratiolaelaps; species Stratiolaelaps scimitus. The sequence continues at coordinate 5,740,652 of JABWDB010000001.1, read as the reverse complement.
CTGCAGATGGTCCCAGATGAACAAATCGCCAACGAACATATAATATATAACAGCTATTCATCTTCAGCGCTGTTCGGTAGTCAAATTGGCTCAAAACGAATCATACAATAGTTTGCGAGGGGCGCCGCTCGCAAGACGAACTTCAAGAACGCCAACGAATATATATATATATATATATATATATATGTGTATTATCGAAGAGTGCGTATTCTCGCCGGCTGTTACCGGCTGCCTTCGGGCCCTCGTCACGGCCGCACAAGCATATGCTGCTGAGTGGATGTTTTTATCGCTGCGGCTCCCGTCGGCTCGAAGCAGTGCATCCGTACTATGAATGAGATGCCGTCAGCTCGTCAATGTTCAGCTCAGTGGTGTCAGATTGACGCGATGATCGTCAGTGATTCTTACGCCAATGCAAGCATCAGTATTGTTCCGGACAATGAATGGCCCAATGCTATGATACGTTAATGATCTTTCCCTCGATTATTTCCCGCCAGCGGTGACAGCGGCAGCACCAACGCCAGTACCAACGGCAGCATTAACGCCACAGCGGCAACGGCGACAACGACGATGATGACGATTATAGCGAGCGCTGGCGCCTCGAGTCGCCGGCTGACGGCCCCCGCGACGTATGTCGCCGACTCCAGCAATAGGCTGCAGCGATCAGTCGTTAGCGTATAATGCGTGAGTGTGGGTGATCTTCGGTTGAGGCTGACTGTTCGTTTTCGACGACAGCTTTCGGAGTCGATCGCCGCCGCTCCGGCGACTGACAGTCGAGGTCACCCTAAACTGTAGGAACTCATTAGTTTCGACTGTTGCTGCTCTGCTGTCCAGCGACGGTCGCTAGGCGCGCTCGATCGCTCGCTCACCTTATAGCACAGGCAGGGACGAGTCACTCCCGCTGGTATCTGGAAGATGAGACGGCATGACGTCAACAGGGGAGTTGAACGATCAACCTGATGCAGCATCAGCAGCAGCAGGTGTCACAGTGTTTGGGTGACAATTAGCAATTTTTGCAGCGCTCGCGCCACGACGACGATATTGCGATCGTCACGAATGCCAGGTCGCATTCCCTGTCATAACACGAAGAGAAGAATCCATGGCATTGCTAGCGATGCAGGCAGTGATCAGTGCTTCTCGGGGGGTGGGGTGGGGCGGGGGTGGGGGGTGACAGACCTCATCTCTCAGTGGACGCAGAAGCGGGGTAGGTGTTTCGACGCGCGCGCGCGGTATCGCGCTGCATCGAACTATGGGGGAAGAGGCACTCGCAAAGCCGTCGGTGGAGAAGCGCTGGATGGACAGTTGTATCTCGAAGTGCTTCCTTCTCCTGCTCCGCCTGCTGCTATCGAATACTGACGTCGCTTTGCTGTTTCGGCTGTACTATGCACATTACGTTGGACTTGGGCCACTTAACGAATACGGCGTCACTGTCGAATATATATATATATATATTCCTGACGAATAAGTTGATCCTGCTGACCACCTTACATAGCAGCTATTGCGTGCCTCCACCTAACGCTACGAGCTTCTCTGTCTCAGCAGCACCAACCGCTCCTCCTCTCCTGTTTCTATTATAGCTTGTTTCACTGCAGAAAAAGCAGAAGTCCAAGAGGTACCGCTCAAAAACATAGCAACTGAAGCAACGTCGCTCTTTTTTCACCCAATTTGACGATATTTTGTATTACGCTCACATCCACAGCACATATGAACCATTGCGGACTATATCGAAGAGAGAGTGGCTGTGTGTGTGAGAGAGGGACTCCGTAATATCGCGCTGACTGTCGCTGATAATGTCGAGTGTGGCCGCTGTCGCCAATCCGACCGTAACCGCTGCTTGGGCCGTAGGGTAAATTGTGAATTTTTAAATGACACTCATCGCCTCACTGCGACTGCTGTTGCTGCTTCGGCAGCCGGCACGAGGCCACCTAAAGGAGTCCAGAAGACGGATGCAAAATCGTAGAAGCATCGTTGACTGCCATTCGCTCGAAGCATCGTGCTAGAAGAAGCGGCGGCGGCGGCGGCCACAGAACTCGTGGACGGCCGGCTACTTGTGCTTGCTTGCAAGGAATGACCGGACACTCGCAGCTCATGAAACCAGACAGACACACCGACGAGGAGATACTCATCCCGAGATATCATAGACTCCTCCGCACGCTCTCGCGAAGACGATGAAACGCAGGGCGAGACAGGAGATAGCGCAAGTAAATGTCGAAGTATGTGATGAGGAAAAGTGGCTGCTGCTCCTTGAAACTGGCAAAATAGCCAATTCGTTTTTTGGTCATTTGAGTAAATAATCATTGTGTCTTGTTGCTTCTCTATCTTACTCGATGTCTCCACCACTAGAACGATGCTACTGCTGCTGCTGCTGTTGTTGCCAATGACGACGATAATGATCATGATGATTATGATGATGCTGAGCAGAGGGATAATCAGAGATGACAAAAAGGAATTGTCGTTGCTGCTACTACGACTCGTACCACCAGAGCCATCAGCTAAAGCCTACGACTCGACTATGATCCTCTGCTGTCCGATTCACTCTGTTTCAAGACGCACTGGGCCCCCACCGAGTCTTAGCGGCCAGTGTTAAAAGGAGACGATATGTACGCTTGTCTTTCAGGATACGGACCCTGTCCACCAGCGCGGCCGGCGGTTATTGTCTGATTATGATGAAATCTACCCTCTGCCACCGCTGCCTTATGCTGAAGCCTACTCACATTCAGCTGGCAACCGCTACATGCGACAGCAGCAGCAGCAGCAACGTCGACTAACGAAGAACACAACAGTAAAAGCCGAAACGAGAGGCGAGTCCTCGACGTCGTCGACCAAACGGGACAAGCAAATAGAACCAACCAATGGATGGGTGATGCGACGGCCACGAGAGGTATGGGGGTGGGGGGCAAATGTAACGTACGACGTCGATCGCGACTACCACCGTCACCCCAACGAGTTTTCATTTTTACTATGACTTCTTTCTTCTACTTCAGCAGCAACTACAATAACAGACACCACTGTTGGTGCCACTTCGCCACAGACCGACGACGACGATGACGACGACCACCACCAGCACTAGCGTATGACCACGAGCTTGGACTTGCTCAGCGAACTTATGACGGACGTCTTCTCAACGCACGAGACGCGACAAGGGGGTCGAGTTGAAGAAGCAAATGATATCTGCACGAATTAAATCAATTTATTTCTTATAAAGTACCCATCCTCTCTCCAGAGCCGAGAGATAATGATACATGCTGGAGAGTTTGTCGAATTCCCTGCAGGCCGGCACCGGCCACCACCGCCATCATATGGACGATGATGACTAGATATCGACTTGTCAGCGATCACTGGCCGATGCTTCTGCTGCATGTTGCGGCGAGGTCTGCCGCTCCGTGGATGGCCATTTGTGCTATAAAATTGATTCATTCGTCGGCTCGATCCGTCGAAAAGCACGATACAGTGCTTGACTTGAACATGTCCGTCCCATTCTGCGACTGAGTGCTGCTGCTGGCGCCGCCGCCGCCGCCACCACCACCGCCGTAGATTGAAGGTACACCTCATCTATCGTGAAGGATAGAACAACATCTAATAACCGTCAACTGTTCCTTTTCATTGGAGTCCCGTGTTCCGACTCTCGGCTCTGCCACGTTCCCGCTCGATCAATTCATCCATCGGGGTTCGTGCATGCATACGCCTGTCCCTTTGTTTCGATATCCGTGTCGCTTAACGTGCTGAGATCTTCGGGTTCTGTCCGCCTCGTTCGACTGCTGTGCATGTATATGAGAAGTGGACGTTTTCGTCTCCGCGTCCTAAGGATTGCGTAACGCTTCCTCTCCTCGCGCGCTCTCTCTCTCTCTCTCTGATATCTGTTGCATCCGATATATATATATATATATATATATATATATCGATGTGCGAAGTAGGGTCGACCATTGGCGATCGTGGTGTGCAGCCGAGCATCGGATCGTCCCCGGGTACTACTGCCGTTGTTGTCATTGATTTCAATTGGACCGACGAACGTCCAGCCCGCCTTTCCTTCTTTCCTCCTCGCCCATTCTCAATTCTGTCTTGCTCGCTTTTTCATCTTTCTTTCTTTCTCTCTCTCTCGGTCTCTCTCTCGTACTGGTTCTGTTCCGCCTTTCTCTCACGCTCTCCCCTCTGGTTCTGAGACAGCGTCCCGTTGATGGCGGGTGACGAGTCGAGTCGCGAGGGGGGGATCATCACAGTGGCGCAGTTCGCCTCCGGTTTCAACTTCTTCCTCACGCTCGCTCAACTCCGATCACCGGCCGCGCCATGTCGTAGATACCACTTTATGGACATTAAAGGAGAACAACGTACGAGAGGAGGGAAGAAACATAGAGACACTGGATTCATCGCTGGGTTCGTCATCTCGAACAAAAGCAGCAGCAGCAACAACGGCGGCGGCGGCGGCAGCGGCGGCAACGGCGGAGCCAGCGATACCAGCAGTAACGACAGCAACAACAACAATGAGAATACGAGCAGCAAGCACATTCAGAACGACAAGAGTAGGCATAATTGTGACAAAGGGGAGTTGAACCTCACGACGCAAAAAATTGCCACACCAACAACCACAACAACAGCCGATGTATGATAGCAGCAGCAGCAGCAGCAACAACAACAGCAGCAACAGCAACAACAACAACAACAATATTTTCAACAACAGCATAACTTCTATTGAGAATATGATAATGATGATCATGATTGTAGGGGGGGGGGCCTGCTGTTTAAGTTCAGCAACTCGTCGGATATTCATTCTCATTTTGTTGTTGTTCTTCTGTCGATCGTTGCGCGGGATAGCAACTCCAGTGCGTCGTTTTGCTTTCTACTCTCAAGTACAACAGTCGTGTTGGCGTGGCATTTATGCTATGCTATGCTCGTACGATGATGTCCGCGCGTGGTTGTCACAGATCTTCATCCTGTTACAGTGAAAGAGAGAAGACGGTGGTCAAGGGTCGACATTGAGGCGCGTATCGCAATTTCGCTCTCGGCGAAACAACGAATAAATACTCCGGCTCTCTCTCACTCTAACGACGAAATTTTGCTCGCCGAACATCAGACGCTCGATAGGAATTGTCCAATCTCTCTCTCTCTCTCATGTTGAGGTAAGTGGCTATGCTGGCTTCGCAAATTGCTTCATTCGGATAGACGCGGTGTTCTCTCATAATCAGCCAGCCGGCTAGACATCAACATGAGACGGCCTGGTCGTATCGCCGGTCTTCTTCCACGCTGCTACTAGCACTGGTTGCCGCCTCCACCTCCTCCTCCTCAGCCTCGAATAGAACTGTCACAATATCACACACACACACACAGTTCGAAGCTACACAGCTGTAATCGTTGTTACACTTAACGTCTAAAAGTACTGCTCGGTCGACAGAGAAGAAGAGTACCCAGCCACGACCAGGCTGGCTCGTTCGTTCGTTGGTTGCTTGCTTCGTCGCTTGGGCAACGTCAACGTGCGGCGGTGGAGGCGCTGACCATGGTCGAGCAAACTACGTATTGCTGCTCCCCTCCCTCCCCCCCCCTCTCTCTCTCTCGCTCTAGTTGAGTTTCTGGCGCTCCAACGTCTTCATCGTTCTTAGTCTTGTAGACAGCATCAGCACCATCAGCACCACGTACACGGTAAGCGAGGTGCGAAATTTCGTTCGTTTGCAGCGGCCGCCGCCGCCGCCGCGGTCGACTCCCCTCCTGCTGCTGCTGCTACTGCTATCTGTTTATCTCGAATGACGAATCCGTCGTGTCTTCCGCGCGACCACTGCGCGTTGACGCCATCTACTTCTGCCGCCACCGCCGCCGCCACCGCCGCCACGTCAGGCATCCTCACGCTTCATTGCACGAATTAATACCAAAGCAAGCAACCGGTCGGCCGACGGCGACGACGGCGGCGGCGGCGGCGGCGGGCAGCAGCAGGCAACTATTTGAGTTGGACCGACGACCACTACTACTCCTACGGCAACAATAACAACAACAACAGCAGCAGCAGCAGCAATAACAACTTCTATTACTGGGGCCGGCCGACTGGCCCATAGCTGCTGAAGCCGCCGCCGTCGCCTCCGCCGCCACTACTGTCGCGATATTTTGTCCGCGATAGCTCGCTACCGGCGAACAGGAATACCAAGCCGAACGACGCCTACCGTCAACTGCAGCAGCAGCAGCATCTATTCCCACTGCAGTCAAGCCCGTCGAAACCACACTCCCCCGCCAACAGACCGCTGAAAGTCTTTTGACTTCAAGGAGTTACTGCCGATGGGAGTTCAGCGAGCTGAGCCAGTGAACGAACTGAAGTGAACGCCAACGCCGCCACTCAACGAAATGTGGCGAAGGTCTTTGGTCTCCGATAGCCGTTACACCTCAGTGGCTACCGCTGCAGCCGTCCGCTCGATCGACTGTTGTGAGCTACTTCGATTTTTCGTGGACGAACAAACTGTAATATAAATCTCTTGTTTTTTTTTCCGATCTTTTTCACTGGGTTTGTTTTTTGCCTGCATAAACATACACGGGCAGGTGCGCACAGGTATTATATTCAGCCACCCCGAAGTAGTTGCAATGTCTAAATATGTCGATGGATAATAGGCTGTCGATATAATGGCGCGCAAACGTGTGGAGCACAACTGCTGGTCTGGGGTATCAGGTAGAGATGGTACTTGATCCTTTTCGATCGAATCTGTCGTTGATACGCTAATTGGAATTAACCTGTAGAGATGGGAGGTGGTTGGGTTGACCTGTCCATCTATTGAATTCGATGTGGTAAGGTGCGCAGCAGATGAGAGACATCTCAAGTCAACGGAGTGTATATGCATTAATCCGCCCGCCTCTCAGATCCGTCCGGCTGACCATTCCCGTCACAGGGTGCGCGTGGACCTCACAGATATGCTGACATCGTAGGTCGGGTCCTCCCCATCGGCCCTTTCTATGGAAAAGCGAAAGAACTTGCACCCATACGGGCACAAGTTACACCGAAGTTCCCACCGGCAAACGCAAGCGGGTGCCCGCATTGAAAAACTGTGTGCAGTCGGAGGCGCAGAGTAGATTCATGCATCGGAAGTTCCACGAACAGGATCACGGTTCTAGATACGAGGCAAAGTTGATTCGACACCACCGATTGTACTTTCTAGTGTAAAGGTTATCCGTAGTAGCAGGAGCTGGCTGCTTTTATCCAATATGGAAAAGTGCTGGAGTGCGTGGATTTTTGGCATTTTCCTTGTAAAGACGTTCTCTGCTCATGGTAATGATATTTGCCTATATCGCATTCTTGGCAATCTGCACAGCCAATCAGTAGACTGAGGGCCGAATCATGCAGTTTCCTAGCTTCGGCGACGTTCTGACGTTTGCGTTTGTCGAAAATCGAGTTCCACAAATGCGCCGTTGTTATTATTATAAGTCTTATTGTTTATCATCGTGTTACACTATTCACGTTACAACGATATCAGAAACCGATCAAGACCTCCTCAATGTGTTTCAGGTGTCTGCTCCCGATGGACCAGTTATGCGTATAAACTGAGCTTATCTATCTATCTATATATCTACGAATTAAATAGCGAGATATCTATATGGTGGAACTAGCTACCAACCACGCAGCAACCAGCTATAATAGCCCGCCAGCGAGCCTCTAGACAGCCACAGTTTTCCGTCTCGCCCAAGAGCCCAGCGTGCCACCATGATGACCACTGTGGATGCGGCGCACCAGCTTTGCCGCGCGCGATCTTGCTCTGTTCTGCCCGCATCACTAATTGGTACACTACCGTTCTCTCTCTTGTCACTGATTCAAGGCATATTTTTCCGTGGCTGCTGGCATCGTCGTCGGCATCGCCACCGGGATGTGCCGCCAACTCCGGCAAGCCAGTCAGAGTCAGCGCGCCGAGACAAACGCCACCATTATCTATCTCTATCTGGCTACAGACACTTGTGAGAGCGACACCGTCGGCGGCCGTGGTAAGGGCGGTAGCAAAATTAGCAGCTTGTTCTAATGTAATTGCTGCTGCTGCCTCTGCCGCCGCCGCCGCCGTCCGATCCTCAACGTCCCTCGTCGGCGTTTTTATCGTTAGTCCAACATGGCACCGAGCTGCGGCCGCTATCACCATCTAACCATTCCATTTCATGTACTGTAGTCGAGAGCGAATTACGAGGACACCACCCACAATCGAACAACAACAGGGAACTGCTGTTGAGACCGGTGATGTGAGTCACCCTTTCTTATGTTCTCTGTCTCTCTCTCTCTCGAGAGAGAAAGATTCTTAGTGAGCGAGAAAAAGATGCTATGAAACATAGACGACGAACAGGGCCAACCACGACGAACCGCCGAGACGACCAGCGGAAGAAAATAATTAATGAACGATTGTTGTCCTCTCGCTATTACGCGAACTCCCATTTTGATTATTATCTCGCATAGCTATTCACCATATCTCTATAGGTGCACATCGGACAAGTCACCATAGTGGACATGGAATGAGAAGTAGCTTCAAAGTCAGGCTGCGTAATTGCAGACTTGTAACGCACCTGTAATGGAGGCGACTCGACGTGTGAAATGTAAATTTCCTGTAGCTGTGAGATTTATTGTTAGACCCGTCGTCGTCGTCGTCGTCTTGGCTGTATCGCTGTACTTGACGTGGTTATCCATGCCATATACGCCATTTGCTAACGGTGCAGGCAGTAGATGAGATGATGACGAGTTATGCGTCTTTACGGGGGTCTTGTTGCCATCATTTTCCACTGCTGTGATCTGTCCGGTCCGAAACTTGTGCCGGTGGCGTACCTTTTAGGGAAAAGGAGAAACTGCCGTCCGTGGAAGACCTGGTTAGATATTTAACACTGGCACTAAGTCGCGATCGATGATAACACATTTGACCTATCCCCTATTTAGAGTAAGAAGAGAAGATGTACAGGCCCCACCTCATCTCACTGTCGAGCCCGCACCGCCTTGGCCTCCAGACTTCCGTTTAGGTTTATTACGTGAGGTTTACTTGCCTTTGCTGTATCCACTTCTTCCTGCTGCTTCTGTCATTCACGCTGTGATACGTGTTCGAGCTGTTGCGCTCGACATCGCAAACTCTGCGAGTCTACATCGCTTCTCTCCCCTGAGTACTTTGTGTCCAATTGTGCCGCATCCAATTGTGCCCAATTGAGCAGGCTTCTACTGCTGCTGCTGCTGCTGTCTGCCACCACCACGGGCGCTGCTGGTCGCTCGTTTACCGTTGGACATATGCGAGGTGCGATATGTTCTTATCGTGCAGTCGTCCCATCATACTCAGGGCGAGAAGGAAGACTACAATTAAAATTTCATTAGAATTCGCCTCCCCTCGTCACCCCACCCACCCCCCGGGTATTTCACCCCCCCCCCGGCAAGCACATTTCCCTCTCTGCTCTGATCCAAATTCGCACTTTTTTAGCTCTCTAGCAACACTGCCGTACCACTACCCGTCGTCAATGATCTCTCTTCTCTTCGCCGCCGTTCCTGCTGCTCGGGCTACGGCTGCTGGAAGCAGGCGGCTTTGCGAATTTGCCCTGCGTCCGCCGATCGTTCTCGGCGCCGCGATGGCTTCGAGTAGCTTCATTCCCGGCCTGGCGGCAGCTTCTTCGCGCTCACCGAGTCGGAGTAGCACCGCGTCGTCTCCGTGCTACCCGCGAAGCAGGACGTCCGCCACAAAGGGCCGACGGGCCGGGGGTTGCTGGGGGACTGTCTGGACATCGGAGGTTCGAGGGTTCGTCATTTCTTTTTTTTTTGATAAATGAGCAAATCATTATTAATGCGAACGGCGCGCACTACTCAAAATCATCTTCTTTCGAGCCTCTCCGAGCTCTGATCCGCGACACTCATCTCGGCAGTTCTTCTCGCCTCTACAGCGGCTGCTGTCCGTCCAACAGTGTTGTGGCGCCTCGCTTTTAGAGAGCGCCGGGCCCACTTAGCAGCCTGGACGAGCACCAGACCCACACACACACAAAGGAACCTGCAGGCAAATACGCAACTTCACTCGGTCGAGTTTTTCCACCGATTCAAAGCAAAATAAGAAGCGAATCAAATACTCGTTGCCGCAAGCCCGGACACCCCCGTGGGGGCGAAGGCAATGCCGGGGGAATGGAGCGGCAATGGGAAAGATGTTTTTGTAGAACATCGGCAAACTTTCATCGGGACAAAACCCTCACCTTTCGATGAAGGCTCATCTACACGTAATGGCATGCAAATATATGTATATATATATATATATGAAGACGATATATCTATGCACGGAACTAACAGTAAGATATGCTCAACATGTTTACCAAGTGATGTACATATATTATTAACGTATAGTACTTCGCTCGAGAACGCGCGGGGAGATGCATATTTATCTACATACTTCGTCACAGAATTTCGCTAGAAATTATTTTGCTCGATATACAATGATAACAAAATTGCTAACCACATTGCATTGAACCGTTTGTAGTAAACAATACGTTCTATACGACACAATCACCTGAATTTCACCAAAGCGAACAGCCAAGTGACACACAAGGTTCCCATCACAATGTTCGCCGCGGTTCGCCCCGGTTTCGGAACACGGAATGAATGACAGGCTTGATATAAACGACATTTTTGAAACGATTCGCCGCCGTCTGTAGTTTAGATCGTAACGCACAAGCGAACGGCGGACAGTCCGACAGTGGCAGATTTCTTTGGTTTATAACGAAAAGGTGGGGATTTTCGTTTCGTCCAGTTGTGTAAAAATGATCAATGCTGAATTACAAATTGCGCTGCGTTGGGTTCAGCAGCTCTTGCAGCTGTTATATTATATTTCATTTGAAAACAAGCGACTGTATATGCAGAGCAAATATTTTGTAATACACGCTAAAGTAAGCTGTGTTTTTTCGTCGATTTCTTAAATTACAATTGCAAGGCAAGCGGTCGACATTGTGCTAGACGATTTCTTCTTAAAAGCATCTAGCAAGCTAAGTAGATAGTGGCCAACGAGCAAAACAAGATTTGATCTGATTCAAGCGTGTTGAGTACGGAGAGACTCTGCCTCAGCGATGTTATCGTATGGTAGTGCTACGCTGTTCATTTGCAGCAACCTGAATTGAACGAAATTGTTCATTCATGTATCGGTGCCGGACAAGCTGTGCCTGAATTAGTGAGACTCTTAATTGGCGTAATTGTGTTTCAAGTGCATGCAAAGATCGCACTATGGTGTCAGTTCCGAGCAGGATATCACTTGCAAGATGGAAATGTTTTCTTACTTATTACTATCATTTTCGATCATCTTTGTACAAATATATATATATATATATATATATATATATAATGTTGTACTTCCAGACAATATTCTATGCAATATTCCTGTAGCGCAATATAATTCGAATATGCTATATTTAAGGTTAACTCGATGATCGAGCTCGTGAAAGCTAAGAAACATTCTATTGGAGTTGTTTTTCGCTTCGTGGTCTCGACACTCTTGAAATGGCTCCAAGGGGCTCATCTCCGTTAGGGAACAACTCGATGACGAGATCACTTAGATCACAATCAAGGGTCCATTACCGTGGAACCCGACTATGTAGAGATTCTAGGGGATGTACTGCGCTGGCCTTTTTTTTCAGGCAACATTTGTAACATCAGTGTTATTATACATTGTATATGGCTGAGGAAGAATTCGTTTTCTGCGCGAGAGCTGAAAGACGTCTACATTTGAGCAAGGATCAAAGAGAGCCAATAACTATATGGATTAGTTGAAAGCACTTCCATGATTGAATTCAGTCTACTCTCAGGTTATTATGCACAGGGCGATGGAAAAGTCGCCTAACTCTACGGGGTTCAAACAAGCTACGCAACGTATCACAGAGAGACACCGAACGCTCTCTTACTTGTAGCCTTTTTTTGTTGCCATAGAGTTGCCTTACAATTGTGAGTATTCTGTAGTTTCTGCCGCATTCTCTGTGTGTGCTCACGACTAAGATATATATATATATATATGCACTGTACAGTAGGCTCACTCAAAAGTTGCCGTAATTCAACTTATTTGATTCTATCCGTCCTTGGCGCATGATGCATTCTACATTGCGAACAGTAACTTCCTCCCTGCATGATCTAGCTATTCAAATGCTAGAGATTGCTTTAGGTGGACTAGGTTTGAAATTTACGCCACTCAGCTCCGTTAGCATTTCCGAAACTACTACTGTCCAACATTTTCCCAGTACTCGTATACGCTGCCGAATATAACACAAGTGATTGTTTTTTTTTCAAACGCACAAGGAATACAATCTATCCCCGCCCAAGTCGTGTACGCATATCTAATATAATACATACAGATGACCACTCGTCACGATGGCTTCAACTGCTCCACTTTAACTCCATTAATAATAATGGCGGCGTCGGCGGCAGCAGCGGCGATCGGGTTCGGTCAGCGCAGGCCAGAGCCCCCGTCTTTCATCTGATTCTCTTTCGTGCGACCTAATATCTTAGTGGTCTCGGTAGGAGGGTAGCAGTTCCCTTCACCCTCGCGTCGCTTGGAAAGCAAGTATATGTATATGTAGCTATTCTTGGAGATCTGTTCTTAGACTATGTTTGTAAGCCTCTCTATCTCTCTCTCTCTCCCTCTCTCCCCGTTCGATGTAAGGGTGTACCGGGGTAGCAGCAATCGAATAAAGCAATTATTCTCGTATTAATCGAATTAAGATTGTTCGTTCGGCTAAGAGCCATCTTTCGCGTTCTCTCTCTCACTCTCTCGCTCGCTATCTTTTGCCTTCGAGGAGGGGTGAAAGCGCGTATACATCAACAGCAGCACCTTGACCTCTCTCCGTTCTCCCACCGACGCTCGCTGCTGGCTCGTGTGCGTCTGCCGCTGACGGAGAAGATAACGGCCAGTCCCCGTTCTGTCACTACCACCATCGGCGTAGCACCATCGAGGCGTCGTCGTCGTCGATCGGCCGGTCCGCCGCTCGTCGAGATCTGGTATCGATCAACAGCGAGCGCGCACTAAGACCAGTCGCGGCGGCAGCAGCAGCAGCAGCACCACTACCACCGCGCCCGTTCGTCGTCTGCTGCTGTTGCTTGTGCCGCTGCGGAAAGAGGAGCAGCAGTGCTCCTTGGAACGAAAATGGAACAGCCTATTACTGGGTGAGGCCGGTGCGGAGTAACGGAGGTATCGCGCGGGGAGAAATGTGTCCAGCTGTTCATATATACCCTCCTTCAATGTATAATACAAAACTTCTGTTCCTCTGAGTGGTGGCTTCCACTCACAGGCACACACGGAGTGAACTCCTGTAGTGTAGAATGGTCGCGTTTCCTGCCGATGTGTACGGTGTCGTATCGGCTAAATCACTCATTTGCTACGTTGTGCACACAGGGGTACGTATGCCGAGTACTCTTGTCAGCTCCGCTGGCTAAAAATTCGCTATATAATGTATTTAGTCAGTTAGTTCGTTTTTGTTCGTTAATATGTTCGATTTAGCTAGCTGATGCTGATGTGGGTGGTGGCCTGTCATCACACCCGTAGCGAATCAGCTCTCGCGCTGAATGACAAGATTAGAACGAGTGCGTTGTAGGTTAACTAGACGGGGACCTGGCACCTCTAAGTGCAACAACATTGAAATACGTCGCTCGATGCAGCAATCGTCCCTTCGTTCTCGACGATTATCTGCATCTTGCAGATGAATGAACAAAATATCGACCTCCAGAAGAAATAGTTAACAAGGTGCACGGGGCAGGCATCGTTCAGACGCTAGCACCGCGTTCATAATGCAGCTTAAATAAGATTCGTTGCCGTTGCTGTTGTCATTCTCGACACCGACGTCACCGTCCAACCCTTGTTTCTGACGCTCGCACGACAAGCAGTTGTCGCGCTAACTGCCGCTAACTCGTAGTGTCTGGCTGCCTTAGGCTGAGAACTATTATCGTTTGGTGCAGGATCTTTGCTGGCATTATGATGCTGATGGCGACATTACTGCTGCTGCTGGAGATGATCATTCACACCGATCTCGAATACAAGATTGACTGAAAGCGACCCATTCACTACTGCGGGATTGCAGGCAGCGCTTTCATGTGATCGTTCTGGCAAACTACGATCGACGAGACGAATTCATCGTTCGAAACTTTGTTCTGAGTTGAGCAATTCGTGTTGAGCTTATCGACAACCTCAATGATTGCCAACGTACTAATCATATTCATACGGAACAACACTCTGTGTGTGTGTGTGTGTTGTGCATACGATGATACCAAAGCAAATTTTGCGGACTGCCTCACTACCAAGGGTATTTAACGTCCACGGTAGAACTGCTTTCTCTATTGCTTCATAAGATAAACTTCGCTTAAATGAAAATGTGCAAGCGTGAGGATCGGACCCGCCCCACCTATGTGTCTTCCCCGATTGCAAGGCGCATATGAACACGCTACGCCACGCCACCGGGCTCGACTATACGATGGTGCTACTATACAGTTAGTGTACGTGTTTTGACGCGCGCTCTTACCCTCGCAGTCCTCATCATGGTGTTCCCAGCGAATGAGACTGAGACAGAGAGAGAGGAAGATGCGGAAAGCAAATAGTCGTTTCCTTCAGTTTCGCTGCTGCTGCCGCCGCCGCCGCCGCTCTTGCTGCTGTTGTTGTTCTTGTTGCTGGCCACCGGCGATGATTGTTGCCGTCGATGGCGGTGTCACTCTGTCACCACTCCCTGTTGTTGCCGTAGTGGCCTCGCACTGGCCGACTTCGAGATTCGAGCGGGGCAGCATTCACCGGCCGGGGCTCTCCAACGCGACGGCTGTGACGATGTCAGGCAGCATGAAATCGCGATGCTCATCAGACGATGCTGATACACTGACATCAGCGTTTCGCGCTCTCCCGTTGCTGTCTACTTTTCTTTGACTTCTTTCTTTCTCCTCCTTTCCTCCCCCCCCCCTTTTTCTCTCTTTCTCTCTCTTTCTCACTCCTTGGTGTGCTTGTCCGTTTGCCTAATTCGCCGTCTCAGTCGTATGCTTTTGCTTCTTCGTTCTCTCTCTCTCTCTCTCTCTCTCTTTTCATTTATCTCATCTCATTCATTGCGACCTCCCTAAGCTCTCCCTTGCCCGCCGCTACTGCTAGGGTGTCTCGCGTTCATCTTCACTCTTAATGGAGTCCAATTAATATTTATTAATCTGTGCTTCCTTATTAAGCAGAGAGTAGTCGTAGGAGAAGTAGAAGAGTAGTACTAGTAGTCGTGGTAGTGGTGCTAGCGCTGATAGTTGTACAAGTAGCTGTGCTCCGTCAGCCACCGTGGTACCCGACGGCCACCCTGAGAAGGCAGTGCCGGTGCTCCAGGGACAACAGCAGCAGCCGCAGCAGCAGCAACAAGCTCAAGAACGGTAGCAACGGCTAGCAACTACTGTCGATGCTGCTTGGCTACGCGAACATAACATTGCGAACAGCATCCCCGCTCTCGTCTGTCGCCTACTCATGGTAATGGTGACGGCGCCGACGACGCTACAAGACAACAACAAGAAGAACAACAGCGACCGCTGCGGCGGTGGCAACACCAGGCAGCGCCATTCATGTGGGTGAATCAGACGGCAGCTGATGAGGGGAGCAACGCTTGACAGCGCTGCTAACTCCCCTACGAGTCTTGCGGTGCAGTGAGATGTTGCTGGTTCCTCTCTCTCTCTCTCTAGCATCGTGTGTAGGTAACATGTTGGCGTTCGGAGATCAGGTTGGCAAGTCGATCCGGTATTGTCCCAGCCGGCGGACAGTGGATTCGAGAATACGCGAGTAATCAGCGTCAACATCGTAGGTAACGTCAGATGAACAAGAGCGCGTCAGATACAGTGGCTTCAGAGGGATTATGGGGCCATCTTAGCGTTGTGCAATGTGTACAGATATACCTAGGCGCCGTATTAGTTTCGATGGTGGGCTGTATTGTTCAGGACATAACATACAAGAACTTCGGTTAGACCCTGTGAGAAATTATGGCTGTGGTGACGGCGACCTCCTCACCAATGCCATCGGGTATCGGAACATTGGTATTTTTTTATAGGTGATAATGTGACTTCGTTATATATATATATATATATGTATATATAGGGACGTTTGGAACTTCCACGTCGATTTTGGGCACAGAATTAGCTCACAGTTGGCCCTTCTTGTAATGGATATATATCACATCTTTGCTGATGTCTATTATTATTATTACTATTAGTATCAGGCAAGCTACGGCCAAACCAGTATCAACTGTAATATACAATATAATGCAATTGTCCGGCAACGAGCCATATCCTCCGAGGCATAAATAACAACATGAAGAAACATTCAACAGTAGTCTTCACAGGTAGGGTTTCTTCATTTTATTCCAAATGAACAACAACAGCGGAGTTAGCCAGGCAATTATATTCTCAATAATGTCTATTCCCTCTCCCTAACATATGCCTCCTTACGAAGACAAACACCACACATCTCTACGCATGCGATACATATATATATATATATATATATAGCGTCAAGTTTCATGTGCACGAACATTACCCAGGCGAACAGTGAGAGTCCGGACTGATCGACAGACAAATAGACGCAGTAGTATTATATAATATTATATTATTGAAATTGTCATTGAATCCGCGCGGGAGCTACACGCAAGCATTAGCAGAGATATCCAAGACAATCAAAGTTGATTTTTCTTCTTATTATTATTGGTAGATATTGGGACGACTCCATTCGACTATTGTTGATGAGTATGAATGCTATTCTGATGAAGATTATTATTGTTATTATTATTTTCATGATTATGAACTCGCGAGATGACGAAACGAAACGCGGGCGTCGCCGCCGCCGCCGCCGCCACCACAACAGCTAATGTTCGCCCACATTCTCTCTGCTATAGCAGCGACATCTGTCCTTGGCGACATGAGCAGCGCATACACGCAGCGCTGCTGGGTAAAAACGCTGCGGATAGACAATTAGCGTCCGAATGAGAGACTCGAAGGGAACAGGCAATGTGGACCGACTCCAGCCGGTGTAGCAGACAAGCAAGAAATCTACCTAGCGGGCAGGCGAGCGAGTAACGGCTGTGCTGAGGCTGACACAGCAAACGTCACAGTAGTAATAATAATAATAATGATCATAATTTTCAGACAGACTCTCTCCCTCTCTCTCCCTCTCTTCTCTCTTCTCTCTCTCTCTCTCTCTCTCTCTCGCTCTCTCGCACAGATGCGCAAAGAGGCAGATACAGGCTGACAGACGGACAATGAATCGTAAAATTATTTGGAATTATTTTTGTTAGCGCGTTTGTTCACGATAGATGATGGAGAAGTTTGCTATTAATATTTGTAGCTGGGTGACACCGCGACTCTCTCTCTCTCTCTTTCTTTCTTTCTTTCTTTCTCTCTCTCTCTCGCTGTCTGAGTAAGAGTCTTTGTGTGAGTGTACACTGCTTCGGTGTCAGTGTACATATATATATATATATATATATTGATAGATAGGAAATACGTGGCTTTTTTTCTTTCTACGATTCAATAATGGGTCTACTTCATAATGTCGTTAGTAACGTGCTGAACAGCAGCAGCCTGCGTACTCATTGTGTGTGTTGACGCCCGCTGACTCTACCCATTGCTGCTGCTGCCGCCGCTGTTACTGTGATGGAGATTGACAACGACGGCGAGTCGAGACGTTACTATCAATATCAGCAGAGTATCTCTTTGCAAAAACATCTCGGATACAAATGGCACGCCGTTCGCTGTGCAAATGAAGAATACAAGTAGAAAAATATAGCAGCTGTTCGCGGCATTGCAGCCGATTGAAGATGGGAACGTGTTTTGCTTTAGGGACACCTATATAATATATAATATAATCGTGTTGAATAATCCCAACATGACAATAAGGTCGCAATTTAAATCTGACTCCGATTGCCTGACACCTCGAACAACATCATAAGCATTTTCTAGTACTGTGACAACGAAAACAATTAGACACTAACGTCTGATGATATTGTTATTATTACTATTATTAGTAGTAGATAAGAATCGGATCTCAAAGAACGCGAATCGGCGTTCATTCGGTCGACATAAATGTCGAAGTCAATGATGCGTAATATTTTATAATCTTCATTTGTCGTCGTCGTCGTCATCGTCACCGCCCTACCTTCTGTCAATCTGTTCGATTTATGCAGAAAACTAAACGATTGACAAGAATGACCGAGTGCTCGACTGGGAAGAAGAACGAAGAGCGGGGAGCTGGGCCCTAAAAAAAACTGTTTATCTTCCCTAGAAGATGTTGAGAAGAGGCCACCCCAAAGCTGCTGCTGGTGATGATGATCACAGAAGAACGATAGTACAAAAAATCTCGCATGTGATTTAAGAAATGAATCGCTGCTCGTCACAATTCGAGTCTCTGACGATTTGACGCAACGACAACACAGTTGGCATCCCCAAACCAAACAGCTATAACCAACCTCTCTCTCTCTCTCTTTCTCTCGCTCGCTCTATGACTTCGTCCCTCAGCGACAACCATAAGCGTCCACTTGGTCGCTTCTCTCTCTCTCTCTCGCATAACGCTATAAGTGGTCGTGGTGACGGCGACATTTTCTCGCGCACAATCTTCTCACTTTCGTACTTCGTTATCATCGTTATCAAAATAGAAATAAGGGAAGAAGCAAGCAGAGTAATAATACTACTACTACTATATTAATAATAATAATCATAAGCGTCGGCGGCGGCGTGCCATTGACGACAGTGGGGGCGAAATGATTGATTAGAAGTATATTATCGAGATATGGTGATAATTTCCTCAAAGTTTCACCGCGTGTCGAGCGACCAGAGCGAACGAAGTGGGGGGGTAAGCGATGGCCACGGCCAAAGTGGCCGTTCCCGTCGCTTCGGTGGAAAAATCCTCGTCGGCGTCGTCTTCCACAGCCGCCTCCACGCCAACGTCAAATCGGAGCTTCGGCCACGACCGTTCGTGTTGGCCACTGCTGCCGCCAGCAATCGCCACTGTGATCTGATAGCGTCCGCCATTCACAGCCAGCAAAAATATCAATTGCTCGAGTAGCCGTCCGTCCGTTCGTTCGTTCCCCCGTGCTCTGACACCCCCCCCCCTCCCCCCCCACCCCTTCCCCCAAGAAGAACAGCCCTCGGCCCCATTCTCTATCGTAGGGTGTTACACTCTCGGCATTCGCGCGACGGCTGGTGAAATCGCGTGGCGTTGTGGGAGACGCACAGGCCGGACAAACACGCACCCCGAACGTCCAAATAGTAATAATAATAATAATAACAATAACAATAATAGGAAGAAGGACTCCATCGGAGACAGTAGCAGCCACAACAGCAGCAACAACACCACTAACAACAACAACAACAGCAGCAACACAACGCAAAAATAATAATAACCAATTGCGTTAGAGAATAGAAATTACGAGCCGCGCTTATGCTACTGCTGCTATTGTTGTTATCGACATCGTTCGGATATTGTTGTCGTTGTTGTTATTGTTCTTCTTCTTCTTCTTCAGATTGGGATTGGTGGTGCTTCAGCCGGCGATGTTGTCCCTGTGAGAGTGTTTGTCCTGCTAGCACGTTCATTGACTGGTTCTGCCACCGCCACCGCTCGATTCGTCGCAACGTTCGAAGCGAGAGAGAGAGAGAGAGAGAGAGCGCGCTCGAGGGAGAGAAAGATGGAGGCGCGAACTTGACGCTGAGGCGGAGGCGGCGGCGGCAGCGGCGCCATTGCCAGCGATGCTCGTAGCGTTGCCAGCCAGCTAGCTCTGGCCAGCTCACTCGTTCACTCACTGGCTTCTCGAGCATAATGCCAACAACATCAAGTACACAAGCAGCTGCTGCTGCCGCCTCAGCAGCAACCGGAATCAGCTTCGGCTGGCTCCCGCTGACTGCCGTTGCTGCTTCAAAAAAAATTCAACCGAACTGAACCCAAAAAATCATTGCACGCTTCACCGCGTCATAATTGACGTCGAAGCCGATACGGCAACTAGCGGCCGCTCCCTCCCGCAGAAATTGCGTCGCCGCCACCGCCGCCGCCGTCACTGCTGCTATTGTTAATACGTTGATGTTACGTTGGCCACAACTGTACGATGCTACGGAGACGTCTGTCTAATTCTCTCTTGTTCTCCTCCGTCTCTCTCTCTCTCTCTCTCTATCTCTCTGTTTCGGTTGGTATCTGTCCACGATGGGGAGCCATGGCAACTGCTGGCTTCCTGCTGCAACCATAATGATTTCCACTCATTTCGCCCTGTTTGCCTTTCGAGAGCATTTAGTCAGCGAGCAACGAGCTCTTCGAAAACTTCGGTTGTGCTATCTGTCCGGAGCGAGGTCTTCGCTTACGTCGCCGTCGCCTATTTACTATAATAATGGCCAAAATAAAAACGCCATACTTTCTCCACAGTGGCGTTTCTCGTGCATCCGGCTCTTGCTACGGCTGCTGCTGCTGGTGCTGCTGATGTTGTCCAAGAAAGATCGCGACGAAAGAGGAAAACGTCAGCACGTGAGGGAGGATACTTAAATTAAAGGTAGACAAGAGCAATCACACGTTTGTGCTGCTGTTGTTAGATATGAAGAGGCGCTGTCCAATGCTTAGCTATACCGTCTAACAGCGGCCTTCGGATGGGCCTCTAAAACTAGCTCAAATATCTTTAACTTACTTAGCCATGGTTGAGGGAAGGTACGCCCGTTGTAGGCGCAGAAGGTTGACAGCGTCGACATCGTTATCACGGTACATCATGTATGTCTATATATGTTTTCCTTGGAAAAATGACGTTTGGTGTGGTATTGCAAGTCATTAATCATATACTGAGTGGCCATACCCATGTCATATTGTCATCACTATCAAACTGCAGCGATACAACCAAACGCCCCTTCGCCCAACCCCCCATGCACGTGCGTGCATACGCGCGTACATTTCAAACGAGCGTGTACGTAATTTTCAAATGAACACCACTTTAACTCCTGTCCATGTCGATCATCGCTTGTGTTTTACACGTGCTCTCAACTGCACGACAAAGTGCTCCGCGATGTCCCCTATTGTCTCTCCTCAGCATGCTTACTACATATATATATATATATATATATATATATATATATATAATGTATTGATGTCGGGAAACCGATCTGCAAGTCCGATCACGATACTAACTTTCCGTTGCCTCGCTACGTGCGGTGCAGTGCGTCCGTCCGTCCGGCGGCCGGCCAGTACCACATTGTTGAGTTGGCGATGCTGTTCTGTCATCTCCCGTGTTGACTGACGCATGGAATGGTGAGAGTCGATGTGAGCCAGGCGATCTATCGTCCTGTGCATTCATTGCCGCTAGTTGGCTGCCGGCTCGTCCGATGCGAACCCAACCAGCGACGACCATTGAGCTCTCATTCTGTCATCGTCTGCTTCGTTTGTCTTCTTCGTTTGACCGATAAATGAGGGCGATCCTAATCAGTCGCCATGATGATTCTTCTCAAAACGCGCATTTACTTTTAAAGTCAGCCAGCCAGCCGACCATCAGTCGCTTACTCACAGCCGACAACAGAACTGCTACCCTCACCAGCATTGCGGGCTCAGCAGCAATAACCACAGCAGCAGCAACAGGTGCAGCAGCAGCAACAGCAACAACAGCACAAGAAACTACTACTGTTGTCGCTGCTGCCGCTGCTGCTGCTGCTTTTTACGTTACCAATACAACAGGGATTGTTGCGGCTCGAGGATGGTCGGGTCGGGGCGATGCGATTTGTTTTTACGATTTCATCGGATGCCCGGCCGTCAGCGCGCTCCGTCGGTCGTCGCTGTTTTATTTTCGTTAATCTCATTTAGTGGTTTTGTTGTTTATTTATTTATTTAGCTGCGGCGGCGGCGGCGGCGGTGCTGCTGCTGCTGGTGGCTGTAGCAACTGTAGCAGTGATATTTTTCTATATTATTTGTACTACACTAGTATCGTTGGATGATGAGGTCGATTCGGCTGCTGCTGATGTTGGATGGATAGTTCATACGTGGGGGGCGGGGGGGGGGTGGATATTGATAGGGGCGAGGAGTCACGAGAGGGACATAGTTTTGTTAGAAATTACAAGAATTTATGCACTATACAATATGTCTTTACGAACGGACCCAGATCGACTCACACACACACACACGGACCTGTGCACGATACAGCAAGCAAGAGCCATCAAGCGCAAATGATGGTCGAGGCACTTCGTCGAACCTTTGCGTTGGACCTCCATAATAATAATAATATGATGATGTTGGTGGCGGGTCAGAGAAACGACAAGTACAACAACAGCAAACAATGGATGAACATCTTTGTAGGATGCACAATTCTAACGAATGAAAGAATCACGAGCGGATACGTACCTCGAAGAACATAAATGGAAAAACGTCTGCTTTTGCTCATTTTCAAACTATGACATCAAGTTCATCTGCTATAAAATCAGGCGAACAGACACATGGATCGTAGGTACCGGCATCGATCCGCAAATCGAATGGTATCCTAATATTTGCAATTAGCAGTCACTAAACTGCTCATCGTACCACCGACACTATGTTCACGATGTTCAACCGCTTCGGGACGCCAAGCGATTTGGCGCGTGAGAAAACAACTTTATTCGAAATATGCTAGGTTTGATTAACTTGAACTTTGAAAATCGCATTTCCCGACATGCACCCGTTATATATATATATATATATATATATATATATATATCATGGGATATCTACGTGTACGCATGCCAGGCCTCGATAACTTGTTATATGTGTATATGACTTGGCTGGGGGTCAATGTACTAAAGATGCGTTGAGTAAACATGGTTGAAAGAAGCTAACGCGACGGAGTATCATGGCTTCCACTGAGGTTTGCTGAGCTAGTGTTCTATAATGTGACCACATCGCACATATGAGCTACGTTTTGTAGCCAATGTTCTTCATACAAAATATACAAATTACAGTAGATAAGCATTTATTGATCAATCACGGCCAAGGAAAATTCTAGCTAATATAAGATTGCATTATGCTAACGGTAAATTGACATGATTCATGCCTCCTCGACGTGGGTAAATCACAAATAGTTACCCTTGTATAGTCCACGTGTGCGTATACATGCAGTCAACATTCGTCAAGTGGTCTATTTAATAGACATTTAGTCATATCAGCCGCTTTCAGCTTGTCACACGTCATCCCGTCAATGTTCATCGTGTACGCGAATATTTTAATAAGTAGCTACGCGGAGATGTTCCAGCGACTTTTGATGCGAGTCAGCCGTAGCAGCAATGGCCGCGGTTAAAATCGATGAGCGATTCACCCGCCACGGATTACCGAGACTATTATCACTTACCGTCCCCCCTCGAGCCCCCCCCCCCCCCGCTGCCCCAAGACCCCGATCGGACAACAACTACCACCACTACTATTAAAATGTTTTTGCTTTGTTCGAGGTGTGCGGAAATCCGCTCGTTCGAGCTCATCTCATCGGCGACGAATTGACGACTCATATCATGGAATAGACCACACTAGCATCGTCATCGACATCCCATGGGTTATATGGGATGGTGTCTGCTTCACTCTGGCTGTTAGCTGCTGCTGCCGCCGCCGCTACTGCCGTCGCCTCTGATACTGTTGTTGTTGTTGTTGCATCGCGGAGTAGCACCGCTGTCGCCGACTGGGAAAACATCGCTGGGTCGACGGCGGCAGTGACGACGACGACGACCACTCGGTGGCCCTCGTGGATGACTCCGGCGGGAGGGGAATGAGGATCGGGATGACGCTGCCGCCGTCGCTGCCGCTGCCGCCGCCGTATCCGTGACTCTCCGCGATGTCGGAGCCGGTCGCTGGCTGGCTGGCTCTCTTGCTTGCCACGCCGTAGCTTGAATGACACCATAGTGACTGACGCGGCGATTCGAACGCCCCGGAGAACAACAGAACAGCATAGAACAGGGCAAGAGCCGGTCGAAGGTGGTCGAAGTGCGAGCAAGCAAGCCCAACGCAACGGATAGCAGCAGGGTAGGCGATATTTTAGAACACGAGACAACACTTTGCCAGAGCAGAAGCAGCAGCAGCGGGGCCAGAGGGCCAGGGCCACTACCGCGATCGGTCCTCTATGGCGGCGGCGGCGGCGGTGATTCTGCAGTTGTCGCTGTCGAGTCATCGCTGTTACCGCGAGAGGGCGCCGCAGTTCAATGTGAGAGCAGTGATAGCAACAGCCGCAACAAACAGCAAACGAACCTCGCTGCTGCTGACGCCGTCGCCATGCCACTGCCCGGACAGCAGTCTGACTGTAATTCTGATTCTGAATACCGATCAGACAACAACGACGACGACGACGACAACAGCGGCAACGGAGGCAGCAGCAGCAGCAGCAGACTCTGGGCTGCTCTAACGCTGAACCGGATACGACACCGTCGAAGTGAGGGGCGATGCGAAACAGATTTTAAAATTCGCGCGCGCCACCGATCGAAACGCGTCCCCTGGCCGAGGTAAACACGGTCCTCGCCGACGATGACGGTTCGGGTTGAAGTCAAACCAGAGCAAAAGCAAGATACAGAACAGAGTAGAATAGAGCTTACATGGAGTGAGGCAATATAATGAGATCGAATAAGGACAACGTACAGCCCGTACACGTGAGTGTACCCTTTGCTGAGGATGTCGCTCGTTTAGCCGTTCGCTATTGGTGAACCTCGAACAGGACACGGTGCCGTGTCACCGATCGCCATACGGAGGCCGGCGATGGTGACGCGAGGCGTATTTGCGCGCCAAATTCAAACAGTTGGGTAGAATTCAGTATAGCGGCACCCTGCAACCGGATAGACAGTTCGTTTGCTTTCTTTGTCAAAATGAATCAATGTCATTGTTCCGCAACGTTCGAGCAGCGAGCAGCGATATTTAGTTAAAAATTTTGTGCCTTTATTTTTCTATAAAGAACAGCAGCATAGATATCTATATATATATATATATATATATAATCACAAGCGATTCTGTGTCGACCTGTCACATGGTGGGTGTTCCATACTGAGGTCCACCTTTCGAGCGGTTATTGTCAGTGAAATAAGCTTCGCCATTTGAAAAATAGACGCTAGCGTGCCTATCTATCGCTCGGTCTGTGCGTGTACCCTGGCTATGTATCTGTAGAAAAACGAAACAGATCATATTCAAATTAGAGTCGAATGTAGCTCGGCTGGCTGAGTTCGAAATTTCCATCCGGTCGATTAGCAATGGCGAGTGTTGTATGATCACAAGTTGGGCCTAGCGCCGATAAATGAACTGTGGCTCGACAGACCCGGATTTATTCGATGATTGTATTGTGTGAAAGCACCACACAAATGGCAGCAACGTCCATTGAATTTAATGTAATCTCTCTCAAACGTGTTTGTATCATCATACTCATATTTTTGAGTGGACATTGAAAAGGTAACACTAAATCCATGTGTGCAGACAAAAGGAACTTCCACTCCGTATATAAATCAGTTAAATTTCGCCGGACCACAACTGTTATACACTAGAAGAATGTCTTGAATTCAAGCGATTATAGTCAATATTTATTATACGCGCAATATTTTACGGTAGTAGTCGGCGTAGAATCAACTGTGGAATCAACCATGAGGGCTCCATGGGCCTCGGATGCTCCAACACCTACATCAAGAAAGTGTACGAAAGCAGGTAGGACCTTTTGAGTAACGAAAAGCTAAGTCGACGTCAGGTCAGGACCAACGAAGGCGATCCACATACGGAACGGAGAAACTGAGCCCCAATGTGATCCGTGGGTGCAGCGGATGCATACGTAGGCGCAGGAACAGAACCGAGGCATTACGGATGCAACGGGGGACGGAGGTGGCGCGGTCTCGGGAAGTCCTGGATTGTGTGAAGCTGACAGAGATGACTAAGGACTTAACAGGAAAAATTAGAGAAAAAGTGAAAAGAGAGAAAGTCGACGGGGAGCCACATTTAACAATGTCATATATATATATATATATATATATATATATATATATATATATATATATATATATATATATATATATATATATATATATATATATATAATATATATATATATATAATATATATATATACAATATATATATATATATATATATATATATATATATATATTCAATATGGAGCCCTATCATGAAAATCTTGTCACATCTTTCGACACATGCCGTACGCGAACACCTCGAGCCTTTTTGTGGGGTCACATACATTTCAAATATATAATATAATATCTGTGATGAAAACGAAGGAAAATACTCGTAGATACATCGTAGATAATAAATAGCTAACGGTTCGCAACGTGATTCCAAAAGCCTGAGGAAAACCAATCGAATTAGTAAAATAGAAATTGATGAAGAATCGCGGTTCCGTGTCGGCAGTGATCATAACAGGATAATTATATGGGGTTAAAAATAGACAGCCGCGTTTAAGTGAAAGAAAGGGTCCGGTAGAGATGGCTGACATAACTATAATAATATGGTGGTCTGGGGATTAACCCGGACCCCCCAGGGCAGGAAGTGAGCCCGCTGGCGTGGTGAGTTCCTGTACGTCATAGACTTAAGGGAGACACAGAGGTGCACGGGTTCGATCGCCGCCTTTGCACGTTTGCATGTAAAAGGGTCCGTCTCATGAAGTAATGCCGAAAGCAGCTTTACCGTGGACGTTAAATGTGTGCTGAGCGTCAGCCCGAAAAATCCCCTTTTTTACGGCAGAAAGTCAGAGCATCTCGAGCCCATTCAAGCATCGAGACCATAGCCGCCGCAAACGTCATCCGACAGCCGTTTCAGCACAAAGGTGCCGACTCTTCAATCCCCAGTGGACGTTCTTACCTATAGGAGACCTCCTTGAAAAAAGTTTGTCGCCATCAGTCCTGGACCCCCTCCCCCCCCCCGCCCTGCCGTTTCAAGGTCGGCAGGAAGGTGGAAGAAGAAATATTGTCCAATAGGTCCCAACGACTGCCACAGTAAACTCATGGTAGAATACCAATCCGAATGAACCAGCTGAAAGGTAGACGCCCAGTGTCAAGATCTCATAGGCGAGCAATTGTATTAGAGAAGACAAAACAGCAAAACACTGCAACGTTTGCGAGAAACTATGTGAAGGCCCGAACACGTATTTTCAGACACGGGGGAAAAAGCAGAAAGGGATTAAAAGTCTAAAGAAATACACTGAGTAAGTAAAGCCAGTGCAGAATATAGAAGTTTATTGTGGATCGGGGTAACATGTAGATTCCTTGGTCGTTATAATAGCCACCTTCATAGTAAACCTAATATCAGATCGTTCCGTCACCCGATGTGTTGCACTCTTGGGGAAGCACAGTTTAGAAGAGGTCAGCTAACCACGTTATGTCCGTACGGTGAGGGGGATGTGTGGTGCTCGTGGCTGGGCTTGTACACATCTCACCACCCTTTACTGAAGAATGCGATAAGCGATACCGGGAAGGGTGGTGCTGTTGAACATCGTCAACAGTTCCATAAGGGGAGGTGGTCATGGTGTTGGCATGCAATAGCATGCCAACACCCCCCTTAAAAAAAAGGTTTAGAAGCGGTCGATTCCATCGAGACGCTTCTCACTTCGAGGAGACTTGAAATGTGCTTTGAACTTCGACGTCTTTAAAAAAATCCCACGTGGTTGCCACGAGAGGATCACTAATTCGCCGTGGGATTCCTGCGTAGCGTGACGCGGGCCTTCGTAGTGACCCGTAGAACGTGATGTGTTCCTCTGAGTGTCTTTGGGGCAGCCTTTCTACAAACAGAGGGATAAACAGAGAGATAGAGAGAGAGAGAGAAAAAGAGAGGAACTCTGCGAGACTATTGCGTACTGCTGAGCACTTCTGGCCATGGCATACATGTCGATCCGCCTACCCTTCACGGGGTTTGGTGCGTTATTGCGATCAAACGTAGCTCATCTACAAACCTTGACATGTTCCGGTGGCCGTAGTGATGAGCAATTTTTACTATTGCTCGTAGAAACTGCCACTGAAGTGTTCTTGCTGCAGAGAACAGGGTTAGCACCAATATGAAGTTGTCAAATTCTCAAGTTGAATAATTGAAACATTGTAATGTGGCGTCATCTACAAGGAATGAAATTCATTTGAAGCTGCCGTTGGCGTACGGTGCACACATTTGAGCATTCATGCGTCGAGAGCAATTTCTATGAGAGTTCCGGAGTCGGAGGAGGTCATGGGTTATGAACGTTCTCAGACGCGCACTTACACAGCGGCGTACACACACCCTTCGACTGACCCTCGACGGGCAGTTATAAGTAACCTCGAGAATGCCTATTGGCTTCTAACACGCTCTGCCTTTCAATCCACCTCCCTCTAGCATCCACGCTCTATCCGCAATGACCCCGTTTCTGCTTCTGCCGCTGGCGCAGTCGTAGCCATTAGCTCGACGGCCGGCTGGGGGCCACTTAAGTGGCGAGTAAGTCTTAACCATCTTACCTCAACTAACTAAGAAGCATTGAGCTTAAGCTCTACGCTCTACGCGAAGCCGGACGCGGCGGCCTGCCGCGATTGCCGCTCCGATTCCCGCCCTATACCCTCTGGGGACAGTGCTAAGCGCCGAACCACAGGCGCCGAATGCAACGGCATGACTGGCCGCGAATTATAGGCAAACAATCAGGAACAGTAAGGACTATTACCGCTGCCGCTACTGCCATCACCTCCAACAGAACCACCACCGCCGCCGCCGCCAATACTACAACTCCTCCTACACAGTGCCTACTGCATCCACCTACTTCTATTACACACTACCACTGCTGCGACGACTACTTCTACTACTACCACTACTACAATTACGAGCCGGTTAAGCCTCGATAAGCACCTGCTATTAAGCTATCCACCTACCTTTTGCCTGCTCGTAGTCCATACATAGATACAGCCGGCATTATCCCCGAAAGGCAGCCATTGGACGTTCGCTTCAAGCTGAGCCATATTTTTCTGTTTGAATTGGCTCCAGAACGAACGAAATTGTTACAGGCTTTATGTTCATAAATAATAATAATAAATACGTTGTGGTCACAATTCGTTTTGTGTCCTGCAGCAGTGCGAGTAGGTGTGCACATGGTATCATATTAGTGTCATGCTTACGAGTTGAAAAACGTATACGGTTCCTACAGTGCTCACCCGTGTACAGGACGGACATATCGGAGTCAACGTTTGTAGAGAACTACGCTCCATAAGGCTGAGTGCATTATTAAGTTGTAGATGATTAAGCACCCGCTCGCTCACCTACTTGGGTTTCAGGCCTGCCTAGAAAGGCTTTATCGGCCGTGAACTATCGACCGTCCGAGAGTGAGTGAGTGAGCGAGCTTATTTATGCCTGTGGTAGACATTTTGAGTCTCATATGTGTATGTGTGTGTAGCATGTCTCCCTGTCTAACCTAGGTTGGCGAGGTCTGTGCGTCAGTAAAGCAAGCAGGCAGGTAGGCAGGCAGGCCGAGCGTTGGCCTGGAGTCGTGCTCGCGTGCTCCATTCCATCGCCGGGTTGGTCTGTCCTATCGTGGCCTGGTCCATCGCTGTCGCCGTTGGCGTCGCCGCTAGCCAGATGACGATATGATCTTCATCGCGTTTTGCGGTTGGTGCCGCTCTGCCTGTGGCTGGCGTTGTTTGTGGTTATTCTGCATCTTGTGACTGCGGTCGTGGTATACGCACCCGGGAGCACCCGTTAGCCCCAAACGGCTGGGTACGACGGTGGTCGACTGGCGAACGCTTGAAGTGAGTGGATACTGAGTACATGCAGTTTCTCACCATATGTCTGTTGTACGCGCAGTACAAAACCACTGGGCAACATTGATGATCTCTATATCTAGCTTCCTCTCTTATTTCTTTATTTGCTCTTGTACGAAAGACTCGATCCGAAACAGATCCACACACAGAGAGAGACACTGCTGCCGTCGCCGCCGATCTTTCCAGCGCCTTCTCAGAGGTAATCATAGAACGTTACTACGCAATCAAGTGGACGAAGCGGAACTTCGATAGTAACTTGTCTGAGGTAACAGTTTGCTCTGAAACTTCCCGCTGTCATTCATCGATCGCATTCGGAACCGCAAAGTATTTCGATTAGAGTCATTGAGTTTTATGTCGTAGTGGTTTAAGTTTGCACATATTTAAAAATTGGAAGTACTGCTTCTGTTAGCACTGCAATTGACAAACATGTTCGTTTCTTTGACGATGTAGTTTAATCGTTACGCAAGTAGCTTACATAAAGGTGCTAATTATTCTTAGCTGAGTACGAGTTTGTTCAAGCCGTCATGCGACGACCGCGCGGCTTGTTTCTTTGACTAGAGTTTATTTTAATCCTGAATCATAACCGTAGGCCGTTTTTGGTCGACATCGAAAATAATATTACGATTACATAAGACGCGTCTACAGAGGGACGTCAATTAGGCTTCCTCTCGTCGACCTCGAGAGCGACCTTAAAATAGGCGACATATGGAGAAGTGTCCCATAAACATTAGCAAATGGAGATATATATATATATATCCAGTCAGTGTTTTGTTTGTTCACAGCATCGGGATCTGGGCAATCTGTTTACTCGCTGTCGCGAGACCACTCCTACTTAGCCAGGATGGACGGCCGTGTCTCCTGACCGATACCCTGAGCGGCATCAGCGCGGCACTCTTGACAGGGTGAGAAGACAACGGACACAAAGCGTTGTCTCATCTTCGCAGTTGTCAAAGATTCAACTCCAGCAAGCATCAGCTCCCTGTGAGCGGTGTAGGCACGCGGGTGGGCGCCATATTGATGGATGGCTGACGATGACGATCTTCAGTGTTATCAGTACACAACCGAGAGAGAGACAAGCATGCAATCCCGGGAAATATACGTGGTACTTGGGCGGCAGTGTTCTAGCGGCACTGGTACACTAACAGAGTGGCGCTTCGAGAGTGGACGAACCTTGATCAGCCAGGCCCTTGATGAAGAGTTGTCACTGACAGCAGTGGACATGTGTGTGTGTGTGTGTGTATGCGTGGGTGCACTAGTTTGGAGAGAAAAATATCCGTCGTACATAAACAACAACGATGGCCAGACACAGGCGCCGTAAGCTCGTCGAAGCGAGTATTAGTCGGCAATGTTCTTCCTTCTCGATGAGCAGTCGCCTATCGCTTCGATACCCCCTCAGTGCGATCTCTATGAGCGCGACGATCTCAGGAGCCGACCAATACGCACGCTGATGGCTCGTGCGCTCATTGGCTTACTCGAGAGTGGCCATAGCCGACCTGGCCAGTTCCTCTTGTCCTGCAGGAATCCTGTTCTTATATTTCGGCTTTCATCTTGCCGACGTCCTATTCAGCGACCATTGCTGCCGCTCCTGCTGCTGCTGCAACCGCAGACTCGTCAGCCGTACTCATCAAGCGCTCTCTACCGATGTTCTAGGCGCTGCTGTCGTTATAGGCGCTCAGCAAGGCTGGCTGGCCGGCCGGCAGGCAGGCATTAAGTGTAACTCAGTTCGACGGTCTACGGTGTGCAGTTATATGATGATGCTGATGGAGCTCTTTGCTGCCTTCTCTCCCTACTCGCGCCCTTAGGCACTTGGCAATAATTATTACGAGCGAACCGAGCCCGTCAAAGATACCAACGGCGGTAGTTCTTTGCCACGGATGGCGGCAGTGTTGCCGGTGGCGGCCTGCTTCACGCTGAACGCGCTGAACCGATTCGAGCTGTTTGGAAGCACCCATCATATTGTACAAACCCGCGGGGGAATAACGCGTCTGTACGCGTAACAACGTCCAGCAGCAATCGCCATCTACAAACTCTTTATCCGCTCAAAATAATATATATATATATATATATATATATCTGTTTCCCGCGCGCTGCCGATCCAACTCTGGCTTCGTCGTCTTGAGATTATGCCCATACGGAAACGTGTACACATTTCGAAAGACGATCCATATAAAACAAGATCAAATCGCGAGCGCTGTTACCGGCGACGTCTTTCGACGAAGATGATTTCAGTCTATGTTATCTCAATAAGTGGCGGAGATTGACCTGGCGGAGGGGCGGAGGTCTCCATGATGAACACCCAATATATTCACTCCTATCAATGTCTAGTCTAAGTTTACTGAGTCGAACAGTATTAGATATGCTCAAATAATATTTATTTTCATATAATGAATTGTCAGTTAGGCTCATTATTTCATATCATCGACCCAGTGGAAGCAGGACATACTCATATTGTATCTAGTAAAATTAGCTAAATAGAACTTCATCTTTTGCTTTGTATTTAAAAACATAGACGCAACAATCGCATAACGCCGATGTGCATTGCGCTTTGAGTTCAGAGGATATATTTCAATGGTTTTCATTTAAAAAATTACGAATATCGTGAACAAACGAAATTCGCACGAAGTAATAAATAACGGTGTGACTCACAATTTTCATTGCGAGTGCTTGGCTAAGAAGAAGAAGCCCATTTGACGTTGTAACTAAAGTAATCCACGCCGGTCATAACGACAATGGCATCTCAGCTTCACTTCAACCTATTCAAAGAAAGTTCAGTTATAAATATATCCTAAGGCTGTGGCACTACACGGGCGACACTTATTGATTCCACTGTGAAAGCGCCAGGAATTTGATAAAATGTATTCATTTATATAATACTCGAAACTGTAACTCCACGTCTGCACCTCGATGTATGCTACGTCCATAAAAATCTATTTTACATATCATGTTTTGCGGTTCGACAAGCACTTCTCGATTTTGCCTAACGCGCGTGGTATCGTGCGACGCGTTCTTCTGTTACTGATTCCTCATGCTGAATGTGATTAGAACAACTCGACGGCTCGTCTGCATTAGCTCATCTGAACTAAAAACGAGAATAAAACGCACGCATAAAGTATCTACTACCGCAAAAGCTATCTGACAATGTGTTGTTCGATCTGAAACGCGTCGGGTCTCGGCGAGCTCCCACAGGCTCGTTGACTATCTAAACGATATACGGTTCCAGGCGACAATCTTGTAACATGGCCAACCTGTTCACTACGAGTCCGTCCACTCATGACCGTCATAGTTCCCCCGGTCACTCCAAGGATCTTGCAGTACATCAAGTTTTACATAAAGACGCCCATCTGTATATTTAATTGTCCGTATATTATCATACGAAATGATATGGCTGGACACAGTTCTTGACATCGTTCTTGACTATGCGAACGCCGCCAACTTGGACGAGGGGGGGGGGAGGCGAACGAGGCTGCTGTCGCATGGCATTTTTCTCTATTTGCTTATCGTCTGCGAAGTGGTCAAATTGTGCCAGTTCCTCCATCTGCCTAAACCTGTGTATAAGTGCAGTTGGCTGGGAGAGTGCACCAATCGGGCGTCAAAGTTCCAACGCGAGTGGCGCAGGACGGGAGAAGAGACATTGTATAGGAATATGCTGTTCATAGACGACTGCAAAACTTGACGAGAGCTGCCGTAGTTCAAAAAGATTAAATATATCAGCGAATGACACGCGGCACAATATGGGCGAATGGGCCGGCGGACGACAACAACAACTTTCACCACGCGCATGCGACTATGAGCGCACTCTGAGCTGTTTCATATACGAGAAGATGTCTAGCTATGATGGCTTTTCGGGCTCTCTTTTCGCTCGTTTGAGTACAATCGATCTATGCTAACCGACCTACGAGAGCGAGCTCTCCACCTCAAGGAGATTCCATCCGCTTCGGAGAATCGTCGCTTTCTGCTGCTGCTGCTGCTGCTGTCCAGGTCAGCGCGAGACCCCGTGCTATCCCACCTCACTCGCTGACGGTCAATATTCAATAGAAGAAAGCGTACGTTTTCCCGCTTTGAGCTTCATATGCCCATGCAGTCGGTTCGGTAGAAAACACCAATGGCTATTACCATGATTGCATCGAAGTTGTACGTGAATTAGCTCTTGAGGAGAAGCGACACGGGGCTCGGCGGCAGGGATGAATGGAAACGAAACTTGACTCGAAGACGAAGAAGTCGACACAACGCCACTCATCAACCATTTTGCTCTGGCAACAGTTAAAAGTCTTGAAATGCTATATTAAAATTTCAAATATTGTTATTTAGATACAAAAAAAAATTTATTGAAATTAATTTGCTCCATATTTCAATAACAAGAAAGCATTATAGTATTTACGCTGGTAACGTTGCGCAGTGTGTGTTCCAGCGGCTATGTCTGACGGCTGAGTTTCTCGGCAGAGACAAATGAGAGTCGATACTCGAGCTTGTTAGACTGTGTGATATCGGTTCAACGCCATCGCGTGTACGTTCATATATATATATATATATGCCAGGTGTGTTAGCAAGCCGACAAATGCATTACGTTCACTCGCTATCACCGAATCAATTCGACAACTCATGGCATATTGTAGTCCTATGAAACAAAAAAAATGTCTACTCATCGTAGACGACGACGACGACACATTTCGTGAGAACATCTATTCTGAGGGTGAGCTTGCATTGCACTCCATTCGCCTTCACTTGTGGCAGGAGAAATGAGCCCCTACGCGAGCGGTCGCCGTCGCAATTGATGATCCAGCCCGTTCGGCGGCGGCGGGAGTCAGTCTCTTGTTAATGCGAGCTTGACTGTGCTTACCTGCTGTACACAGTGAGTCTGTCTGACAGCTGGCGTGATTCATCCACGACTCGCTTAAAACTCGATGTGAAACTCACTATGGGAGTCGGATACCGGGGCCCATACAGACGAATGGCGGCGGCGAAACACGACGATGCTTCATTAGGAGGAATACACCGCGTGAATTGAACGTACACGTTACAATAGAAGAGTGTCCAGTGCACCTCACTGTGAAACTCATAAACGTCCAATATCGGTATCGTGTCCCATGGAGAGCACCATATGAAGATGTTTTTGCCAGTTATTAAGCACCAACTAAACGTAAATGAAACGAAGATAAAATAGATACCTCCATAGCACCGTCTTAAGTGGCTCAACCGCCTGGTGCCATGCAAACAGCAGAGACAACAACACGCGCACATCTAGTTCTACCGCGTGTTCGGAAACTTCACGCGGCAGTTCACGTAACGCGCGTGGGACCCTAAGCGAGGTTTGATCATATTGAAATAGA
Organism: Stratiolaelaps scimitus; assembly: GCA_019614645.1. Lineage (NCBI taxonomy): Eukaryota > Metazoa > Arthropoda > Arachnida > Mesostigmata > Laelapidae > Stratiolaelaps > Stratiolaelaps scimitus. The sequence goes on along the minus strand of JABWDB010000001.1, from coordinate 5,705,703 downwards.
ATCGTTTGCAAGGAACGAACGATAGAATGAACATGCGGGTTTAGGTAGGTACAAGCAGAAATGGTCATACCTCGTACTACCTCGGAATTAGCCAGCAGCTCATTTTTCCTAGCTATCACGAGACAGCCAACATTCGAAATTAAGCCTAAATTAAAATGGAACACTTGGGACATTTTCCGCAAAAATACAAAAAAAACAAAGCAACAACGAGACAGAATAACCGAATTCTACGCTTTGTAGAGTAGGAACTTTTACGACCGGCATTTTCGCCATTGAGCACAAGAGTTTGAAGGTATAACAGCCAGCATTTTAGGTGGTATTGCCTTGTTATCTAGGATTATAGCTTATAGCTTTCCGATGTGTAGTGTCAACACTCAAATATGAACGCGGTACGTGTTTCTGTGCCAACGTTCGAATAGAATGAATTATTACCGCTGCCTCTGTCAGAGTATAGCGAATTTTAGCACTTCTTAGGCCTAGGCTTCATTTAAAACAATGGTAACATGACATGATTACTCGACCGTTGAGTCGAATTGACGACCACCCTGCGCCAGTTAATCACGTAACATTTTGATGTTTGGAGTGGTAATTTATCGGCCGTTGGACACCGCGAGACTGAACTCACAGCAGTTGAAAGTGACCCTTTGAACCTCTTGTTTGAAGGCTATGCGGAATTTCATCGAGACATCGAAATACGTGTCGCACGCTATACACATGGAACAATTGTGTAATGAAACGACCCGTGAGTGATGCCGCATTCTGGGTATCTGGTTCTGATAAATGCTAGTATAATTCTACATATATATATATATATATATATATATACATCAAGAGGCACGAAACCAGTCATGCGGTTGATGGTCTAAATCCCGCGGGGTAGGAGAGTTCAAGTTAAATTATCGAACAGTATAGAATATTGATCGTGTACCCGATTCAGTGCGAGATCTATTTCTTTGGCCAAATTCGCCATGGCCGACAATCTCGAATGATTTCATTGTTAGGCCAGGTTGGCCGTCTTCAGTGACTGCTTGAACCCTACACGAATGACACAAGTAATTCCTAACGGGTTTGTGCATATTTAGCAGCTTCTTGGACATGATACCATGCATGCTGCAGATACACTTTAATTCGAGACGGTTACGCCTGGAGTGGATTCACATCGAGGATACAGGGTCACCTGTGAAAACGATATACAACTAGCGTATTAATACACGACAAATCATATGAAGTGAAACGCAAGACGTAAAAAGACGGATATATTGAATAGCCCTATATATTCTATTAAGCTGGGCTCGATTTCTTCTTCATTTGAAATGGAACCTTTCCACTAGAATTTGTAGTTTAAGCATACACTACAAGTACAGTGTTATCTAAATATATCTACGCGAAAATAGATTGTAAATAAATTGCTCCTAACTATTCGTTGTATAGTTCATCTGATTAAAGATTGATGCACGATGTACTCAATATACTTTCAACAAAGCCTGTTTTCTCACAGAATCAGTAATAATAATAATATAATAAAGTATATAGATTAATAAAGATTAATAATAATAATATTAATAAAGGTAATAATAATAATAATAATAATAATAATAACGAAATAGTCATCAATATAATCTAATCCACGAGTGCACAGATCCATCGCGCATTCATTGTTCGTACAAATTCGAATGGGCTGCATCCACCGAAGGCAGTGACAGCGGTATTTGTGATTGTGTTTATTAAGTAATTACCGCATTTAGTGAAGCGAGGATAATCTCCGTGTACGTATCTGGGTCTGTTTGTGTAAGCATGAGTCGCTAGTATCGCTTTGGAGGCTGTGATGGCTCTGGTGAGTTGCCCCGCTGCAACCGCCGTTCCGATACCGCCTAGCGCGACCCCTCTCGAACAACTGATGATGCTGTCGCTGAGCAGCCGGGCTTGCTCCAACACTGCTGCTGCTGCTGCGGTTGCTGGAGTACCCTGCGGCTGGCCACATTACCATCACTCTCTCTCTCTCTCTCTCTGCTTGGCTGCCTTCTCCCGTTTAGCCGTATGTGAGTGTGCATGTGTGTAAGTTTGTTTGTGTAGATTCGACTTAGCACAATAGTACCGAGCGTTTGCTGGCTGTCCGTGAAGCGTATCCTCTATTGAGTACTGCTGCTGTTTCTGGTCATCTAATGATAATCGGATGATATTGTTCATGATGATATTGAGCTTTTGGATTTCATTAGTGCGTGTCTATACAACGACGTACAATGCGTGTGTTCATTAAATACCTCTTCTTTTCTCCCAAGAGAAAAAGACGCCCAAATTGAAGCTGAGCATCTGTCAGCACTGCGGCCTGAAGAGCTTCAATCCAGCTCGATATTTCGAATAATACTGATATATGTGTGACAATGTTCTACAACTAATTCGTGAGCGAGTGCCAGATATCAATATATCCGAATGTACAATAATTCTATAGTTGGTCTGTGGGCACATTTACGGCAATAACATTTACTGTAACCCGATCATTCTCAAAGTAAATTGATATACATTATTTTTGCGAAATTCACGAGTTTTTATCCAACCACATACACACACACACAACCATCTGACAACGGCTGACTTGAGCGTCCTTTAAAGTCATAGCAGACATGAGACAAGATCATCTGTCTGATCATCCAGCTCGATTTCTACTCCAAAGGCGAACAACTGTCCCGTACGTACTGCCAATCAAAGTAATCACTCCACTGTTGTTGCGCTGACCTATACGGCAAAATCTGCTGTCTGGACTAACAATACAGATGTGCAGAAATTATATACATCATATAATAAGGGAGGAGAGAAAAAAAATGAGGCAAGTTTCAATGGGTGGTCATATGCCTATCGTATCGTATATGTCCACCTATATATAGGTGGAGCAGGATATCGAAGCTGTGGGAGGTCTTCGCTCGAACGGGTGTGCGCTACGATGTACATGACAATATTGATCCTGTAGCCCTTCTCGGCTACCCCCGTAACAGGCTCCGAAGGTTGACGGGTGGGCAGTAAAAGAGAGAGGGATTGGGGGCGGCTCATAATAATTCGAATTAGATGTTGGTTGGCGACCTCAGGAAGATGAGTCCAATTAATGTCTCCTGACAAAGAGTGCACCAATTGGGTGGACACTGAAAGCTCGCCGTGGAGCAACGCCAGTGTCCAGGCCAGGACCCACGGTTCGGGGAAGGGGCGTCGAATACTAAGCAGAGGGTGGGGTTATCTCTCCGCTGTCTACAATACATGTACAACATATCTATCTACATCTGAATCTACCGAGAACTGCGGCGGCACACCGCGACACATACACATATACCCATACAAGCACGCCCTCACATAGGCGTACACGCTGCAATCTACGACATATTTATATGGTTCTATATATATATATATATATATATATATATATATATGTCCATGTGTTCGACAAGCGCCCCGCACCTAGAGTGCCCGCACTATGTTATAACACACCTCTACCGATTTCGTACATTGGGAAGCTCATTGGGACGCGTGTAGCCAGCTATCTGCCTTCTGACTAAAGTTTCAACTCGTTAATAAACGGGAGCTCGACCGTCCTCCGCCTCGACACCGAGCACAGTTACACATATATATATATATGGGTCGACACACTGAGAGATACAGACAGACAGATGGATGGATGGATTGCTGCTGTTGCATCTCATCGCAGACACTTGCGGACGGGAGCAGCTGCACCAATAAATGAATGGAATTTTAAATAACTCATCGCTATAAAATAGCCTCTCTATGTCCACTGTATGAGTAACATTCCATCACCGTCGCTAGTAATACTACTTAGTAGTCCATATATGGGTAAACCAAGGGCGAGATACCTTCATAGAAAGCTATGTCGTCATCGGATCTATTCATAATAACCTGTATAACATTGTTCTAATCTACAATGATGGCTGGCTCGTTCGCCCGATGCTTTGTTGCTTCGTCGCTCGGGTTACTGGCGCTCAATAAAATTCGTAAAGTTTTCCGCTGTCCACTCCTCGCCTCGCTGAATGTAGCACGATTTTCGATGATAAACCTGGTTCGATAATTGGTAGAATATTAGCGGGCGATTTCGGGTCAACGAGGAATTGTTCTTTCACGCTGATGACTATGATGATTAAGGCGTCTGGTGGTGGAGGTTGCTATTGAGCGCTTGACGAACGTGCGGCCTAAAGGGGTTTCAATGATAGAGGAATGATAATTTTTCGAACAACGTTTTCTGGCAAGGTAATGATAACTGTCGACGCGGTAATTGACGACGTCCTTTTGAAAGATTTCCGCAAAAATCCTGATTGAAAAGTTCTTTTGTTACGCACTTATGTCACCGTTTGTGCTAATAATAGTAAACGCCTAACTGGCTTGTTTCGAGAACTGACGGAGCATGTCCGCTACAAATTTCTAATCGCCGAAGTGGTCAACCGATCGAGGTTCTGCTGCCAACAGGTTCACAGGATATGTATCCAATGGGAAATCACTATTATAGTAAAGGTGAAGGTTTATTGGTGTATATATAAGAGAAACTGCAACTTTTACAATGCTAAAGTACAATACGTATATTGATACTCCTGTTCGCTTCTCGTGTCAGCGCTACGAATCGTATGCAATGTTATCTCTGATATCAATTCCCGCCTCTGTGTTCACTAATGATTAGTAGCAGCAGCAGTTGTCGTAGTGGCTGACCTGTGTCGCTGGTGGCAGCGGCTCAATGGACAATTGTACAAATGAGTACATCTGCTCATTCTATGTGTGTTCTTCTGTTTGGTGCAGGGCTTCGTTGATTGGTTGCTGCCTCGATAGGTGTTGGTGTTGTGGTGAAATTTTGTCATCAACTTCTGCGGCGGCGGCGGTGGAAGGCGCTCGTGCTTTTGTCCAAATGAGACGAATAAACAAATATAATAAATACGTATAACTATAAGACTATAGGCGGACGCGGAAAACGGACGCCTGTCTGGATGACCGACGCGCTAAAGAAGCATACGAAGAAATCGAGTTTCAAGAGCAGGATTCCACAAAAAATAAGAAACAATGATGGGAATTATGTACATTGAACAACTGACCAATGCGGACACACTCGCCTACACGCGCATCGGGTACCGAATGCATAGAGAGATAATAGAAACCACAATGAACACGTGAACAGCACACAGCTGAATAAGCTGTGAAGAACAAATACAGACACACGGACATTGTAGCGGCAGTAAAATCGTGGCGACGGCAAAGAGAAATGAAATGATGAGGTGATTTCCATGGTGACGTCGACCATGATTTCGGTTGTAGTGATGATAGTGGTGGTGGTGGCGGCTGGTGGACGGCCGGCAGTATTCTACCAGCTGAAACAGTCATAGAGACATACACACACACACACACACACATGCATATATAGATACATGCACGGGTATACACGAGGGCCAGTTGGCATTGGCCAGTTTGGTCCAGGGAGAAGAGAATCGCGGGCTGACACCGCGAGCGATTCTCCATCGGAGCGTACGTCCAAGCCCGAGGGCCACTATAAAAATGAGGGGAAATCGAATGAGAGACTGACTGATGAGAGAGCGCAACAGAGAAGAACCGACGAAAGCTCAAGAGGAGCGATGAAGTTTCGCAGCTTGGCTCTATACGAGCGTCGAGCTGGCGGCGGCGGCGGCGGCGACGATCACGATTCTATAATGTGATACAGTGGGGCGGCAGCGTCGGTGACACCAGCGTCCTGAGAGTCGTCATCGTCGGGGGGAGGGATATTTTGTTCTTCTGTAGTTCGGCTGTTCGTGAGACATAGACGTCTATCTACTTGGAAGAATAAGGGGAATAAGCATATTGATGATGGTCATAATAATACGAATAATAGTAAGAAAAAACAGAGAAGCAAAATCAAGATTAGGTGAGGCTGGAGGGGGGCTGCCTGAACATCGACGATGGTAGAGATCTGAGACTCTAGGAGGATCCGGGGGCAGATAGAGAATTGGAAGCTTCTATATATATATATATATATATATATATATATATATGCGTGTAGTGTATTAGTTATAAGAAATCACACGTTAAACGGATTAGATGGCGTAGTGACGGTGCTAGATTCGACCGCAATATTTTTGAAAATGATAAACACATGAAGTAGCTTATTGTATTATAGTTCAACACAGAATAACTATACAGAAAATCGATATCGAATACATGTTATTCCCCTTGCTAATATAACAGATGCTGGCTCCAGCATATGCACTGTGGCGCCGCCACCACCCAGCGGGTCCAACCACAAAGTCAGTGATCCGTATGGCACAATAGCACTTAACAGAATCGCCGAGCACGATCGGGTCACACCCGACAGAGATATAGCATTGCCAGAAATCGTATCATATGCTATATGCGATTCACCAAAATTAATATTGTCCAAATCTGGGCAGGTTCACAGCGACATTTTCTGATGCTGCTGCTGCTGCCGCCGCTATCCATTTTTTTTCCCGACGCCATGCTGCATTGTCACTGGCGCTACTATTATACACATGCTGCTTCGAATGCTGTCGCTAGTACCCACAGCGCACCAGTGTAATATCAGCAACGGCGGTTGATCGCCACCGACAGTTAAGAGAGTGTTCTCCACGGAAACGTAAAAAGGGAGGGCAAAAAACTGAAAAGAACAGGGCGGTCTGCCCGCGTCGCTGCTGCTGCTGCTGCTGCTGCTGAATTGACGTTGGGCCGGGCGACATCGCTCCTCGGTAAAGTCCGAGACGGACTCCAGCGTCGCCGTAGCGGCGGCAGAACAACCGGCATTTGCCTGCGACTATTGTTGCTGCTGCTGCTGCCGGCGTTGCCTGTAATTTTTCGATTCGGTCCCAACAAAAAGATGTGCGCTTTGTTCTCTCCTCATGTTTTTTCTTCGTCTTTCTTTCATTTCGTTTCTTTTTTCTTCTTCTTCTTCTATGTTCTTGTCTTTTTCTTCTTCTTTTTCTTTTTTTTTTCGTCAGAATTTTGATCATTTTCAAGTCATCGCGAACGAAACACCTACGACGGCCACTATTGCTCCTTCGTTGCCATAGCATCGGGTCGTCGTCGTCGCTGCCGCGGTTATGGTGGTGGCTGTGCTATTCGTACCGGCGGTGTGCTTGTGGTGAGTGATTCTGCAGTTTGAACGAGCCGAGCAAAGGGAGGAGGAGGAGGAAGAGGAGGTTCAAATCACGAACAATCAACCGACGAAATTCTCGACACCACCACCACCAACCACCGGTAATGATAAGTAGTAATAATAATAATAATAGCAGCAGCAGCGACAACAGCACTGGTAATAATAATAATAATAATGACGCGGATACAAGCTATGTCAGTCTAGCTGGCCGTCGATTTGTGTGTGAATCTGTGTGATCGTGTCTGATGGACAAAATCGATGATATCTTCTCCGGTCATGGCGGCTGGGGGTTTGGGGAAAGGGGTGACGCTATGACCGTTGCGTACCTATTGTATTATGACCGCATCGTCGTTCGGTCCGAAGAGCGTTCCCGCCACGCCGATGGTGATCCATACAACATGTGACTACATACTCGGCAGGTGCCTTCGGCGTCGCTGGACGCTTCCACTGGACAGCGGATTCGAATCGAGCCAGCACTTGAAGTCTTGAATTCTAGCCGATGCTCAAGTGGTCATGCGTCGTCCTGGTGAAGATATGAAGAACAAGGAGAGCACATCCTTGAAGCTTGCGAGCAAGACTCATTGGGTGAAGCCTATTTGCCGACGAACCCATGAATGTATCAACAGCTGGCACTGTTCTTCTAGCTGTTCAGCTATGATCACGAGCTTTGTAAATTGGCCTGATACCCTCTGATCACAACCATTTGGTTCGAGAGCGAATGTCGCAAGCTAAATGTTTTGAAGAATCGAACAATTTTTGTTAATACAAAGTTTGAGGTACTAGTAGATATGCTGCCGATCTGGGGCGATTCTTTCGACAAGCAAGCGTCAGCAGCAGTAACAACAACAGCAATAACAACAACAACAATAACAACAACAGTTGTAACAGGCTATAAGTAACATGGAAAGAAGCCGCACAACAAGCAATGCTAGCAGCGGCATCAGCATTTGAAAATGGTGCATTAAAAATTTGTAGTCACGATGAAATCGGATGAACATCGTCTTCCATTCGGCCATTCCAATCAAGTTGAACAGATATTGTGTGTATGTATATATATATATATATATATCTGACGGTGGGCAGTGAGAAAGCGGGTGGATAGGTAATTCTGATGTCATCGTAGTGCTGCCGCGACCGCCACTGCTTCTGCTGACCACAGAAAGCATTTCGTGAGATCCTCTCTCTCTCTCCCTCTCACTGGGGCTGGGCCTGGACCTGGGTCGTTCGCTGGCTAGCCGCATGCAGGCGACGGCGGCGGTGGCAGCGACTTCTGCAGCCAGGTCGAAACATGAGCAATAATTTCATCACCGCCGCCGCCGCCGCCGCCGTTATTGCTGTTCAGCATTTCCAATAATATCGAAACGAAATAATAGCGAGGAAAAACGAAGAAATTCAAAAATTGCAATCAACTCTTCGTTGTCGTCGCCGCCGCCGCCGCCGCCGCCATCATCATCGTCGTCGTCGTCGATGTCGGCGGCGGCGGCCGCCGTCGTTTGCTTCGCGGCGAACTACGAATAGACGAGATCATCATCCGAGCATCAGCAGCATCATTCTCTTGTGGTAGCTGTTGCTGCTGCTGCTGGTGCTGAAGAAGGCACCGCCGCCGCCGCCGCCGCCGACAACGACGATGATGTCTGTGTCCGTTGTTTCTCTGCGTTCAAACAACAGCCAAAGACACGACAACGGTCAGGATTATGATGATTATTGTGTGACTACACTCTCACACACACACATATATATATATATATATATATATATATATATATAGATATACATATATATATATATATGTATATATAGATACTCACAGAAATCTGGATGGACGCTGATGATAAATAAAAGTGTGTGTGTGTGCGTGTGCATCGGCGTCTGTGTGTCCAAGTGATGTTCGGCGCACCTGAATGATGAAACCGGTGCTTCTTGAATGAAGGATTATGTCGACGATGTCGACAACGAGTAGTGATTGTAGCAGTCAATTTGCTGCAGAAGCCGTCATCGTGGCTTGTCCAGCCGCTTCCCTTCAACAGTCCAAGATGCAGCAGGTTTGCTCTGCAGTTCAACCGTTCGCTAAAAACACTGCTTACGATTGCAATAATAATAATAATGATAATAGTTCTTGGGTGTAGAGCCGCAACAGCAGCATCTGAGCAAGTATTTTCCACTGCATATCAAACACAATCATCTGCGCACACACAAACAAACATGGACACCCACGTAGCCACCCGGAGATCGCTAAATGCGCCGTGTATATTTGCGGACTATCTACAGCAGCTATACGGCGTCAACAAAACTTTGAGGTACAACGTTGCGTTTGATAGCCTCGTCTGATTGTGGCTCGGAGCAGTATTTTACAATATCAACGATTGCATTTCATGTCAGTCGATCAGATTCAAATGGTAAAAATATAATATGACCGCAATAATATTATAACATAAATGATAATAACTTAACATTTGGTGATCACACAATTCATTCTCTCTCTCAATATATATATATATATATATATATATATACGCATTAGCCTTATGGTTAAATATTCCATTGCATGATATTCGGAAATATGCGTTCTCTATGTTTGGCCATCAATGGGACAGAGTAGTTTGTTCGTTTAGAAATTCCCGGATGTGGCATTGTGGAAACTACCCGCTCAGCATCACTTAGCATTTTCCTTGCTATCCGACAATGTTTAATAGTGACGAAGAATATGTACTTAACATGAAGCGGCTGTCAGTGACGTGATGACTACCAATGCCTACGATCTTCTCTATACCAAGTTAATTCTCTCAAAGTATTATTACAGCAGAGTGAATAAGAAGGGAGGGAGGGAGGTAGGGTGGGAGGAGCTGGTTGTTTGTTCAACGAACTATGAATTCTCTCAGAGCGCTAAAGTTTAGTTCGTTTAAGGCGGAGCCCGTGTATTTTTTCAAGAAAAAAAAAAAAGAAAACCATTATTACTAGATAATATTCATACTTCAATATAACAATAACAACGTAATTGAATGAAGCTCGAACCGGCATTCGATTGAGTTTCGCGACCACACCTCAATCAGCCCCAATCATCGCCATTACGAATAATCTCCATTTGATTACAATTGGAATATCAATCCGCTCGGTGGCTCGGTCAGTAAGTAAGTCCGTCCGTCCGTCCGTCAGTCGAGTTCATTCGTGGATGCAATTCCCTGCGCGCGCGCGCTTTGGTGATCTTTTGTTACCGGCACAGTAATCGCCCGCTGCAGCAGCCGGTTGAGCGACGGCAGTGAAATGGGATCTCTTTTGACCGGACGGCGTGGCTCGCCTGTCGACGACGTTCGTGACCACCCGACACGCTTAATTGCCACCAGCAACAGCAACCCCAGAAGCAGCAGCAGCAACAACAGTAGCGTCGGGGCCCACCCACTCAACAGAAGCAACAGTGGCAGCGGCGGCGGCTGCTGCAGCCGCAGAAATCTGCTAGAGCTGTGTTTCTGCTACCAAAAGGCTGGCGTCAGAGGCTGTCGCCGATGGCAAAGCCCCTCCGCCATGACACAGTCATCGACATCACCACCACCACTACCACCATCATCATCATCGACGCTTTGATGCTTTGGCTGCTTCGTTATAAATGCGATTGCGCGGCTGCTGATGCAGCGACAGCCGCATCTCTGTCATGTTGCAGAAGCAACAACGCTAGCAGCAGCAGCAGCAGCAATAACAACAGCAACAATAATAGCAGCAGCAACAGCAGCAGCAATAACAATAACGATACGACGATATCAGCAACAACGGCAGTAGCAGCAGCAACGGCAGCAGCCGCGGGTGATAGAAGAATGGTCGAGTGGTAACATTAACACGGCTGCAGCCGCAGCAAGTTCACAACGAGTTAAATGAGGAAGCGTAAGAGACGAGAAGACGAATACAATCTCACTTTTCGGACCGAACAACTCACTGAGGATAGCCTCATAGATGAGGAGAGTCACTGTTTAGCAGTAATGTTCGCTGATTCTTTGCGCTCCAGAATGGCTGTCTAGGCTGGTAGGCCATGTGGGAGTTACGGAGAAGGGAAGTATTCGAAGGTGGACGATATGAAAGATGCTCAAAAAGGCTGGTGTTCATATTGTGTCCTGCCTAGTCAGCTTGAATGTCTAACGAATGCGTGGCCAGTTAGTTCATGTAGTTCATGTGTTAGACAGGCGATTAGGCTTGACGCAGCTGACATGGCCACAATGCAAGACAACAGACAATAATAACAACAACGACGAAGAACAGCAGCGGTGGTACCTACGGCAGCGGAAATAAATACACGGAGATGAATACAGAATTTGCCATGTAACCGATTGTAAACTGTATTGTAACCCAGTCGCAGTGCACAAATGTTTCATGCGATGGACGGAGAGAGGGGGGACGTCAGCTTGGTTGTTCGTCTCTGCTATTTTGCTGTGACAATTTGAAATTGTCTGCCATATTGAACTAAGCGTGATGATGACTGTAAGCGTGTAGGCACTACGAATTAAACACGGTCGTGACTATATATATATATATATATGTATATATATATATATATAGGGAGAACAGGAACTATTCATTCAACAAGGATTATTCATTAGCAAATTTTCATTTTCTGATCTATTATCTGTCATAGATCGTCGCGCCGGAACCCGTGCCGTGGGCGTCGCATGGAACGAGGTAAAAAAATATACCGCTCCCCGGTTGCTGTTGTTACACTGTACCCCTCTATGCGGGAGTGTCTGGCGATAACCGTGCTCGGCCGTGTTCGTCTGCATCAGCCATCTCGTTGTTAGAACTCAGTAGGGTTTAAGTTTAGTTATTGTCTTTTTCCAATATAGTAACATTACAATAGTTGTCGTCGTCTATTGTCGATAGTGTTGACGATGATGTTCACATAGGTCTACAACAGTCACACACCGAAAACAATACACTCACATGGGACACGAATTTGAATTATTGTTTAGAATCTGCGTGCCATCATTACGTCGTAGACCATGACGATACTAATCATGTTAACGAACACTTGAAATCCAGAACAATATGATAGATTTTAACAACGCGAATTGTGCATTATATATATATATATATATATATGTTGTGTGACTGTCTGTGACACCATCATCGTCCAACTCATCATGTAAAGGGTCAACAATATAACAAATCTCCACTTCCATCGATCCCATTGGAATGATACAGAATGATTATTATAGAATCTCAGTATGTTTATGGATGGTGCGTACTGACAGCTCGATCAGCTGAGCGTTGTTCGTTTGACCATAGCTCTCTGTAGGTCAGAAGAACTGTGCTTGTTTTCGTTATTTACTGCCAGTACCTTAAGAAATATATGGCAAATCGAGTCTACGTGTTTGAATGTACGCTGCTTCAAGAATTCGATTGCAATAATATGATGATAAGGATTAGTTCGGTGTGAGACTATACTTGTTACACCGGTCACTCAAGACGAGAGCAAGTTCGCTCGGCTGTAATGCCGAAGCATGGACATCACTTTCAGAGGGGATTGGTAACTTTCTTGTGGGTGAAGGATCCCATTGGGAGACATTTGCACCGTCGATGGTCCCTTCGCTCTTCTCGAGTTCACTGAGCTATGAGCATGATCAACGATTCGTCTTCCTACTGAACGAAAACACAGAATTTACGCACAACTCTGGCCGTTCATGAATTCGCAAACGATAATATTAAGATAGATTTTGTGGAACCGAACCTTACGCTTCTGCAATCAACGCAATCGCGTTACGATATCTGTGCGTACCTTGTCGAAAGCGCACTGATGTACGACCCGTTTTATAATGTAATTATTCGATATAAACGAGCGGTAAGGTTGGACATGGCACTGATTGGCAGGCAACGAATGCAAAAAGAAATTGATTTAATTGTTTGATTATTATGCATTACGTTTGATTACACAACTTCAAGCGGGTACAAGAGCTGCGCAGCACGCTGCGTGACGTGTCTGTTGCTGAACCTAACGCGGTAGGTACGTCTAATGCTGCACTTGGTATTGTCGAAAACCGACAGTAAATGCTATGATCTGTTACATATGCATTGATAGTAGCGCGAAGCCGGACAGGCTGTGCGACTCATGCATGAGTCAGCCGACAGGTCGGAGGTAAAGTCGCTGAAAGACTATTGCGGCTTTGTTCTGACCTACTAGTATATTAAGGATCAATAGACAGAGCCTTGACAGGACCTACAAAGCAAACGATATTTTTTTCGGTACAACATATATATATATATATATATATCTGATCTGCCTTTCAGTTCGTCAGATGCGACTAGAACTTCCATCTCATCTCGAAGCAAACTACGGCGCTAATTGATAAAAACTGAAAAAATATATGCATATTCAGAACATTGCGTCGGTCACAGCGACGGGCACAGCCACATAAGATTTAAGTAAACGAATTGCTAATGATAAGCCTGCTCCTTGCTGCTGAACCCATTCGGGCTTTGTCAATCTAGTTGCCGATAAATCCGAGGACCTTACGCCGCTATCCCCCAAGGAGAAACGGATGGATCTCCATTCCCGGTGTGGCGGTGATATACCCAACAGCAGAGAAGGATGCTGTCAGCAGAGATCCTGTTACCAAGGAGGCAGGATCACCTCAACCTACAGCCACCTCGAGGGTTAAACCGAGAAGAAGGAGATCGGTTGAGCTAGGTGACGAAGGGAAATGAAATAAAGATCAATCTGAACTCAACGCAGTGGACTAACCGAAGCTAGTGAGAACGACTGTAATCAGTATCAGTAAAGCATGGACGCAACGAAAATAAAGTAAATCCGTTCAAGCACTGCGAAGCAGTGGACGAAAGTGATGGCGGTCTGGAACAAATAGATTTTAGGGAGCCACCGTGCGCACGGCAGTGAATGTGAAATGTTATCAGGCATATTCAACACGGAACGACCCGCGTATTGCTGTAGCGACGAGACGTCGAGAAGAATAAGTATACATAAATTGTTAACTATAGGCGAATTTTGATAATATAATCATACATTTCAGAGATTATATGATATATATATATTTATATATATATATATATATAGGAAAAAAAATGTGAAATATTATGAAGATAAGCTTCCTTGCCGTATCAAAGCGTATATCCCCATTTCTATAATATATATCGGCATGCGCGCCTCTATGCCATCAAAGCGGGTGGCTCATTAGAACCAAATATCTTTAATCAGGACATCTCTTCGGTGGATATCCGATTATCTGTCTGAGCGCTCATTTTGTGTACAAAGCATATATAATAGCATATATAATAATGACATTTTCTATCTACTTTCTATATAATGAGCCTATACCAATCTTAAACGGCGCAAAGGATCTCACCTTAGCAGCTACACTTGGACTTGATTTTACTCAGCACATTAGAAACACAATTATCTCGTTGTTGTCTAGTGAAGACACCAGAATCTTACATAGATCTATATCATAGTCTCCAGTAGTTCCTCGACGTCCCTGTACGCTGACGAATATGTATGTCAACATTGGACTCAATAACGACACTCGAAGTGGTAATGACAAATCCCATGATAATTAACAATACCTCCCCGTCCGTATTGCCCGGACGCTCTATTAAATCGCTGTATATAAAAATACCTTCATCAAGCAATTACCAAATGACGTGTATTAATAATAAAAGCTACTACAAAATGCTGTATTAATATCATGTCTTTGTTGTATGTTCAAATCTCGCATCGCATCCCTTCGGCCCATAACGGCAACGGTGTCTCAAACTCGGCATGGCATATTCGCATAGTATCTTGTCATCTGAACCAGAAAAAGCTGTTATTGTTATTTTGCTCATTCGCCGCCATACACTTGTGCTGCTCGATCACGTTTTAATGGCAATAATCCATCTGCTATTAAGCATCGATTTCTTAAGTAGTCAGAAGCGACAGCTAGCGAGAATGAAATAGCAGGAGAAGCAGGGGTGGCAGCAGCAGCAACATCCCATCATCATGGAATACTCAGTCTACAGACGGTACGCTCAAGTGCATCGATTCAAATTCCGCTCGGCAGCGGGCAGTGCCCAGGCGATATTAGCTCACGACACCGAGATAGTTCCAATCATAGCACTAAATAATAACAATAATAATAATAGTAATGTCGTGAAGTGTATCTCTTGTAACTCGTTGCTCGTTGCTATTATTACTTCTTTGATGACCGACCGGCTATCTCATCGACTAACTATGTAACTGGCTGGCCAACCAGACAGCCCACCCATACGATCTACCTTCTCCGCTCTACCCGTTCCCAGCCAACAACGGCTTTGTCTACTGTTGCTGTGACCGAACAGTATCACACTTTATGAAGATTCCTCTATGAAAGGAAATCAGCAGCGGTGACGTCTCGACGTGCTGCTCATTGCTGCGCTGATGACTAGGAAGTGGGAAATTCATAATACTTAATAATTCATTCCACTCATCACCGGCACGGCCACCACGCCATCATTGCCACGGCTGCCGGGTGCCATTGCCGCGTTCATCAAGCGCCAAAGAGCGACACAGCCGTAGTCGTTCGACCACAGGCAGCGTCGACTCATTGCTGGCCTATTAAACTGCCGGCGCATACGCACTTTTTTCTAGGAGACAGAAAATTAGCATCGGGTATCATCGCGCGACGCCGTGCAATATTGGAAATATGTAATGCGCGTCAAAGTGACCGTTGACAATAGGGAAGTCAATCACGAACGTTTGTCGATTGTCACGTACGTCTGCGCTAGGAATCCTTACGCGCATCGGCCACGGGAGCAGTAATTGTATTTGTAATAATAGTTGTTGTGATGAAGCGCATCAAAAACAACAACAAGAACGAAATGCTGCTTATGAAATGATGAAACGTAATAATTAATGAATTGATAAATAACAAATTATGAAATGCTACCCGTAATACGAATATGCCGACCCTGCTGTATAATATCGCCATCTAATGAGATACGCGAGAGCTCAATGATGTCGATTACCAATCGATCGTTCGGTGTAAACATCATGAGCAGGATGCATCTGTAGACGTTTGTTGAGCGTTCACCGCTAACGCAATTGGCACAGAAATGCCAATAGTCACGAAGAGTTATCGAAATGAACCGATTCGTCGGTACATGTGGCTACCCGATAGCTACCCGAATACAGCAACCTGCTTTCCAAAACGTTACCCAAAACTACTCACTCTCAGTATACGTATACAATAGTTTTCTATAACGGGATTCACATCCTTTACTTGACCCACCCTCCCTGTCCCTATCCTCCTCCACCCCCCACCCCCCCGGTCTTTCTCATATTCGCTTATAACTCGCTTGCCAATCTTTAGCTCTAATCTTAGCTTTGATCGGCGAATCCTGTGTACGCACCGTGGGTTCTCTTGCGCCCGCCATGAGCCCCTCATGCGACAACCGAGCGAGCGAGGTGGCTCCTTCACGCCTCTCTCATGCCCTGTCTATTCGTTCGTCTTCTCGTCGTGGCCATGTGCGACCATGACGCGCAATCATTCGAGCAGACCAAACCGCTCATATAATTAAAAGGCGTACCGAACAGCGTACCTTATAGTGCGGCTCGGGCGTACCTTATACCGAGCTACACTATACCGACTGAGGTTGAACGCTTAACGTGCAAGCCGGTGGTGACATTTTATCTTTCCGCCCCTGTAGACCATCTTGGCAGCAGTCGCAGCTCCATATTTTGCTCTCTGTACCTCACTCTCCTTTCGATCAGGCCAACGTTCGCTTTTCCCGAAACCTCCCCCCGTGAGACACACCCCAATTTCAGGCGATCCACCGTCTCCTTCCCAGGTGATCTCCACTGGAGCTTTACTGTTCCCTTCTGCCTCGCATTCGAGGAGCTTCGCAGCTATCCCCTGAACCCTTCGAATTCTGTCGAGTCTACTCGACCGGACGTACGGGGTGCACCCAAATTGCGTTTAACATTCAATCCTGATTTAATTTCTCCTGTTTTTCTTTCGCCGTACACTTGAGGTTGGTTTCGTAGCTGACGTAACAGAGGAGGGCGGGCGACAGCCGTTGGTGTGACCCTAGCCGAGCTCGCCATCATAGCAGAGGCGGGCGAAGGATTGACAGTGCAGGGTTCACTAAACCCCCGCTCGACTATCACCCCCTCTAAAGAATCTAAAGATAAAGAATCTAAGGCGAACGTAAATCAACCCAGAGCTTGTGTAAGGAAGGAACATCGTATTCTAGCGATATGCACCAATTCTGGACTCCTCCATTGACTGCCTTTGCTTAACTGCCTACAATTGTGAGTGTAATGTAACTTCGATTGCGTGAAACATCACGATGGCGTCACCATCAAAAGGGCGGCAGGCTAAAGGGCAGGAGAGAAAAGAGACAGAAATTAATTGATGTTCATTATCTCTCCAGAAATGCTATTACTCGAGCGAAAACAACAACATTCCGTAGCACTGCCAATCAGCTGGATAGCACCAAATGACAGTGGACGATTACCGTAATTCGTTCGTGTGAGCAAGGATTTTTAGCCGTCTTCACCTATATCTGACTGTTTGTACGCGCACAGGGAGGGGGGGGGGATTAAAGCAGTTGTGCCCGCAAAGAGGTTAACAAAATATACGGTTTGAGTTGAAGTCGGACAATTCGGGCAGACGTCGATCTACAAGTGAGGTCGCATCGAGCTCAACTGTAAAGCTACCTTTTTTCCAAACAAAATACTGTGCGCCTAGGTCATTCTTAAATGTACACCTCCTCCCACCACCCTGGAAATACAAATATATAATAAACTACACTTTTAAAAGAACATGTCTAAATATCAAAATTGTTTGACTCGTCATCGTTAGCTGCTAATGAACAGAGGCGGCACACGTACCTATTAGTTATACAACGGTTTCTTAGCTTTAAACACAGATACACTCGAAAATTCCACCCGCCGTACGCTTTAATCCATTACGTCATCCGAACAGTGACAAAAGACACGTTATGTGTGAACACTCGAAGGTGAATAGCCCCCTCTGACCTCTTCATCCACGGGCTTCCATTTAATCGGGAAGACTAGCCAATGGGTAGTGAGGTGTATTTGTGCACCTGATGAAACGGGACCGCAGTGTTTTTTCTCTAAGTTAGGTTAAGTTAGCCTGGCAGAAACACCCGGTACGTGTTGAATGGTGAAACCTGACCCCGAGAGGTCCTTCGGCTCGCTCCTCAGCGTTTTTAATTAAAAGCTGCTTAAGTAATATCTTCCGTTCCCCTGGGCTCTTTGTCGATGGCTACACTCGACCCAATGTGGCTACTGTCGATGGTGGTGGTGCTGCTCCTCCTCCTCCTCCTCCTGCTGCTGCTTATATGACATCGATTTTAATCTGTTTGAGAGAAGAAGAGACACCGCGGCAGCGACGACTACAATACCAGGCTGCCGCGGCCTTCTTGCCTCCTCGGGTGACCGCTCTTGGTGCAGCGATCGCGGCGTGTCCCTATACGTTGTCTACTATCGTCTCGCAAGAAAAGTTGACAGGGCTGCGGCGAATGTCCCCTTGCCGGGGCTGGTGTCAAATCGGCTGGAGGCCATGGCTGGCCTGTACAGGACTGGTGCCACCAGTGTTATTTCCTAACAAATAATCATCTTTCACTCGCAATTTCCTCTATTCGTTGCTGTTGTTAGAATAAGACCGTATCACTGACTGCGACCCAGACCTTGACAGGCGTATGCGTCTTTAGCAGTGCTTACCGACATGTGACGGGTAGAATTTAGTCGCATTTTGGGGAATCACAACGTATTCCGACGGCATGGATAGTTTGCACGAGTCCGCCGGTACCTACACAGGGGAGACGACATGCTAGATATCGTCACTAAAATAAACCAAATTTCCTACCAATTGTTGCTAAGGCAACCTCGTCTATGCGCAACGTCAGCATGCGTCTCGATGTTCAGTAGTACCTCAATGGACCACGCACCTACGTGGCGCGTGAAAGGCCCTGACATTCTACAGTAATTTGGGCTCTATCGCTACACACGCACACAGCCGTACATGCTGACCATCGTATATCGACATCGTAGCATGCTGTCCCGCAATCCTGAAGAGTTAAGCGGTGAGTTCATCATTGTCTGACACCGCTTCAGCGTATGACCATACAGTCATATCAGTCCCTGAATCGTCTTCGTTGTATAAACGACAGCGTGCCGGGTCGTCGTGCGCCCCCAACCGACCACACACCCGAGAAATGTCCCCCTGCTCGTCATCCTATCACTTCTTTCCCAGCTCATCCTCTCCTCATCCTCCATTTCACCCCCAGCTTGTAGTCGTCCTTTAGCACGAGCGTTACCCTCTGTTAGACTCCCCCACACCCCCACCCTTTAAAAGGGAGGCATTAACGTTAATAATGATAATCTCTCGCATTTATGACACAGGCAAGCGGCCGAGTAGTACCAGTAGGAGCAGCAGCAGCAGAAGAAGAAGACCCCCGACCGGCGTGGTCGTCGGGATTAAGTTTAAGGATTAACTAAATGAGACATTTATGCAAAATTACAATGGACGGGAACGGCCGGATGACTGTGCGCAGGATGAGCGAGCATAGTGTTATGCGTCTGTGGCAGCACCACGACCCAGAGTCTGCTGTTGCTGCGGCGGCGGCGGCGAGTTTCGAGCTTCTTGATGAGGCCAGAACGATGCGGACCAGCCAGCACCATCATAGAACAACATGCTGAGGCGCTCAGAGAGAGAGAGAGAGAGAGAGACAACGAGGTCGCGTCATGCAGACACCTATGGTCGGCGACAGTCGAACTGCAGCAAACTGTGTCGGTCGCAGTGTCGAACTCGGTAGCGAAGACACACAAGCTATTATGGGTGAGCGTCTCTGAGTATGCGTCTGTCTGTCTGTCCGTGTGTGTGTGGGTGAGTGTGTGTGTGTGTCTCACTCTCCAAGTGTGATCTCTGTTGTCTGACAACCTCGTTGCTGCGTGGACTTGGCAGTCTGACTGTCCAGACACTGGTGTTCTGGCTGACTGTCCTCCCGGCCATGTATTGTACTACTGCCAGCCACCACCGCGCTGCCATTATATTTCGCTTCGGGAAGAACGAACCATGAGAGTCGTTTGGGATTAGCGAGTTGGCTGGCTGGCTGGCAGCCTGGCTGCTCGATCCGAGCTTGTGCTTTAACTTTGCGCTCGCTGCGTCCTCCACCCCATTCCTCTCTCTCTCTCTCTCTCTCTCTCTCTCTCTCGGAGACTTACTTACTGTCTTTCGTATTCTATCTTCATTTTTCTCTCCCCCTGGAGAAAATCTTCCTCTTAGACTTCGTGTTCCACAATCTCGTGTTTTGGCCGCTTTGATCTCGTATTTTCATAGTGTCCCATCTCTTGTCTCCCTGCGGTTTTGCAGGGTTCGGGAGGACACGAGGTCTGATGAGGTAGGGAATAGCTAGTAGGGCGAGAGGTCCAGTCCTGGGGGTGTTTGTGGGGGCTATGGAGGTTACGCAAAGACCAGGGAAACTGATGGATGGGAGTGAATAAGGTGGTAGGGACTTTGATGCGCGGATTGAGGTAAGTTGCAATCGAACGATGCTTGAACGTCATTCTTGGCCTCTTTGCAAAATTCAACCTATTATCCGAGGCTTCGTTTAGTTGTTTTAGTAGTGTGCCGCTTCTGTCGATGCTGCCTCTATGTGGTTCGCCTGTCTATCTAATATTAATTGCGTACTATTCGCTTTGCTTCGGCATTAGTTAGTTTGCTAATGAGATGGCCATAGAGGCTAAGGCTCTGGAGCTGCGGAGGGTGCGTGGGTGGTCGCATTCACGGCATCACTCTGATGACTCCCGTACTCATCTCCTGTTGGTTTATTAATATTCAAGTTCATCCTCATGGCGGCCGGTGATGACGACGAATCTATTTGCTTCCTTGGTTCGTCACCTCATCATCTTGGTCGCAATCTGTAGAATAATTATGATTCTCTCCGATCAGCTCATTCGGCCGCTGCACCACCGAAAGGAAGAGATAGGCAAGAGAGTTCAGACGTTCGCGGAACCACGGGACCAGGGCTAAAGGTGAATATCTCTATGTGTATAGTAAGTTATCTGGAAAACTCGATCAAAAGTAGAACCAATATGTTTCGTATGTCATAGATCGAGCGAAATACACGAGTAGGTCATCCTGGGTTGTGGTACTATAATAGCAATAATACTAATACGGCTGTACCAAGGAGGGTAGAAAGAGATATAACTAACCAGACACCCGACGAAATAGATAACCATTATTATTATTATTCTTTTTATTATTATTATCTTTCTCTCCCTCTCTCTTCTTCTGTCTTTCTTTATCAACATATCTATGTCTGTTTCTCGGTTTCAGTGGTCCCGTCCCATGTGCCTTGTGCCGGGTGACGTTCATACCCCGACGAACCAACCTCATAGCTAGCGGTTCCTCTGCCTGCGGCGACTTATTTCATAATCTGTATAATGTATTAAATATGTAAATTCTGCTCCAGCAGCTATTGCTGTTGATTTAGGAACGAGGGAAACGCATGAACGCGAGCTTGAGTGCGAGACAGCCCCGAGAGAGAGTGGAAGAAATAGAGAGCTTGCGAGATTGAGAGAGAGGCAGAGAGAGAAGGCGAAATATAGGCACAGGGTTATACCAGCGAATGAACATTGAGCAAAATACGCAGAACAACCCAGTGGTCGGGTGTTCGCTGTTTGTAGTCCACAAAGTAGCAAAACGCTGTGGCCCACCTTTATCGTGGATTTATTTGAGGCTTGCTGCTCTCTCTCTCTCTCTACCTCGCGCCACTCTCTTTCAGCGTACGGTTGGTCGATTGTCGCTTGGTGCTCGCAACGCTATTCCAGTGTGAGCGTGAATGGGTCGTCTGCCATCGTAGGCAGAACTCGAAATGAACTCGACGTCGATGCGGCGACCCCCATCAGAATCGGCTGGTGCTACCGGGCCGTACCTCGTCGCTGTTATCGACGATGTTGACTATATGCATTGCGGTGTGACACGAGCTTGTATTTGTAGACAGCCACCACCGTCGCGTGTATCGTGTACCGTTAAGCTGGCAACAACCCAAAGACAGAACTCGCTGCTGAGCGTCCCCGATGTTCGAACAGCATCTTCTGGCGAATGATGACGCGATTCGGTGATCGGATGAGCTAAAGCGAAGTCCCTTTGTGACTGATCCTCTGAGGTCTGGTGCGGACTATACTCATACGCTATCGTATGCCCTCTCTGTCATGCATTCATGTTTATTATTAGGCGGTATTCACTGGCGTCCTGTTGACGACACTGCCCCTATGATAGTACCACATCTGTTGTAACTTCAGCGGCATACTGCTTGATGTTTGTGTGAACGCTACCAGCTAGATCCAAATCCGTTGTACGGCTATCACTATCTGATGTCTTGCACGAGTCCGCTAGGCAATGAGGATCTCCTTGTTTCAGTTGCATCGGGCCCGTCTTCAAATGGCACGCAGAGTTGGCCGGGGTACCACTGCTACCCTGGACGAACAACAACAGCAACAGCAACGGCAGAAGCAGCTCTAGGAGCAGTTTTTTTTCATCGGGATGGTGTCAGGCGTAGCATCCGTGTACAGACTTCTTTACGGCCTGTTCCTCTTTCATAGCGACATCTATCCTCTCCCCCCCCTCCCCCCCTATTTTCATTGTCTCTCATTCTCTACTCCTTTCTCTCGGGCCGTTTCTCGAACTGAGGTGATCTCAAGTGTTGTTTGTTCCGAACGCACGTCTTCTTTCTTGGCAGCAACGATACTCCTGTCCCATAAATCGCTCATATATATATATCACTGCGGAGGCGCAGGCGGCGGCGCCGCCGCCGCTGTCACAGAACGCTCGCCAGCAACGGCAGGTCAACTCAGTTGCTGGGCGTCATCTGCGCCAGCCCAGGGCCGAGTGTGCTTCGTTTTTGGTTCGTTTTCGTTCTTGTTATCACTTCTCGGGTAGATTTGCTGCTGTCTCTGCTGTGATTGCTGTATTCTTCTCAGTATTACGCCCCCTGCACACCCCCTTGCCTCACCCCCAACCCCCGCGAGCCCCTTCCCTCTCGTCCTCCGGACGACGGAGGACAACGACCAACAACAACAGGGGCAGAGCAAACGGCAACTCACCATTAGTCACCTCCATCACCACGAGCACCAGCCGCAGCAGCACCAGTGAGTTGGCCAACCAGCAGAAGCGGCCAAGTGGTGC
The DNA here is from genome assembly GCA_019614645.1 of Stratiolaelaps scimitus. Taxonomy (NCBI): domain Eukaryota; kingdom Metazoa; phylum Arthropoda; class Arachnida; order Mesostigmata; family Laelapidae; genus Stratiolaelaps; species Stratiolaelaps scimitus. Next base: position 5,682,402 of record JABWDB010000001.1, on the reverse strand, counting down.
TAACATTGGTAGCAGCACTCAGACACTCCAAGCGAACTTATGCAGCTATAGCAGCAGCCGCAGGACCAGAAGAAACAGCAGGACGCGCATCCTTTTGCTGTCGCCTGTATGATGTCCGCATGTGTAATTTACATGACGGCTATTGCGGCGTCGTCGGCGGCGGCGGCCGAAACGGCAAGAGATATCAGTCGCAGTATGAGCAGCAGCAGCAGCAGTACGAGCAGGAAAATTATGACGCCTGCGCTAGCATGAATCTATTATAAATAGGTCTCCATCTCTTATCTCCCTGCCTTCTCAATCTGTCTCAGTTCATCTCGCGTATGGTTCATCGCTCCACGGTTGTGTCAACCGTCGACATCGACGGATTTCACCTGCAGTATATTTCCACGACGAACAGTATCCTGCCGTAGGCATCAGCCACTCCACCGTTGCCCTCTTCTGCACGAGGAGAACGAGATGTCCCCCCGGGAGACATGGTGACGACAGGCCTTACAGACAACCGCAGTACGGTAACAACACCAGAAGAACTTCAAACTCCACGGTGCGCATGACGTTCTAGCGGCATTCACTCTGTATGAGAGCGAGCTGTCTCTGCCGCTGCTTCGAAGTGGTCGCGGCTGCCGTCATCGCGGTTGTCGCTTCATGTGACGTGAATACGAATTTAGGTCCTTCCCCACGTATTGCCTATTTTCTCGCTATCGTTGCCTGAATAGACGTTTTGTCCTGATTCCTGCCTGGCCACACTGTGCTTCGCCTTCTGCCGAGAGCTGAGCTGCACTTATCGCTTAACCGATATATTAAGAAGATCGTCTGATATGATCCATCGTGACATCTGCTCGAGCGCCAATGGGCTGCTTCTGCAAAGAGGGCGTGTTTGTGAGTATATGCGTATATGGGACGTGTGATGCTATCTAAGAAGGGGATAACCATGATCTTTGTAGCATCGACGATGCCGAAGTTGGATCGAGAGGAGATTTAGGTAAGATGTCTTCTGGTGGAAGCGCCGATGACAAATTGACTCGATAGGTTTCGCTGATTTCAAATATGGTTCGATGCAGTTTTTCGGATCTACCAGCATTAGGATTCCTCTGAAACGCTGATCAGCAGTTCAAACAGGACAGAATACTTTCAACGGCCGGGATCTGCTATACCCACGTCAGCTTCGGTGACACAGCTCATGTGCCAAACGATTACACAACCCCGCGTTAAATTGTCTCTCATTAAAACGAATATTGCAGCATAGTTCGCCGCTGTACCGATAAAGAATCGCGGACACTTCTCCATTGAAAAAAAAACGAAGCAAAATCGCTGTTGCCCGTAAGTGAGCCTCTACAGTATGTGTGCTTGTAACTATGCAAGTGTCTGTCCACCACTTCTCTGTCGGTTTGGCCCAAAACAACTAAAAAGCAGCAGCGGTGCCACCAGCAGAATCAGCAGCAGCATCAGCATGAGTAAAATCATCAGGAGCGGCAAACTAGCTCGTCGCGTGACCATGCTCCGCGCCCGCTCGCAGTGGTGGCGCTGCCACGACCGCTCGCGATCGCGGCCATCCCCGCGTCCCTTGGCGCCGTCGCCAGGGTGAGGTACCGTCATTGTCGTCGTCGTCGTCGTAGGCCATCACTGTTGTTGCTGCTGCCGCTGCGAATGCTGCTGCTGCTGCTGCTATGAGGCTGCTGCACCCCAACAGCAGAGGGAACCAGCGCATTACAGCTATACCAGTACAACTACTAGTGGCAGCAGCACCGACGACATGCTATTACATTATATATTAGCGCACAGCGAACGAGACGAGCGAGAAAGAAATAGATAGACGGACGGATGGATGCATGGGTGGATTGGCTACCGAACAACAGCGGAATACAGCGCGTAACGAAACTCAAAATCGAGTCAACTAGAACAAGCAAATAGCCGATGATGAACTGCGCCGCCGCCGCCGCCGCCGCTCTGCGAACAGCCGATTGCTGTCAGCTCTGATATCTGGCTGCGTGTTCGTCTACGAGCGTGCCTGTCCCAGTGTCTATTATATTGGATCACTGACGGCGACGACGACGACGATGATGAAGACTACTCTATGTGAGGACTATCACCGCACGACTGTTACGTCGCGACAACGGCCAGAAGAGGTAGTCGTAGGTAGACAGCCTCATCCTCGAAGATTCGAGGGGGGGGGGGTATCGCATCTAACAATTGAGAAATAATGAAATAAGGGAAAAAATAATGAAAATCAACAGTTTTCGAGTCACGTCTGTGAGCAGTTGTAACGGACTCTGCCTGAATGGTTTATAGATCTGAAGACGCGCTGTTCCTCGCAAAAGCAGAGCAGGATTGGGCAGAATCTCGGGCGCGTAAGAACATCCTTAAGAAACAGCGAATATGCAGAAGAAGCGTCGAAATCTGTTAATAAGTATTGATCATTGCGTTTAATCTCCCATAGATCGTTACGGGTATAGAGTGTCCATGTATGCTCAACACTAAGTTTAGCCACCTGGTTTGTTTAATCGAGTTCTTTAAATGCGTTAGACATTGTGGAAACATACCGGCGTTGTGGATACGTTGTGGGTCCCAATTTGGCTATCGATTGGTCGAAATTCATTGTCAACCTAGCTATGCCTACACATGCCCATTGGGTGTGTTGGGTTCACGCAGCCGACGTTCCAGCTTCCCTTCTACTCATTTGCGTGTTTCCCCAAGAAAAAAACAACAAGATCACCTGAGTTTCCTCGCAGCGTCGAACTCAGAACGTTCTCTTTTTTCTTGAGCTTCCCGATGAACTCATCCGATGAGCGCAATCGCGTCACGGATTTTACGCCGAAGTGCGTGCATATCAGAACGATCTAGTCGAAATCATAGTTCGGATGATACCAGCGGTGGTATTCATTCAGAGCAGATGACGCTCAACGAAGCGACGGTCCTGGATTGTAACCAGACAGGGATTTTACGCGCGGGTTTCAGCGACGGGAACGGCAGTACCACCACCAGCAGCAGCAGCAGCAGCTGGGCCTCATTCCTCATAGCCACAGACACAACGTCGCGATGTCAACCAAATAGGAATAGTCAACGATATACATAGAGGTGTTACACTATTGAGACTATGGTACTCAGCGTGCGCCTGTGTGTCTACCTGTGCTACTGTAAATGTTAACCTTTACTACGGTGATACCTGTCGCCGTTAAGTTTGCTTCTGTTCATTTAACAACTGCAGCAGCATCACTGTCAGCGCTAGCAACAGTGTCGACGACGGTGGAACTCTTTCAGCCTTCGGTTAGCGACGGCCGCCGCCGCCGCCGTAGCTGCCGTTGCCCGCCAACGCTGCCATGGGTGGCACCGTGGTGGTACTCACTCTGAGGCGTCCATTTTCAGTGATCTTTTTTTCTGTCGTTTTTGATGCGAAAAAAAAAAACGCGCATTGTCATTGTGGCCAAACGGCCACGTGCGCCGTTGCTTCTGCAAACGATGCTGCTCCTGCTGCTGCTGGACACGACGACGCTCCTCACTACAACGGCGATGGTGACCGGCCATTCAGCTGCTGCGGGTACGCTTCGTCCGCTACAGCTGCTAAAACGATATCTGTCTATGTCTCTCTTAGTTACGCACTACTCTGGATACGAGCGCGCTCTCTCTCTTTCTCTCTCTCGCTTTCGCGGAGTCTCTCATATTTTCTACTAGTCGCTATATAGAACTTATCTGTATAGCTACTACTACTACTGCTATTTCCACAGCAGGAGAGACACAGCCTCGCGGACTACACCGGCTGGCTAATACATAGATCCCCTGCTACTCGCTGCCCTGCGGGTTGGACGAAGAGTCAGGGTAGGTTGTTGTTACAAACATAGAAAAGAGAATAGATTACGCACACGAACGACACAACAGCCAATGGCGCCGATGAGATGATGTCGATGGATGCTCAAGAGGAATTGCGATTGGCGGTGGCGGCGGTGGCGGCGGCGGCGGCGGTGGCGGCGGCGGCGGCGGCGGCGGCGGTGGCGGCGGCGGCGGCGGCGACGACACGAACAGTAGAGGCCGCAGAAGCAACAGTGGCATCAGCAGTGATAGTATTAGAAGTAGTCAACAGTAGTACATTATTAGCAGCGATCTGTCAAAGTCAGCCTCAATAAAACGTCACGATGATCAGTCACAGATCATTGTCATATTCCATAATGTTGACACTTGTGTAACTCACACATTTCTCACATTCGGCAACGGCTTCTTGTGCTATGAAACGAAAAACCTTCCGCTGAGACTGCGTCAGCCGCAGCAGCCGCAGCAGCAGCAGCGGCATTTGAACGCTGCTGCTGCTGCCGCCGCCAACACCACCACCACCCCTGCGTTGAGCGTTGGACGACGTGCGGCAGAACGTCAAGTGAACGAGACGATTCCTCGCTCTCTCCCTATTTGATCCGTGGTCTCGCCGTGTCTCCATCTTGGCTGCGCGTTGCGAAAGACGTTCCAGCTACAACGGTAGGAATAGCAACCGCAGTAGCCGCCGCAGTAGCCGCCGCAGCAACAACAACAACAACAACAGCAAATGGTGTTGATGGGCGATGCCACGTCTGGACTCTGGTGAGCGCGGTCAGGCGCGTTGGCAAAATCAGCCTCTGGCCACAGGTACGCACCGAATGCTGTACGAACAACGGAGCAACAGCTCTCGAAGCAAACAAATCATTGCCATCGGGATGAGCGCAGTCTAAAAGGTCGCCGTCGCCGCCAGAAGAGGAAGAAGTCGTCGTCATCGCATTCGACAGAACAATTGCTTGATGTAGGTGCTGCCTCCACCACCGGCTCTGACGGCGTCAGAGCCGGTGGTGGAGGCAGCAGAAATGGCTTATATTCTATTCTACTAATCAATTTCACTGCTAGTTCGATTACGCGAGACAGAGAGGGAGAGCGAGAGAGAGAGAGAGCAGGAGAGAGGCAGAGACCGTGATACGAAGCTGCGCTGTAGATCGACTTATCCACGGAGGATCTGCAGTAACGGCAAGCTGCCTTAAACAACAAGACGACGTCGACAACAACGATGATGATGATGGTGGTGGTGACGACGACGCCAGCGTGTCGCCCAATGTGGTGATAGACCATCCCATCGGGCATCAAGGTGGTACTACGGCCAAATAGGCAACAGCTTTTTTTGCGCCGCTGAGCTTACTACGTGTAGCGATGAGATGATCGGACGGAAGTGATGAGTCGAGACACGGCTCAGCTATTTCGCCTGCTGGTGCATGAAATCTGTGGGTATGTGTGTGGTAAGCTTGTATGTGTGTGTGTGTGTGTGTGTCTTGTACAACTATTGTCCTGAAATTGCCTCTGTGATGCTAAAACCTTTGACGTCTATATACTTGAGCATCTACAAGATCTGTTTCGAGGAGGAAACATGTTGCAGATGTGGTACAAACGCGTCGGTCAGAGTTCGCGATTGTAATCGAGTGGTCGCCCGTTGCTGTGCGCGCGCGCCATAGCTGATATAGCCGTCTAGATTGGCGACCTAACTTGTCAGGATATGACGTACAATGGATCCGCCGAGACAGGCACTGAGAGATGCGGAACACGCACACGGAGCTGTTGCCGTAAAGGTAGCAGCAGAAATAGACGTTCGCTGCGTCTTGCTGCAAATTCCCGTGGGCTATCGGACTATGAGTTGATGACACAGTTTGAGAAATTAGCAAAACTGAACTGACCTCGTAGAACCGCTAAATAGTCTACGGATTTTTAACGGTAACCTAAATAATATGGATGGCTGTGCTCCGGGACAACACAGTTGTACCATGTCACAGATGGTGGTGACAGAGCTTGGTATACTTGCAACATGTAAACTATTATTATTATTATGATCAACTGAGACATTTTCAAATCACGAATGCTGTCATCCTAGACGAATTTAACTTAAATGAAAAATGCCTCTATTCTTACAGTAACTTGCTCTTGTTTATTATACCCTCATAATCGGTTACAATGTTCACAGGCACTCGCTTTAGGCATACTGCTGTTGGTAGGCGATGAAGCGTCTCGATTAGCATTGTCTGCGCTTAGCTGAGTTTCTGGCCAGAAAGCTTCGGGACCGGCCACGTTGGCCTCCGCATTAACCACGACATCAACAACGGCCAGTACAACATCAACGATATAGGAGCAGCAATATCGAACAATGAGCCACCGATAACTATCGAAATCCCGCTGCAAACGACTTCTCCAGGCCGTCCCAGCTTCGTCAGTGACCCAACGATCTCGCCTGACTCTTAATCTTGCCACAGCGCCGTTTAAACAGTAATCCCTCAAGGCGTAGCTGTTGTTGTTCTTGTCATTGTTGTCGTTGTTTTTCCTATTGCTGTTGCTGCGGTGGCGGCGGCGGCAGGCCATAGCGTAAAGCCGAGGATCGGTCGGCCTCCCCCATTGGGTGTTTCGGATGTCGGATTCTCATGCTGCGTTTCTGCCGATCTCTCTCTCTCTCTCTCTCTCTCTCTCTCGTACTCACTTACTCGTTCCCTTGGGATGGCTAAGGGTGGCATGACGCAAAAAGCAGCGATCGTGATGCTGGCCGTACGGTACCTGCGCTACTATAATACTGAAGAGTCGAGAGGTCCATCTGTTGGCTGTGCGAGAGTAAGTAGATATGCTAAAATCACCTAAAAACAACAACAACGACAACACCAAACAGCAACAACAGCATCAACAAATAGCAATAGCAGCAACAGCAAATAGATACAACAGCAGCAGCAACAGCGACAATAAGAACAGCAACACAGACCAGGCGCAAAACCGAAAGTGATTCTGTAGCTGCCCCGGTTTGTACTGCCATATCATAGAGCTTTACCTTTAGATATGGCAGCATTTTTATTATATCAGGTGATGGTGATGATGGCGGCGGCTGCGACGGCGGGCTACGCAGCCAGGCCAATCCAACCTGTTTGCCCTGCCGTGAACTACCGACACGAAGGGGATCCCGCAGCACTCTAGTGTCACGGGAGAAATTGAACTATACTGCGGCTGTGTGCGGAAGCGTACGACACATAACTCACGAAAGAACGTGCAGATATATAATATTTGCTTATAAAAATCGATCGTTAAGAGTGTAACCATCAGTGAAAGATAACAACTACCGCGAACCTGCAGATCGATGTAATTTAATAAATTCGATTTACAATAATAACAACAATAGTAATAAAAATCAAGCTCAAACGATGGTGTGATCGAAAACGAGTTAAGTTTTGTAGTAACGACTCGCGCGAATTTTAATCCGATTTTTTTTGCGTAGGCCTCGCGAACAGAACAAATCCTTTGTTGAACAATAGCACCTGTCAATTTGTTGTACATGTGTTATAAACTTAAAACACTTTCCCATCGACTCAAATGTAAAACTGGGCAAAAAGTTACCCTTTTCAGCGCTCGTTACCCCTGACAGTGGCAAGGCATGATTGCAACATCCAAATTTCGAATTCGTCGAATTTTTTCGAGCAGTATAGAATATTACGAAAATCGTGATTTTCTATATCAGATGATCGAACATAATCAATAATATTTTGCGAAAATGTTCGACAGTTTATGAAATCTATCGGTGTAGACGTTGTTAACTCTTTCAAGTCCTTGGCGAGTGTCGAAACTCCTGTGTTGCATAGTCGAAATTGAGGTCGGTGTCAACTCGAGATATCGTCGCGGAGGAACGGGGTATAGCTTCACTTTGACGACCATATTAACGATAGCGGGTTTATAACTAGCTAATTAGGTTCACCAGCAGAGCGCAATAATCATCGCCGGGTAATTAGGCAACGGTAGCAAGCTAGCAGAATGATAGGAACAATTTCCCGAGTTAATTCAACCATTAGGTTAAGCAGGAAAGGCTGGAAACCGCCAACGAGATAATCGCAATGTCGTCCGACAAGGTATAAACAGCAGGGGAGTGCTTAGGACTATTGCAAGGAAGTCCTCTATTGCAATCGAGTAATCGCCCTGAACCCGGCCTATCGTTGACGTTAGACTGTGAAACGTGGCCGTGTTTCGTGTAGTTTAATCTAATTACTAATCGAAACAGGTCGTTGTACTGATCAATCCTATATGCGGGTAACCCTGTTGACACTCCCCTACACATGCTCAACCATTGGCTCACCACCACATGTATCACACAGATCAAAATCTAACTCGAACTCATTTCCGCTCGCATCGATCTCTTAGATTGAGATACACCTATCCTCGGATTGTTTCACACCAGCGCACGCTTCTCGACGCATACGACTATGCTTAAGGTCAATGGTGTTCACTCGGCGACAGTCGACACCCAACCGAGTTGGGCCTAGGTAGCCGCTTGCCGTCGATTTCATTCTTGTTGGCCTTTATTTTTCGCTGCGATGCCGACTCTTGTCCGGTCAGGGGTGCCAGCCAGCTAGCCAGCCAGCAGAATACGGGTATATGCGCTTATTTTACTTGTCTTTTTTCTCTCGAGTGTCAGGCCAGTTCGCAGATAGGGTTCCATGCGCCATGTTCCTAGTTAAGAATGTAGCTCAAGCTGAAATGTCATTAGGGAAAGATCTTAAGGAAGATGTGGGGGAGGGGGGTGATGGCGGCGACGGGGACGAGAGTGAAGGGAGGTCGAGGAGAGGAGCCAGGAGTTTCAGGCAGAGAAAGGCTGAAACTGCGAGTCGCCCGTGCGGGTCTCGACCGACAGCCTGTTCCCCCCCACGAGTCGCTCCCACTGCTGCCGTTCATACGGGAAGGCTCCACGGGACGACGACGACAACAACAACAGCGGCAGCAACAACAACAGCAGCAGCAGCGGCGGCGGCGGCGGCGGTTAGGAGAGATTCAAAAAGGAAGAAGTAAAGCAGCGTTGAGGGTTCTTTTTGTCGCCCTGGTCTCTCTGTCTCTCTCTCTCTGTCTGTCTGTCTATCCAACTAACTCCCTCATTCTCCCTTATGTCCTTTCTCTCTGACGAGAATTAGATGTTAAATTTTAACCCGAGTTCTACTTTGCTGCCGCCGCCGCCGCCGCCACCGCTGTTATAGCCTTAGTTCTGGCTGAGGCCACGGCGGAAGTTGGCAGTCCTTGCTGCCTCCATGGCAGGGGTCTCCGGTCCCTGCTGGTGGCATTAATGCGTGCGGGGGGAGAGGGGGGCTAGCATAACGAAGGCGGACATAAGGGGTCAGGTAGGACAGGATGGGAGCAGCCGGGACAGAAGTGTGACCGAACACACGCATACACAAGGCCAGCCATCCCGTCTCGTGTTGCCGCTGCCGCTGCCGCTGCCGCCGCCGCCGCCGTCGCTTGCACCTCCACCTCGATCTCCTCTTCTGTTCCTACACATTAGAAGTAGGTCATCCAGCTAGCTATAATACCACGCAAACTCGTGCTGTACTCACGCATCCGCGGCTTCGGCTGAGTAGCGCCAGCGAGTTGCTTTCACCTCGTATTGCTACCACCACCACCACCACCGCCGCCGCAACGGGTACGGATAATGCAACCGTCGGCGATGATTCCATGAAACAGCAGCAGCAGAAACTGTTTCGGTCTTCGTCGTTCTCAGCTGCCTTCGCCGTTGTCGGCCATCGCGCGTTCGTTGGACGCTGCCTCGCTTAGTTGGTAGCAATGCTGCTATTGCTACTGATGCTGCTGCTGCTGCAGGCAGACGGCGAGAAGCAGCAGCTCAGCACTATGGCAGACACCCAGCCGCCAGCAGGGCTATCCCCTGAGCGAGGATCCAGGCGAGAGTCGGCAAGGCAAGCCGGCGGTGTCGTCTGTGCTGAGCGGCCCGCCCGCCCGCCAGCCAGCCAGCGAGCGAGGCGGCTCCACCGGTGCTCGGTAGCGAGCGCGCCCGAGGAGCAGTGTGACGGCGACGACGACGGCTGCAGCAGCGATGGCGACGGCGACCAGGAAAGGGGAATTTTTAATGGAAAAAGTCGACTTTAATGAGATTTCACACTAATGAAAACACACCCGTGTGCCGCTGTGCCGCCGGCAGTAGCCGCAGAGGCAGCGGCGGTGGCCTCGAAGGGCTTTCTCTCGCTCTCTCCCCCCCCCCCCCCCCCCCTCCTCCTCCTCGTTCTGTGTCTGTGACTGAGTCTCAGTGTATGCTAGCCGCCGCCGCCGCCGCCGTCGGTCCGTTCGTTCGTTTCGGTGTTCACTCGTCCGCTGGGCCGAGCAGGGCCCAAGGTTCCGTCTGGCTTAGAAAGACCATCGCACAGCCATCGTGCACACCATGACGACGACGACGACGACGACGGCTACGACCGAGAGAGCTGTACGGCCAACAGCAGCAGCAGCGCGACTACACCACAGCAGCACTGGCGGCTCACGCCGCCTCTGGGAGAGCAGCAGCAGCAGCAGCGGCCGCTGCTGCTGCCGCCGCCGCCTCGAGAAACGTAGAATCAGGAGGAAAAAACTTAATTTGTTTTAAATTATCCAGACTTCTCCCGTTTCGGTGGTCCTTGCCTGCTGCTGCTGCTACTGCTGATACCCCTTTTTCGCTGGCCCAGCGCGAAGCACAGCATAGCTCTTACGGACAGGGGCGGCGGTGGCGGCGGCGGCGCGGGGAAGCACTTTGGCTACCCCACGTACCCGAGTTGGTGGTTTGCCTACAAAGTCGACTGCAGTAGCAGCAGCAGCGATGGCGGCGGATGGCAGACGGGAGTTTGAGGACGGGGGGGGGGGGGTCAGCTCCGCTGAAACCGGGGTGAGTTCGCTGCTTCCGCAGCTTCATGCAGCAGCCTACATACAGGCGGCTAGATACACGCTGCTGCTGCTACTGCTGGATCCCCTTCGCTTCCAAGTCTAATTTCAAGCTCGTATAAATGATGTACGTCGCTGGCCTATATATGTCGCTCTCTTCTTCGTCTTAACCCGACTACAACTCGACTATCCGCTTGCCTAACAAAAGTCAAACGGCGTACATCGTCACTCGGATACCTGCGACGAAGTCGACACTTAAGCGATCTGGCCGCCTCAAAGATCAGCGAATTCAGAAAGGCACCGACCTACAGCGGATTACCTCACTTCGTATGTCGAGATCTCGACCGTTGATTTGTAATCACTCTCTCTTTCTCTCTCTCTCTCTCTCTCTATCCTACAATTTCCTAGAATATGTTCTGATGGAACATTTTCAGAGCTCTGAGGTTTCCCTTACGCGTTGTAGATACATACGCAAACACAGGCCGAGGAATCATAAGGAGGCAAACAAGTATCGATCATTTTAATCAGCAGTGTCACGTTGTTTTGGTTAAGCTGGTACGCTCGACCAATGGAACTCAATAAGAAAACGGGGTTGTCTCCGGTCAGATAGATGACCTTGTAATCAATCGGTGGCATCTGCTTAGAATAATGGTTTAGCAAACATACTCACTGATTAAATGTTTTCTTCAACTTATACGTCAACACATTTGTCGCTTTAATATTGTATTGTACACTGGACAAACGTGACCAGTCAATGCTATTTAGCGAGCCACTTGACGAGTCAAGACATCGAGCACGGATCTTGCCGCAGGGTACCTTTATATCATATGAATTAAATTGGATAAACGCGTTACAGAACACTGCAGCCATTAACGGCCACCACTGCATGTGGACACCCGCGACCCGCGAACAGCCACAGGGCAGATAGTATATGCAAGAAGCCACGCCTCAAATTTTGACAAGTTCACAGGTAGAGAAACGGAATTGCTAATGCAATGATTGGCATACACAGTAAATTGGGAATTAAATCCAAAAAAAAGAGGTTAATTTCTAATCCTAGCCCCTTTTACCAATTACTCATTTGACCTAACATCGACCTCTGTCAAATTCGCTCGACATACCCAGTCGCTCTTTATGCAAGAGTGCTCCAGTCCGCTCGACTGTTGATGTCGAGCGAACACCTACTTCGGCTTGGCCAACCCCCCCCCGTGGAAGGCACTTCTCCACCGAGACATCTCGTTCGCATATACATTGCCACAGTCGAAGTCGCCGTCCTTTCAATTCCTGCAACCTGAACTCTTCATCAAACGATTTGACAAGGTCGTCAATCTCGTTACTTTGCACCGTCACCACGGGGGTTGGTTGCCACGGTGCCGGTCGCAGCACGAGGAGCCGACGGAGGACCACTGCAGCCAACCATCCCTGCATATCGAACAGCTCTGACGCGCAAATACACCGTGCAGAATGGAGGAACACCTGTAAATCCTATAACGCTAATCAGATAATCAATATTGCATGTACCTTCATAATACAACGAGCTGCGGCTGAGAAATGTTATCGAACATCGAGTCGAACGTCGCCGAAGCAGCTGGCGTTTTGGAAGGGGTCTGTGGCGAGATTAAATCTAAATATTTTCGTTAGTTAGTGCAACCTAGTTGCTTGTCCAAGTGTATCTCTGAAACCTTATCAAGCCGTTGCTTGATGCCTATTTTACTGATCTGAAATTGCTATCTCACGAACGGTTACTTGATGAATGACACGCTTTGGAGATCTCTCTCTCTCTCTCTAATGAGACTAATCGCCGTTGTCTAAATTATGTTGTTGCAAGTGGCGTATTGATCATAGCTCCCTGTGCAATTTCGACCAGCCACAGCTGTAACCACCACCTGAGATACGCACATTTTTTCTTCAATTTACTTCATCCAACACTACGTTTAATTAACTTATCAAGATTCATGTGTCTGTGTACTCAGACACAGTACAAATACGTGACGCTCCTTTTCATGGATCCATATCAGCGTGACATGAATAACCTATGCACTTATGCACAAGGTCCATCGCCAAAATGTTTAGGTTTTTCAGTACGAAAAAGCAGCATAATATGCAAGCTTCAGCCAACAAGTGAGCAACGTGCGGGTGTTCCTCAATACACGAAACACAGCGCACAGGCGACATGATCTGCTCGAATCCGTCGCGTACACCGAGGTGGCGTTAGTCTCATTGCCGCATATATCTCGAATAGTGACGTTGAAATTTAGGCTGCTTGGTGGAGGGAAAAACAGGACGATCTGTAGAAATAGCTAACGGCCCCTTCTGGTTCGGTGACGATGCGCTGGCCTGTGACCGCAGCCAGGAGAAGACAGACGAGAGCGCGAAAACCAGATCGCTGATCAGCATCCACAACGCCATCGGCTCGTGCGTGTTAGCTGCTGCCTCTAACGCGAGATTGTAATCCAGTTAACACTCGCTAGTGGAGGTGGGCTCTATCATATACGGTTACCCCGTAGAGGCATTCAGAGCCGGAGAGACGCATGCATCAAAGTACAATTGGCTGAGTCATCGATTTCTAACGACGACAACCGCCGTCTGGCTTGGCCTCATCTGACCGAATCGTACTTAACTGGCGCTTACAGTTCCAACCCCCCTATCTCCCTCCCCACCGCCCGCCATCCCCCTACCACCACACGCACCCCCCGAATGGCGTTCCCTTGGTACAGCCTGAACAATGATGCACACCCCTGCGTGAGCATCGTCGAACATATGGTATCTGAACAACGACAACGGCAATATCACAAGCTATTACGATTCGATTACGACTACAACGACTACTTCTACAATCGCAATATATATATATATATATATACTTGTGCTGGTATGAGTTAGTTACTGGGGACTGAATACAAGGAGGGATCGGTTGACGATGATTTTTTTTTGTCAAATCAGTCACCACTACCCCTTCGAAGTTTAAGGCTTCGTTTCACGAATTTGCTCACTAGCTTATTCAGATGATTTGTTGCTAGATCGCACCTGGACTTACTGTCCTTGCCGGCTTCATCGGATGTCATTCGGGTATGCCGAAGCAATACTTGCAATACACAACAAGCCAACAGCGTATGCTAAAGAGACAAAAAAACACCTAAAGCCACGCATCAGGTACAAATAGCGAATCTTCTACAATCGTCTTCTTCCGTCACGATGGCCAAGCCTATCGGCCCTGCTTATCTTCGGTCCGTACAATACTCCACCCAATATAAACATGTGCAGTTAACTAACAGTGCAAACTTGTGCAGACACTGCTGTACGACACGCGGTAGCTGCATGAAACGCCAGGCGTTGCTGTTGTTGTCGTCCCCCTTCGAGTCTAATTGCGCTAACTAAATATGACAACAGGCCAGCATTCAAGTTCACAGATGATTAGTTTGCTTTGTTAAAAAGGATCATCATAGCATCGCGCCAGCAGCTTTCAATTGCGGTTAACGGTGTCGCTCGAACGTTTCGGTTTGTGGCTCAAACGATCGAATCATTGAATTTCCAAGCCGCCATCGCGGGTTCACTCTTATACAAACAAACAAACTAACACACACGCACACAACATACACTGCCTTATGTACAAGACATGTATATCTGTATGTGGATGATAAACAAGAACTTATAATAAAAGCGCGCGTGATTCCAATCTTTTCCAATGAAGCCGTCATCACCAGCAGGGGATTTTTCAGGGAGCGACTAACATCACAAAGACTCCGGCCACCCACTCAAGCATGTGAGCCAGCTGCGGTAGATACAGCAAGCAGATACAACAGCAGCGCTGACAACAGCAGCACACCACCGTGGAACCAGTGGTGACGATCATATAAGGCAAAAAAAGCAACAACAACAACAACATCAGCAGCAGCAACAGCAATCAAAGAGAACAGCCAGCCGTGCAGAGATTTATCTGGCCATAAACTATGGCCCGCCTTTAATGGGGTCACCACCACAAGTGAAATACAACACTTGTTTAATAGAGTTGTATTATATTGTATCGCGTGTCCGCCTGTGGGCTTCTAAACGAAGCAGCCCATCATCAACCGTGTCTTTATGTAAAATAACAAATATATATATATATATATATATATATATATATATATATATATATTATAATTGCGGGCGTCGTGTAGATTACCGGGTCTTCTTCAATGGAATGATTCTCTTCTTCATCTTGTCGTCGTGCCGGGACGCATTGGTGAATTTAGTGAAACCTCCCATTCACCAAATTTACGGATACACTGAGACACACACATTCACTCATACATACTCAGCTAATCTCTCTTTGTCCCCATCCTGGCTAAACTCCCTCTGCGTTCAACATTAGGCGTTTTCGACATGCGAATCAATCAATCACGGTATCGATTTTGGCCAGCGATGACTTCAAACGACATATTCCTAAGCTACGCTTTTGCGCTGAGCTTATATAGACGAGGTATACTTTCTGCAAGAAGAGATGTTCACGGTAGCGTCGTCATCATGGCTACTTCTCGAAATATGTGCTAACTGAACAAAAATGGGAACATGTTTTCGTAAGGTCGACGAGATATCGAATGTAAACTGTGCTCAATCACCCTGCGATAATAAGTCGATTGAGCAACTAATATTCGTTACATTCGAAGTAATTTGTCAAGGAGCGTGTCGTGAGGGTGGCGTAGGAGCATTTGGAACCCCTGGGGTCTCCGGTTCGAGCCTCACAGGGCCATCTATGATAGAAAGTAATGCAAAAGCAGTTCCCAACCCACGAGCCAAGTAACAACGGCTCCAGCGCTGACAAGAATGCATTTAAAAAACGAATTGCAAACATTTCAAACAACTTGTTTTGGTATCTTCATATCTCTCTCAGCCACTCGCGTTTCATTATTCGTTAATTCGCGACGCAGGTTGGTTCGCTGTGCACACAAACAACCAACTCAAACAATTCAATAAACTAAATCAATTCTTTTCCCTTCGCCTCTGTACACTCTAGTACACCGTCGCTCGCATATAATCAGGCACGAACTCGATGCAAGTCTAGAAATAAATCTATAAATAGAAGAATTAAGCTAGCCCGACAACTGCGTTCGACTTCACTAGGACCTTTTGCAGCTTCGCTAACACGACTGACTTTACATCTAGAGATAAGATGAGATCACGATTGCATCAATTACAACGTCGATCGCTGTGCGCGTTCTGATCGCGGTCTCCGTGTTGTGTTAGATGAGCTGTTCCTTCAGCTGCTGCCGTTACACTACTATTGCCGCTATCTAACCATTAATTTCCAAGGCACTCTGGGGTGGTCACCCGTCTTTCGTTCTTGCCATTACTTCACGTCGGCTTACGACCAGTCAGACGACCACACCAGCCCTTTAGCGATCCGGTCATGTTAGCAGCTATCGTTGCCCTGTTCGTTTCGTGCACAAGTTACTCCGACGCTGTTACCATTCGCGCTGTTGTTGTCCTTGTTGATGCCGCGGCCGCCGCCACCGCCGCCGCCAGACGGCTCATGTTGGTCGCTGCCACAAGTTTGTACCATTCGCTGACGACATGGCCATTGTGTTGGAAAATCGCAACAGGTTCTCTCTCTCTCTCTCTGTGACAAATCTATTTAGACAGACGCTTGGTCGAGAGGCTCACATGCCCGTTAGACAATCCATCCATCTATCGTCTCTTCTCCAACTTCATTTTCTGCTGCTCGCTGGCGATACAGATATTTTATGTCGTTCACTTTTTTTTTTCTATATGTTACATAACATCATCAAAAAACGGTCAGCCACAACTGCATAAGTCGGCGCCAAGAGTTAAGTCGAGGGGAGTTTTGTAGAACAAACTCGAAACACGGCAGCTTGTTTGTTTTCGGCTTTTGGTACTCGACAAACGTTAGCGTTCATCGCAGCATCACTGTGATGCCACTCGGTGATGAGGTCGGTACACGCCAACCATACGACTAACAGGGCTGACAAATGTCTGCAAACAATACCGTAAAATATGAGGAATAATCAGTGGCTTGATACCGAGACAGTGGAAGTTTGCTTACACTAGAACCGTGCCACAATCAGCTGGCTTTTAGTCCACACTACGGGCTATCCTGGCACAATGAGAGGATGGCATGGCATGGCAGGCTATGGCAAAACAATACAATACAAATGTTTGGTTTGATAAGTCGTGCGGAGCTATTAACTATCGGAAAAAGGGGGAGAGAGAGAGAGTACATCGAAAAATCCTTGATAAATTTTCATCAGAAAGAACTAGAACGATGGGCTTTTTTCCAGTAGGATCAGAGGTGTTCTCCCTTTTTTTTATTTACGCACCTGAGCCAGCGTTCGGGCAGCTTCTCAACGGCACTATATTATTTTCAATCTGCGTTACCATGCCTAATTTCGCTCCCGATCGTTCTAGAAGCAAATCGATATTTGCATTATGCTGACTGTCAATGTTCCTCTGTTCTCTAACAACGAGAGCGACAAGGGCTTAAATCTGGAGAATATTTAGGTAGAATCCAGCGGTGAATATTGTTGGCCTCCGTTCCGTTCGTTATTGCAGCAGTACGGCGACAATTTTGCATTGATATCGAGGGGAAATCACACACGCACACACACATACCCCTGAGTGTCTTCGATCCTCGTTCCATTTTACTATAAGTCTTCTCGAGAGAACTCAAGAGATACCGGGTTGCATTGATGTTTTCGTTTTTACGTAGTAACTTCGAATAACACATGTCACTAACGTCCATCGCAAGTATAACTATTACTTTGGGACCTAATCTACTCGGCAATGCGGTTGGGGATGGCGTTTCGCCCTCCCGAAGCCATTATCTCACCTGGTCCCTCCCAGGCGGCCCGAACCACCTAAGATTTGTCGATCGCAAGGGTGTGCGTCGGCTGAGTTCTTCTCGAATTTTATTCGGGCTTGCTCCTTTAAGACACAACAAAAATTGATCACGGAACGTTGATCTTCAGCACTATGCAATACTTCAGCTATCAAATTCATAAATATGTTCTCAGAAACAAAACCCTGTACTGAGCTACACGCAAGCAAACTCAAGTATAAATACACCAAATTTCACCTGATGACGACACTTGGTTTGAGGTTTATCAATTTTTTTTCAATTTACAAACTAGCCAACTATTTATTATCAACAGACTTACAGCTTTTTACCGCGCTTAACTTCCGGTAAAAATTATGCAAACAATTTTCATAGGCAGGTTCCTAAATACAGTTTTAGCAAACTAAAGAAAATTTTAGCGGTTTCCTATTCGCTGCTTGTTCGCTTGTAAAATGTAACTCGACATCTGCGGTCGGTATCAATCAGAAATGGATACATGTTGATGCACAGCATCCATGAATCAATCTGCTTCAGTAAATTATTAAATATATATATATCGAAACGTCGACACAATTCCCTTTTTAGACATCAATGTGGTAGTTGCAGTTTGTTATTCAATCCACACAGTATATATATATATATATAATATATATATATATATATATATATGTTATTCATTTGTTGGCAGAGAAAACGCAACAAAAGCGTCAAAGATAATGTCAATGTAATAGTATTTTGTAAATGGCACACACGGCAGTCGAGCAGCCAGAGTGCAGACAATACCTACATGCGAATCGGTAGCACAAGGAGCATCAGCAGCAATCGTGGCGTCCACAGTAATAATAATAACAATAATAATGACATGGCGAACGTTGTCGTCCACGACAACAACAACAGCAACAGCAACGACGGCGACGCGGCAGTGATTCGTGGCTTGCCGCAGTGATAGCCACCAGTTGCTGCAGTTGCAGTGGCGATGGTGGAAGTGCAGTTAAACCGCGAGAAGTAGTGAGAACAGTGAGAATTGTCGAGAGAGAGGGAAAGAGAGAGAGAGGAAATAGCAGACGGGGGGGTCCTCCGCCGCCTCAGATACAGCTATACCTCATAATAGTGGCACAGTGGTGGCCATAGCCCGCGCTCGTTCGCTCACTCATAGTGCGTTGTTGTAGACAGTCAAATGCGGCACAACAGCAGCAGCAGCAGCACAATGATAATGATAAGCGAATTATGAAAATTACCAGGTTTCTCTGTTGTAGGCTTGAGCTGGTGATGATGATGATGATGTTGAGGTTGCTGCTGCTGCTGCTGCGTCAGTGGCGACGGACAGAGCGCACAATCAGCGGTTCGTGTTGCTGCTGCTGCTGCGGACACAGCATCAGCGGCCGTATCAGCAGCAGCAACAGCAGTTATTGTGTACCATATTCCGTATTTGATATCAACCGTGCAGCAACGACAGACCGCGGCGCTTTGCTGCTGCTGTTGCCGCTGCTGCTGCTCCATCATCACCGGCGGCAGCGCCAGCCGGTAGCAGCCTACCGACTCGTTCGACCGGTCAGTCAGTCAGACAGACAGACAGACAGTCAGTCGATGGCGGCGGCGGTGAACCTTTCAAGAAAATGTTTATTCCTTTGCTCCCCCCACCTCTCTCTCCCTTTGCGTCTTTATCTCGTTGTTCTGTAGCTTTGCTGTGTCTTCGGTGTGCCGCACTCACAGCCGATATGGGTGTATAGATAAGTAAGCTCATCGTATGCTAGCGTGGTAACACACACTCACAAACGCACGAAACGTTCACAAATAGAAAGGAGGATATCACGATAATAATTCAATCGTTGTAGTAGTAGTAGTCGTCGTCGTCGTGTAGAGCCGGCAGTGGAAATATCATAGTTTGAAATAATCATAATCATATAACAACAATACAATCTGTCGGTAACAGCAGCAACACAGTGGTCATCAGGGAGGCCCTGTGTGCAACTATGCCACCAGAACCCCAGCGCCGCCGCCGCCGCTGCTGCTGCTGTCGTCACTAAAGAAATGATGATGAAGACAGTCAAGCTGAATCCGGCGACGGCAGCATCGACAACACAACAACAACAACATCGTCTCCGACGGCGGCGGCGGCTGCGGCAGCGCAGCGATTACATTCGAAGATCGCACTCGTGGTATTTCGAATGTAGACTTCGCTCGCTCGCTGGCTCACTCACTCACTCAGTCGGTCGGTCGGTCGGTCGCTAGATCCCGCTGTTGTACGTCGACGACATGTGTGAACGGATAGATTTATTGTAGATAGAGAAATGGATAGATGGATGACGATACGTGGACATCGATCGTAGCTGGCGAATTAAGGGGTGACGAAAAAAAGAGCGAGCCCGTACGAGCAGATCGTGGTCCTGGTGCTTCTTGCGGCTACGGTGGTCGTTATGTAGTTGTAGTTGTAGTAGTAATCTTGGTGGTAGGTACATATGGAGAACTGTCCGCGTTCCTGTTGTTGTTGTTGCTGTTGTTGTTGGCGGGCGGGCGGGCGGCGACCGCGACAACAACGCCAGCGGTGGCCTCGTGGTCGTTTTGTAGCATTTGGAAGTGGCGCGAGCTGGATACGAAAAAAGAAGATGCTCGTTGAACGCGATTGAACATAGCGGCAGCGGTGGCAGCAGCAGCCGTCGGCCGCCATCGCCGTCGAGGCCTTATACCGCAAAGACCACGCGAAGACGATGGCCGAACGAAGTCGACGAGGGCATGAATATGGGGGTTGTGACGGGGTTTGTTGGGGTGGGGGGGCGGGGTGACGAGCAACGGAGCATTATCTATCTATCTATGGATATCTGTATTGTTCGTAGCTATTGACCGCCGGGACTGCCGCCGCCGCCGCCGTGGCTTGTATTTGATTGTTTCTGATCTGTTCGGGAAATAATCACAATGAAATAAAATAATAAAACAACAACGAACACGAACCGTTGGTCAGGGGACCGAGCGAGCTGAATGGTAAAGAGGGGCCATCAGCGAGCCATAGAGAAGTTGGCCATTTTACCCCCCCCCAGCCCCCCGCGCGCGACCGCCTCCCGTCTGTGTACGTTACGTTGTCTTTTCTTTTATTGTAGAC
This sequence comes from Stratiolaelaps scimitus, assembly GCA_019614645.1. Lineage (NCBI taxonomy): Eukaryota > Metazoa > Arthropoda > Arachnida > Mesostigmata > Laelapidae > Stratiolaelaps > Stratiolaelaps scimitus. The sequence continues at coordinate 5,661,829 of JABWDB010000001.1, read as the reverse complement.
GACGACGACGACGAAGAAAGATAACGACGAAAATGAAGACCACGACGATGAGGAAGAAAATGGTGAAGAAAATGAATATTGAATCACCTCAGCTGAGTCGAACCACACCGCACGGCGCATTGGGCCCCGTCGAACCAAATGAAAAACACAAAATCCGATCGTCGTCGCCGTTGTTGCTGTTGTCATCATCGAGCCAGCGTTGTGGAGCGGGCAGTCGAATATGAACGAATAGGTCAAACGGAATTTGTCGAAGAGATACCTATTATATATAGTTCTGCAACCGCCAATCACACAGCAATGCACAGCATAACACAACACAATACCAGCAGCAGCAGCAACAACAACAACAACAACAACAACAGAAACAGCAATGAAATCAATAAGCCCAACTCGCAGCGAGAATAATAATGACAACAACAACAACAATAATAATAATAAGAGCGATAAAATATAACGATAAAACGACAATGACAGGGTCACGATAATCATAATAATAATAAGAATAATAAGAATACCAATGGTAAAAGTAAGACAGTAGTCCCAGCAGCATAATGGTGGATAAATAAAAACAATGAGGTTGAGCTATTCTCAATAAACACGGGACGGACGGCGGCAGCGGCGGTGGCAACGACACGAGCGGCAATCAGCAACAAAACAATAAACAGCAACAGACATTAACGCGGACGTGTGCGAGGAATACTTAAATAATACAAGTTGAAAAAAAAAAAACCACACAGCATCGTTATCGCGCCACAATATACTCATGTGTTTATAGTATCATCATTGTGTTTAATGGATTATATATTAGAAGGCGATCTTTGTTGTGGAAACCGGTTGGCCGTTGGCGGTCAGAACGACATTGTCTGTGAACCGTTATTGTTACGTCGATGGCGTTGAGGTTGAGCCTCAGCGATTACATGCGTCGCGTCAGGCGTACGCATGTCGTATCAATGAAGCGTTCGCTTATCGCCGTCTGCAATCACATCTACTGAAGAATTAGTGGACTGTCGTCTAGGGTGACGTTATGACGCCCAGGAATAAATTGCAGACGAGCAATGCTGGCGAAGTCTAATTATCAGCAGCAGGAGCGGTAACGTATGTAATAATACGTAATTAGCTAATACCATTCATAATTAATTCAACTCACTGACATGACGAGATGCGCATAGCTTATAGATGCTAATTGGAAGGAGAAAAATTAAAAATTCAAAATAGGTAAATTTTTCGCGTTCAGGCGCGTAATCGCGAAACAGGCCGACCACCCTCACCAGCGAGTGCAATTGAATGTGCAAGTTTTCGGAGCTAGCCCAAGATCGACACAGCAACAGGAGCAACGGAAACAGCCATTATTTGCACAGGAGAGCGTTCATCAGAGCGCGTGTGTGTGTGCGATGTGGACAGACTTGCTCGGTGGTGGCTCCTGGCGGCTACGACACAGGATTTTGCTGCAGCAGCGGCGGCGGCGGCGACAGTGAAACTACCGCCAGAGCTGGTAGTCAGTATCGTCGTTGCTGCTGTTGTCATCGCGATGTCCAGACTTCATAGGGGGTGAGTCGACGCCTCTGCCGTCGCCGCCGTCATCAGGATCGAGCGACCATCGCGTCGACTGGCTACCCCTCAACCCTACTCAAACCGAAGCTCCTCAGCCCCATTATTGCTGCCTTTTCTCGTCCGCTCGTCGGCGTTGTGTTTTTCCTGATTTTTTTTCTCTCTTTCTGCCGTAATATTTAGTACTTTACGTCAAGTAGTTCTGATTCAATGAGAAGCCAACGACATGAAACCGAATCCATTTAGGGGCTGAATCGAGGGAAAGCAGGGAACAAACAGACGGCGGTATCAACAACAACAACACCGACGACGACGGCGGCGGTGGTGGCGCCGGATGAGGAGTGTTAGAAGGGGAGAGAGGGAGATAAAGACACCGACTGTAGCCCACAGCTGAAGGGCGTAGGGACGCTGTGTACACGCTGCCGCAACAACGGCACTAGCAGTGGCAGCTGCAGCAGACAGCAGAAAGTCACTGGCGGTGGCGGTGGTGGCGGCGGTGGTCGCAATCGAGCAAGTGCGTGGTCGAAACCCGCCCGTTGAAAAACGCTGACACAGACAGATACAGGTTTCTTTAGAAAAAGAAGGATCGACTTCTGCGTGAGCAGAAGCCGATTGACGAAGAGAGAGAGAGAGAGAGATAGAGATAGAGAGAGAGAGATAGAGTATTTTAAAGAGCAGCAATCACCGCCATCAGGATCGTCGTCATCGTCATCATCATCATCACCAGCAGCAGCATCAGTAGCAGCCGCAAGATGTTTCATATTCCTTATACTATGATTATGATTATATTGTGATATTATGGTTTTGTTCGGCCGAACGAGCCCCGCTCGCTGATGCACGGCAGTCGCCGCCGCCGCCGCCGGCACAGCACAATCCTTCGTCCGTCAACTGCAGTCGCGCGCTGGTCCCGGGAACAGCAGCAGCAGCAGATTCAGCGACGATGCAGAAACGAGCGCTAATAAAAATTTGTCTTAACTGCATTTACTAAGGTCAATCCCTCGAACCGGAGGGCGCCGAGCAACGCCAGCCATCACTTCATTCCACCCAGTCAGCGACAGCAATATCAGTAGCAAAGCAAGAGCGAAAACGGCGAAAAAAGAAACAAAGGATCCAACGCACGGACAGGATTTCCCTGCCGCCGCCGCCGCCGCCGCCTGTTTTTGGACGACACAGCAACAACAGCAGCAGCAGCAAAAGTAACGGCCACGGTGCGTCCCGACTCAGAACGCGCTCAAGGGTCCCGTTGCTGAGTCGCCGTTCGGTCGCTCCCATCGCGTCGAACTGAACGAACGTGAAGGCATCAGGTACATAGGTGCTGCTGCTGCTGCTGTTGTTGTTGCTGTTGGCAATAGCGTTGGTCACAGGTAGGCGAAGTATTTGGAAGAGACGAAGAAGGGGCAGGTCAACCATTTGGTTTTATGGCGACTTGTTTCAAAGCGCAACTAAACGCAGATTGGTCCACACAGACGCAGCCGGAGACGAACGAGAGATGCATCGATCGAACACGCAGATGCTGGCGGGAGCCAAAGAGTGCCAGCTCGACTAAAGTTAGTAAAGGATAACCATTTGCGAAAAAAAGGTACTCAGTGATTTATGAGGGCCAATTCGTCTGTCTAATGCGTGTCCGAGTTTTATGCGATAGCACATTGTCAATGGACTAAAATCTAACGTGAAATAAGTGAAGCCTGTGTCGACCACCTGAGATATATAGAATCTACGCTTGCAGTCATCTCTTCGCTATGAAGTCAGCAGCACATTACCGGGGGGGTTGGGCCTGTCAGATGCATTCTCGCGTACAATAATAACCAAAAATCACTACCGCACTGAGCTGAATTTGGCGGCGGAAAACTTTCCAAATCGAATAGTAATAATAATCATAACGAAGTGATGCTTTCGAATACTGCGGCGGTAAACTGTAATGGTTCAGCAGACGTCGTTGGCTCCGGTCCCCCATGTGGTCATGTGTGGCAGAGGGGTGCCTCAGGGTTTGGACTCGAATAGTATTTGTTGGTTCAGCTGTGTGAAGATTGCCACAGAATTCAGCCACAACATCAAAAATCACCAAAACCTAACGACGACGACAACAACAACAAAGTCAGTAAATCATACACGACAAAACCAATAAATGATACACGCCCAATGAGAAATACATGTCAATAGATACACATGTAGCGTTAGGTATCGCGAGAGATGTTTATTCTGACGGAACGATAACGGTTTCTTTGAGGCGAGTTCGTGATGACCTTCAGATTATGCACACATACAGCTACTCGCGTTTTCGAGAGAGATTTCAACGAATCCTTATTTACGCGGGGAATCCAAGAAACGTACACCTGGCGTAATTATTTTCTTGTTATTATACACGCTGTACTTCGATACTGGAGCCTATACTCGCTGTGGCTTTTCGATCGACACGGTAGTGTCAAAGTTAGTCGAACTACAGTTAGATTCGGTTGACAACAATTAAATTAGTCAATGTTTTGACAAATACAAATTGTGTGCGGAAATTTAAGTTATTGTTGTTGTTGTTGCTGCTGCTGTTGTTGTTGTTGCCAATTTTGTTTTTATAATTAACCAAATACTAAATTAATCTAAAGTATTTCGGGTTGACTCTAGGCCAAGATTTAACGTTCACGGACAGAATCGCTTCCGCGTTGCATCAAGCGCTCAACGGTGGAGATCGAACCATCTGCTCCTACGGGTTACCCCAGGGCAAATACTACAAGCTATGCAGATTACTATAATTGAAGGTTTTCCTTGTGTGACTCAGGTTTATAAGCTGTACCAAACTCTTGTATGCCTGCCAGTGACAAGCTGTGCGGGGCGAACTCGATATTTTCTCAATAGTGATATTTCTGCCAACACAGAAACTCGATTTACAAACTGTAATCTGTTGAATGGAACACAAAATACAATGGTGAACGATGTCGCTTAATTATCCTCGCTCGTTCGTCATAACGTGTTCCAAAACTCGCTCCGTCCACCTCTTTCTCTTCCAACGGCCCGAGAGATTCGAGCAGCGCCCGGTCTGCGTCGCCAGCTCCGTCGCAACGGTTCAATTTTAGTACCACACACAGCCACATCATCCGTATCAATCCGATGTAGATCATCAGCAGTGATCTATGTAGCTCCTGTCTCTCTCTCTCTCTCTCTCTCTCTCAGCTTTTTTTCCGTTGGCATCGTCAGTTGGAAATCACCACATCTTGCTCTTCTGCTTTGTTGTTGTCGTCGTAGTCGTTGCTGATCTCTCTCTCTCTCTCTCTCTCTCTCTATATATATATATATATATATATAACTTTTCCTCTATCCGCTGTCTTTGACTCAGTGCGATCAACGGCAGACCAGAGAGAGAGAGAGAGAGAGAGACGGCCGAATACAGGTCGAATGCAACTGCGCGTCCGTCCACCCGTCCGTCCGTCCGTCCGTATAGCACCGTCATGGATACGACCGAAGGAGCCAGTTCTCACGCCGGTGTGTTCGATCCGACTCGTGCTGGCGTGTTGCTCCGATGCGGTGTAACCGGGGAAGGCCAGGGGAGGGTGGGGACGAGAGGGAGGTGAGAAGTTGATGAGCTGATGAAGACGACGACCGGCTATTTGCCTATGTATTGTATTATATCGACTCAAGAAGTAATATGTGATGTAAAGAAGAAGATAGGGCCCCGTCCGAGCAGCGACCAGCCCACCATCGGCAGCGACGGACTCACGAACGGGTCGGCCACCGTAAACGTGTGCGTGAACCGTCGGAATTCCTCAAATTTTGTGTTTGTTCTTGCCCGTCGATCTGTCGTGTATCTATCTACATAATGTGTTTATTTGTTCTCAAACAAATTCTCGACGCGGAATTATTGACGATACAACGAACCTGTGACGTTCGCCAGCTATCGCGAGGAATCGGCGGACGGCCGATGGTAGATAGATCGCCAACTTCGGCTGGATCCTCGGCTTCATCCCACCCCACCCTCTCAGCTGAAATCTGGTACGGAGGAGGAGGCGGTGGCGGCGGCGGTGGCGGCGGCGGCAGCGCCAGCAACGACAGCAAAACGGATCACCAACTTGCTGCTGTGTCCAATGCAACTGTCGCTCGGTTCGCACAAATCGCAGAAGATCAATTGTGAACGCAGCCAAGCAGCTGGTGCAGGTCGCTGCTGAGTAAGCTGCTGCTGCTGCTGCTGTTGCCGCTGTTACGATAGGGCCATCCAGCAGCAACATTCATCCATCTGATTGGTTCTGCTTTGTCTTCTCTTTCTGTGTAGGCTCTCTGCATGAGCACGAAGCGACGCCGAAGTACCAGCCATTGATCCATAAACCTATTTCATTGTTCTTCCTTCATGTATTTTATGACGGACACGCTTGTGTGAATTGGAGAATTAACTTCAGCCAGATACGAAAAAGCCTCTCTACCTATATGAGAGTTGGCACGATGTGAGAGCTTTGGTTCAGGGAGGATAGGTATGAAAACTGCGCTGCCTGACGCATTGATGAAAGGAATCGCTTGTTCCTCCGGAAACGTCAACGTTAAAGTGTAAACATTATAATAGCTGAGTACATAAATACGTCGACAATCATTTACGGACGAAGTTTATTGAGACGCTGATCATGGACGCCTGTGAGTCAACTATATCGGTTGCTAGGGGGGACTTCTGGAGTCGACCTAATCATCACTAGATGCAGCTACAAGAAAATCTAAAAGCCACAGCCATGGGTCAAACAAGTGATATTTGACAACTCACTGTTATTCAGGTCTACAAGCTCAGGCCAAGCTTAAGACCAAGAACTACTCAGTGGTGTCAATGGCCGAAGCTGTATAGTCCAAATCCCTTGTTGCATAGCATAATTTCAGCCAGATACTCACAATGATCCTCCATCCTCTTCAGCTGCCTCAAAGTGTTGAGCGATTGGATCATCGACATCTACAATATCTCTCTGTTAGTCGTTTGCCAGTTCTAGAGAGCCATCAGCGGATGCTCCGCATGTCACACACAGCGGGATTCGAACAGCGATTCAAGTCAATCGCGCGCAAGTACTATGCCGTTCCCCCCAAAACACACTAGCAGAGCACCACAATTATCTCTACCCCGCCGAACAAGGGAAATAGGAACGCACACGATATAATAGCATGAAAACAAGTATAACACAATGATGGACTATAGACGATAGAGCGAGATGGCATGCATACGATTATAGTTCGGAGCATATTTTTATTGAGGGATTCCCCTCCAACCCCCCCTACCCCGGACCCCCCAAACCACCACGCAGTAAAAGTCACAGTCGAAAGATGTCTACGGCCAACTCAAAATAATGTACCGCCATAATACTCTTGTTGTTCCTTGATTTTTTCATTGCTTTCTTTTTTCTTTTCGTTTCCCTCTTGTCGATGTGACCCGTCCCAAGTCCAAACAAACAAACAGATAAACACAAAAGAAATAACATCGTCACCGTCGTCATCTGACATCTGACAATCTGATCAGTGTTTATTCATCGCTGATGGACACCCCGGCGGCCGTAGCTGAAACTGGTACAATATATATATATGTATATATCTTTTCATGTTACACATTACCAGACTACTTATACTATATGCAGCATATACACACATACGCGCCGCTCTAAGCGACCATGGCGACGAACGACTGTAGGCACTCACAGCTCAGACAGCAGCAACAACAACAAGTATCAGCTTATTTCTTCGTGCCTGTGTTTTCCTTTCGCAGTGTTTCCCGCAACAACCCCAGCCCCCCATCCAGCCTTCTGATCTTCGAATGAGGTTCAAACACTTGTACGTAAACCAGTCAGTTCATCCCCGTGGCAGCCAGACCTCGCCTCGCTATCATTATCATCATCGCAACAGTAACGGCACACCGTCAATGCTGCAGGCCACAGCAGGAGCAGCGACAGCAGCATCAACAATAATCAAAACAACACAGCAACAACAGCACCAATGACAGACTTGGTAGACACTGCGGCAGCAGCAGCGCCAGCAGCAGCAACAACAACAACAACAATAGAAATAGAGGAAAATACTGAAGAAAGAGAAATGCGCAACTAGTGAAGACCAGCTAACGACAACATTTCATCTTATACAAGAAAGAATGAACAAGACGGAGAAATAGCGGACAGGGAGACTAGGTTACGAAGAAACACCGGGCGGGCGGGGCCAACCACGAGGAAGGGATACAGGGGAGACCTGGAGAGCCGCCGCCCGATCACCTGACGTCATCGGACGGTGGCAAAGCGGCTAGCTCGACTCGCTACGACAGCGTCTCGGCGCACAACGGGGGTGACGTTTGTTGCTGCGTTCGCAACAAACATCGAGTATCAACAAGAGTAGTACACAGAGCGGGAATAGCAGAGGCCAAACCCGCAGGCGACAACGGGAGCGCAATGTTGTCCCATGCTGTGTTCTAATGTGATCATGGCAAGCGACAACAGTGCGGGCAGTCGGAGACGATGCTGTCAATCTTGAGTGGCGTCAGCAGTAGAAAGATAGATGTCGATGTAACAATCAGACGAAAATCATCGTCGACTACTTAACAAAGAACGACCTGCAGCTTCGACGGTGCAGGTCTATCATATATATATGATGTAGGCAATGAGGTGAAGTTTTGATCGAATTCTTCGAATGGAAATGGACTGTATGGACTGGAGGGAGGAGGGCTTCTTAAACGATGCGTAACTGAGCCGAGAAGGGTATATATGCGCACTCACACGAAAGTGATGGATATTTCGAAAGCTGCTGGAATACATTGATGCACTCACAACACGAGCGTGAGTGTCCTCGTCATCCACTGTAAACGCTTAAGCAGCGAGACGACAAGGATGAGCTCGATCGTGTGTGTATGTAAGTGTGTTTTTATATCGTAAGCGAGCACGATGAGCAATAGCCCTCACACAGTGATCGCTGTTCGGCCGAAGAAATCCCCGCGGGCGAATGCTGACAAAAATCATATCCTAATAATGATCTCGATTGTGTTTCTTCGGTTGCTGATGATTACGGCCGTTGCACCTATCTCTTGTTCTCAATCTGCTTGTTGCTGTTTGTTGTTGTTGTTGTTACTGCTTTTGTTGTTGCTTGCTGTTTATTCGAGTTGTTAGTGCAGCGGCTGTTGTTGGTGTTCTGCTGACAGATGCGAACTGCGAATTCGAATTGTTGCTGCCCGCTGCACCATGACTGGTGTTTGCTGACCGATGATGAAGACATCGTAGTGTTCGTGGCGCAGTGGAGCTTCAGCCCTGTCATACGAAGTATCATGTCAGAACGACAACTACACTGTGAACGAGCGTTCGGGGCCGCGTCCACGCCTGCCCTGGCCGCTCTGGCGGTGCCTTCGAACTCAGTCAGTTAAGGTCTTCAACAGTGATGAACACGAAGTTTGATGATGACGAACAACGAAGCGATATGATTCTCTCTCGTCATCGCGCGACAATAACGACAATATCTCGGTATTCAGCAACAGCCTCTTCGACAGTAACAACAAGAATCGACATCGTCCCTGGGGCCGCAGCACCTGAACACGCTAGAGTAGTTGCAGGGGAAACAGTGGGGCATCAGCAATTGTCAACAACAATCATAGCGACGGCAGTAATGCAGAACAGAGAAGATGAGAGAGAGAGAGAGAGAAAATGAGATATATTATAAACAACAAATCCAAGAATGCAATGATAATAATAATAGTAATAATAAATCGTGTCATGTTGACGGTCATTATCGTATCGAATAATCGCCGTAGCGCGCGGATGTCACAGACCTCTCTCTCTCTCACTCTCTCTGCCGTCTACAGTAAAATCGAACGAATCAATGAATAATGGCTGAGGGAAATCGACATTTCTGCAAGGTTGATTGTTGTTCCAAAATAGGTATGTCCGTATTGAGCGTGATCGGACGAGGCGCACTCGTTATCTACATAGGCAATATCTGACGAACGGGTTGCGGATTCGGTTCGCTGAGGTTCAACGGGTCCTGAAGACACTGTGGCTTGCGGCATGCTATAGCTTTGTCGGACACACCGGTGGGTCGCTAAAAACACTCTGACAATTGAATGCAGGTTCGCCAACTACAATTGCGAATGAAAAGAAAAATAAAACGCTCATCTGGGGGGGGGGGGGGTATGCCACACCATTCGGGGTAGATATATATCCTCGGATAGTAAATTTCGATAAACGTTCTTGTTTGTCATTTTGTGAACATCACAGAGCAACGAGACCGGGTCGGCATCCGTTTGTAACTTCGACATCAAGTCGATATGAACTCCCGTAGGGCACATGCTTACGTGGCCGAGAGATTCTAGTCGAGGGTTTCTCAATGCGGTTGTTGCTCTATCGTATTTTGAACAACAGACGGTTGTAACCGGAGCATTGGTGTGTACGACACACATTTGTCCATAGAACGTTTCCAACAATGACTCTGCCCGATGATTTCTAAGCTCCGCCTGCTATGATGTATGAGTGGTTACTATCGAAACAGTATTTTGTGCTATACCAACCCGGTTGTCGCGGGTAACGCTTCGCGCGCGAGTCGCCTAATTCAGTTTGTTTCCACCTAATTCGAGAAGTCCTCGCAGACAAACGATGTCATTTGAGGCCACATATTCTTCTGGGATCGCCTGGTCAACAGAGCGTAAACAAAGTTCAGTCTACATCGGGAGAAATGCCATCAAAAACTAAAAGTTCCCAAATCAAATCGTTTCTTCCTTCCTTCCGATTTGCTGTATGTCAATTGTGGTCGACGCCGGCGTCGTACGGTGTCGCGTAAGCGCACTGTTCGAATATCGCACACAACAACTGTTTGACAGGCAGAGTAACTGAGGATGCGGTGGCTATTGCTGCTGCTCATGGCGCCCTAGTAGTAAAGGCACAGAATCGAACGGAGAATAGACCGAAGCAATCAGAATAGCATAGAACTGAGTCCGTTGACCACGAAATTAATTATTGATGCCATGATTAGGACATTCAGTCAGTGCGATGTCAGCACGGCTCATTGATGGGCGGCCCTGACTAATAGAAGGACCGAGCGATTGCCGTACAAGGTGCGCTATAGGCGGTTAGACAAACTGAGAGGAACACCACCTCCACTTGGCTAAAATAGGCAATGTCGGTTACGCTTCGATAAGCCTACCCCACCTCACATTCGCTGTGTTCTCTCTCTCTCTCTCTCCTCTGGTAGTCTACAATGTTGCATGAATGCAGTTCGTGAGACTGGTGTCTACAGATAGCCATTTTACGTTGCATTATACAATAAGCCGAATACTGGTCCCAATGACTCTACCTTGCAAATGCCAAAAACCAAATTATTGAGAGTGGCTGCTTATTTGAATTGGTACTATTGCACATTCTAAAAACAAATTTTCGGATCCGAATTAAAAAAACGCCCACGAACACCTACTTAGGCGTGCATATATAGTCGATCAATACCCACAATATACCTCGTACCACCTACGACGTCTGGACACATCTCGATTAAAGTGCGAATGACTCCTTGGTAGACTCCGACGTATTTGTGCTCAAGTTCGAAAACGACACAGAGCATTTTCACTTATCTTACTGTCTGAATCGATAGAAGCGCCTGTTGGTAGCAGCACTGTACATAGGCTACTACGGCACATCTCGTACGCTCGCCACTCCCAATGCCGTCGTGGCCGCCGCCGCCAGCGGCGATTTCTTCCGGTAGGAAGGCGTCGGGATGAAATATGTGCGTTTAAGCACACTGTGAAAAATGGCCTCTCATTTGCCGCGTGCGAGCTCTCGACTGTTCCCGTATACAGTCGAAGCGGCGAAGCTGGCGAACAGCAACGAGCGTAAACGGCTTCGCCACCACCATCACCGCCGCCGCCGCCGTCGAGGCTCTGCCCAATGCACCAACCGCCCAAGCGAAAATTTGCTGCTGGTAACGTAGAGCCAGCACCAGACAGCACCAACATCAGCGGCAGCACAGAAGAGACGCGAGGCGAGTGATGCTGCTGTTGCTGCTGTTTCGACTTCTATTATATATATACACACACACACACACTACTGCTTGCCGGCTCGGTTCGTCCAGTGCTTTTAACTCCGCTATCACTTCTACCGCCACCAACTACGCCACCTTCGGACGGCGCAGACGGCGGGCTACGTAGACGACGACACCTACGATGACGAGCGTAAACGACGATGTACCCATAGTATTCCATTATTATATATCAAGGAATGGAAAGCCAACCTGGCGACAAGGTCAGAACGGTTCGTCGGATCGACTAACCGTTCGAGGGGTTGTGAGGAAGAGAGATTGAGGAGGCTGTCACGTGGCTTGATTTGCGAGGACTGAAATCTCGCTGGGAAAAGGTCGAGCCCCGTTTTCGGCCCGTTATTGATTTTTGTTTCCATGACTTACTTGAGAAGGCTCGTAGTCTCGTCGAAGATAGGCGACCGCCGTCCCGCAACGACCGTATGAAAACAGGTTGACGTCCTGCGGCCAATTCAATTAGAGAACGCACGCGCTACATATGCGCCAACTGTGCTCTCACGCCACACCGAACCCGATGTTATCGTGCCCGCTAGAACTCGTCCACATGGTCCGGCTTATATCCGACACAGGACAGAATGGGCCGGGTCAGTCTGTCATCAGCAGTGGTGATGGTGGTGGTGGTGGTGGTGGTGCTAGCAGTGGATACAACGAACGACCGAACAAACAGTCAGGTCAGGTCCGCTCCACTCCTGCTGATGTTCTGAGGCCACTACAGATGATCAGTGCTGGGAGCACGGGAGGGGGACCACCGGGCCGAGAGTGGAGATTTTCTTCCGAACGATGTCGTTAGTCCTGCTGCTGCCGCCGATGCTGCTGCTGCTGCGTGAAGCCAGCGTCACCAGCAGCTCATCGCTTCCCTTCGCGTTTCGCTGCTTCACGCGCCCCCATCATCCACTATGATGACGGGCTCGGCTAACTGCTGCTGCCGCCGCCGCCGTCCTCCTCGTCTTTGACGTTCTCATCACAACCCGTGGCCGCTGGCCATCAGCTGCTGCTCCGACCGGCTCCTCACTGCTCCTGCTATTGCTGCCTGTTCTGACATCTTAGCCTTGGATGGTCTCGTCTCTAAACCTGTCTGCCATGTTTGTGCCCCGCACGGCGATGGACGAAAGACCAGCCTTAAAACGGATACCTTAAGGGTACTTTAAGTGTGATAACTATTTACTTAAAAATAGTGAGAAAAGAGCCCCCCGCCCCCCCTGCGCGCCTCTTCTCGAGCCAGGTCCTAGCCATGCCAACGATCCTAGGGCAGCAGCGCCGGCGGCCATCCTCCTCCTCACTGTCGTCGTCGTCGGCATCATCATCATCATCTTCTTCTTCTTCAGCGGACTGCGCTGCGAGCTTGAACAGCAGCGGAGCAGGCGGTTGAGCGGACGGGCGAGCCCCGCCAAGCAGCTTTTGTGTACATACGGCGCGCGTCATATATATTCTATGAGACGCGAGGTAGTCATAGCAGCAGCAGCAGTGGTAGTGAAGTAGATGACGGGAAGGCAGAAACGGTGGGAAGGCCAAACGCCGCGTTGCGTCGAGTCGCCATGAGACGCGGCCCATTTAGAGCGAAGGAGAGAACGCAGCAGCTATAGGACATCCTCGTCCTGTCCTGCCGTTCCTCCGGAGGTGACGATGACGACGACGACAACAACGACGACGACGACACCAGCTGCTCGTTCTAACGGTCCAAAGCAGCACGAACGGACCGACAAGAACGTAATCACACCGGCACAGAAAAATTCACACTAGAAGCACACACAGATAGACACAGGCACAGCCAGCCAGCCATAAATGCATAATAAAGGTATATACAGCAGAGCTCATTCAGCAGCATATTGTGACAGTGGAGATTCATTAAGAATAGATAGGTCTGGTCAGGGATGATTGTGATTACGCCGAACAATAAACGAATATTATATAATACATGCATCTGGATGTCTAGCTATGTCCATCTATTGGCATGGATATGTGCCTTTTTTGAAGGGGGCGGGGCGATTACGGAAATGCATGATACACATACGTGTTGGTCGGTCCATACCAACACAACTGTGTGGGACTCACAAGGGCCCCACAAACCCGCGTACCCTCTTCCCATCCCCAGATGGCTCAGAAGGCATGTCTATGTGTCTTGCCGTCTGTGTGTTTGTGTGTTCGGGTCAACGCGATGTGATATGAGCTTCAGCAATGGACTGATTTACGTCAACATGCTATTGGTGCAGGTGCACGATGCTTGCTTGACGATGACGGACAAAGGCTACTTCGATTTGTCCGAGTTTTGTCTCTTGAGTACGATGTTAAAGTGAGTTGTCTTGTTATTTTATTAGTATACGATAGTTCACGCCTGATAGTTCAGCCACGGAATGATTGCTCGGCATCATTCATATCTCTCTCTCTCTCTCAACACTTCGATACAGCTATCTGCACTTCATACGGCCCCCTCAATATTCCCAATAGTTCGTACGTGTAAGGAGAACAATCAGCGAACAGCGCGCCGAAAGGGTAAGTATAATAACTGGCAAGCGATGAGTGAGGTGTACTCACTCACTCTCTGCTCTTTCAGTCTACTTTGCATACACGTAGTGTCGGCACCACTGAGAATCGGTGAGTATATGAGAACGTTCATGCCTGTGGACCTGGTGGGCCTAGCTGTCTGTCCTGTCCGCCGGCCTCCGAGCCTGAACGCAATCGCTACTGGTGCTGCTGTGAAAGAAAAAGGCCTTCAGAAATCATTAAGTCATTTGTGCTTAGTGCGACACGACAGCGACCATTAAGTTGTCATCAGCAAAAATTTGGCTTTCTCCTCCTTCATCTCGAGTCGCTTTGAGTCGTCAGCGAGCACCGCCGAACTTGCGCTAGTCCGCGCCACGCGGGTTGCGGCAGAAGCTGTGGAGGTGGCCAGCCCCCCCAGTGGCTGGCCCTGTTCCGAGCCAGTTCGTCTTCCCGTCAAAGACCCCTTCGGCCGGCACCGCCCCCCCCGACCTCCCTGACTTCTCCTGTCTAAATGGTGACTGCTCAATGACTGGCCCATCGCGACGGTGCCCAACTCCCAATCGACTAAGGCCAAATGATGATAATGATGATATTAATAAAAAAAAAAAGGCCAAACGAACCTAACGACAACGACGCCGACAGCGAATACACACAATCTCAATTGAGTCGGTTGATGATCTCGATTTGTATGGGGGAGCGGGAACTGGCGGAAGGACCATTCGAAGGATGAGTAGCAATGCCACCTGGCAATGGTACTCATCTATGCTGGGTATCGAGCTGGAGTGGCGGCACCATCATCCATTCCTCTTTCATTGTCTCTTAGTGGCTGTCGTTTCCCTTCGGGCTGTGTGGCAAGAACGCTCTGAACTGGCCGACAACTTGCTGGCCGACTGAGAACGAGGTCTCAGCCTCTCGAATTCAATCCGTTCAGCAGCAGCAGCAGAAGTAACCCAGAGGCGGTGGGGGCAGCGTGATTTGTCGTTGTCTCATCGTCGTCGTAGTCCGGCCATTGATGAATCTAGTGGACTTAACTCAACTCATGGGGTTCATTAACTCCATCATCACGAACACCAGCAGAAGGGGACAGTTGAAATAAAGGCAAAGTTGTCGTTGTCATCGTCGTCGTTGTCAGCTTGTCCCCAGAAGACAACGAGGAACGATAGAGATGGCTTAGCAAACGCAAAGCGAGAGAGGGAGAGAGAGAGAGATCAAGATGGCGAAGAACCCTATAGACAATGAAATAGAACAGATGAGGAAGTTGGAGACAGACAGAGAGAGAGAGCGAGAGAGAGAACCAACTCACTCGACCACCAGCACCACCATCATCACCTGAGCGACAACGCGCGACTTCGTGTGCGTATATTATCCATCGGCATGCGTGCGTGTGTATATGTCTCGCTTTGCCTGTGGGGTGGTCGGTGTGTGTGTGTGTGGTGTGTTAGCTTGCTTAACACTGCCAAGCACTTACTCATTGTGGGCCAAGCTCTCACCCGCTATTCTACCAGGTGGCAGCGTCAGTAGGCCCGGTACCGAAAAGGGGTTTGTTTAATTTTTCATTTAGATACGACGACGACTACTGCTGCTACTACTGCTTCGACTACTTCACATCTTTAGCTTCTATTCTAGCTCGAAGGGGTGACAGGCCAAGCCATCATCCATTGATTCATTTATATCCATTCTCAGCCTCCTCTCATCCGATCTGATCCACTCAGAATCATTGTCGGCCTCTACACTTCTCCCGGCTTCAGGTGTGGACCTTGAGGTGTTCGAGGTATCCCTCCCGTGGACTCGTCCCCTGCCAATCTCCTTCCCGATTGTCGATTGTCTCTAAGCGTTTACCTTCTTCACCGTTTTTGATCCGCGGCGTGCGTCGGCCGTCCTCACTCGCGGCTCGATCTCGTTTCGTCGCCTTCCTACGCCGTCCTCCGACTGAAGTCGCAGCTCAGCGACTCGCGCACTTATGCTCTTAGTACGTATCCTCGTCTAGTTCAGCTTGTCGTCACTTCATCCTCAATCTTAGCGGGGGTTGTTTAGGCAGCGTCGTCAGGTAGCCAGCTAGCCCGCCTCGTGTCCTCCACTCATAAACACACAAGCGGTGTACGGGTATGAGTGAAGGAAAAAATATATTTAAATCTATTATTGTGATATGTGTGCGTAAACGGTTTGGTTCACACCTCGTCTCTTGCTCATCTGCTGCTGCTGCTGGTCCCCGACATCGACGATGACGACGCGGTGAGAAATGAGAAGCCGGGCGGATGGCAACAGAACGTAAAGAGAACGGAGGACGTGTAAAACGAACCGCTCGAGTCACTGTACCACGGGCTGCTGTCCTGGTTGGTCTGGCTGTCGCGGGTGGCCGCCGCCGCCGCCGCCGTTGGCTTCAGAGCGGCACTGGACTTCAGAGCGGCAGCCAGCGACTCGTTTTGCAGCAGCTCAAGCTGGTCGCGGCGGCGGCGGCGCCGGCCGAGAAAGCAGAGACCTGCAGACCTAGCTGCTCCGTCTCTGGTGCCGCTACAGTCAGCCTCATCGTCCCTCGGTGGGCGATGGCCGACTGAAGTAGCGCTATTCGAGTGGCAGAAGCAACCATCGACAACCGCTCGACGTTCTGTTTGACAATGAGCTTACCCGTCGAGATTTATTATGAAGAACGAGAAAAAGAAGACGATCGTCGTCGTCGTCGTCGTAGTCGTCGCGCTTAAACACGCTCAGATTCGCATACATACGCTCACAGACGACGCTCACCAAGCGCACGACCAGGCGAGTCAGCGGGGGGAGGATTACTGGCCGGTGCACAAGTAGCGGCCGCGGTGGCGACACTGACAGCGGGCCGAGCAGCCGAGACGGCAGCCGCTGCGGCTGCTATTGCTGTCTCTGACTAGCAGCAGCAGCACCGCTCATAGTCTGCGCTCCTTTAGGGTCCGCTGCCGCTGCTGCTGCCGCTGTCGTCGGCACCGCCGCCGCCGCGGCTTCTTTCAAGAGCAGTCGATAATTCGTTTAATATGCACTTCAATATTTCTTTTAATTTTTATCGCAAAGCCTTCCACGGCGGCCGATCGGCCTCACACAGACCGGGATTTTCTCTCCTCTCTCGTCTGCTGCACCGCTCGATGCAGCAGGGGCTGGTCGCCCGCTCAGTTGCGCCCTAAGGCTGGCGGACGACCGCCACGGCCCCCCGGGCACATGGGCAAGCAGCCAAACCGGCTCGAGCGAGCACGGGCCGAGCCGACTTTTTCGCAGAAATTTCCATTAACATTTTTCCCCCGGTGCCCCCAGACCCCCCTGGCCGCCCAGCCCCCCCTGGCCGTTCCTACCCTATCTCCCCTTTCCTGATTCTCTCAGCCCAGTCCTTATGGCCACACCCTCATGGACATCCGAGATTAGTTTAAGTCTTCACGAGAAATTGTGTCTTTATCGTTTAATGCCGAGATTGAAACTAACTCTTTAGTGAAAACCTACTCGGAACATCCGATCCTCGCGCAAGCAGGAAAGCCTCGTAGAGGCTTTCCTCCTGATCATAACCGACTACACACGATTGCTTTGTACCCGTGCGGCAAAAGCAGCAGCGCTTTCACGAATCGAGGACATCATTCACTGAACACCGATCGAGCTTTGGGGGGGGCGGGGGGCGGGCGGGCGATCGTTTACATGTGTTTGCAATACGGAGACAACGAAGGTGAAATGACTAGTACCTTGGGACAAACGTTTTTAAACCCTATTTAACCTGGGCGAAATCGCTCACGGTGGTATTAGAAATGTTCTTTACTTTTTTTTATGATTATTTTTGTTATGATGTGCGAATGATGATGATGATAATTATTATTATTATCAGTGCAGTGCGATCAGAATAAAAATATAAGCAAAAAGGTGACCAACAACAATACATTGACACTCTTGGCACATAGCTTGACGCGGGAGTTCGCGCTTCACCGGTGCGTTCGCTGTCTGACGTCGTTATTTCTCAGATAGTGGGTTTAATTTATCTTGTTAATAACTTTGGATTGATAGTCAACAGTTATGTATAGACCTCGAGTCAGTTTTCCCCCGTATCGTTGAAGATGAAATATTATCGAGAGCATTCAGTATTATTGCTTGTGCAGTAATCATTTATGCCATTTAAACTCTGGTTTTGCTTATGAATAAATATTGGTGAGGCTTTGACGTCACATCGTTTAGGCTGATTATCCCAATGGTCTAAAAGGCGCCTATGTATATTAAGAAGTATTTTCGACAATCCCATATCCTCTGACTTTTGACCAACTATTTTCTAGCTGTACGCAGTATCTGAAGAGATTTAATCAACAAGATGTTCTTTATGGGGTCGACATGTTGCCTCTTTTCATCAACGTAACCATCTAGGGAACTAGCTACCATATTTGGAAAAGTTAAGTATATTGTTGATTAATATTGCCTCAGAGGAGGAACTGAGGGATAGGACATGGTTGGAATCACCTGCCGGTCCCTGCAAGGCACTGACTGAAGTAATACTTTGACAGTCCCGATCAGTGGCTCAAAAAGTCAAAATCGGTTCTGGCTTTAGTCAGTAAGAGTCCGACACTACCATCCAAATACGTTAGTGTGAGGCCTGGTGTCCATGCAGGATTTACCTTTAACCGCTTTAATAAAAAGTTATTAGACTTGGAGGTTTGGTTTTTCTTTGACTCCTATTAATGAGGGTAAGCCGTTAATTGTCCCGATGCTTTCTAAAACCGGCCATTTTGGCCGCACCCTCCGAATCCTCACGAAACCTGCGGCGTACATCATCTTGCCGCATTTACTTGACGCAGCCATGACAGTGACTATTTTCGCATCTTGACGAAACGGGGCACAGGTTCCACTCTCGATTCTCTCCTAGGCAGTGCGCGAGCTCGTCCGAACAATGCGATTAAATCTTGCATCGTCCACGAGAAATCATCAGGAGAGAAGGAGCCGTCAGCGACACTCAGCGGTGAAGCAGCGTGAGTCCGTCCAACTGCCCCGACGATTGCGGGACCCTGAAACCGCCCACCGTCAGCCCCTCTGCATCCCCTCGCCCGCCGCTCTCAACGAACAACAGGGCTCAAAATGAGGAGATGAGGGAAAAAAAGACGCTCAGTACAACGGCAGCCACAATGAGAGTACAGGAGGACGTCGACGATGAGTCCATGGAAAAGATGACAACGGCGACGACGACGAGAGGGAGAACGAAGCAGAAGCAGCAGCAGAAGAGGCGAAGACGACGAAAAGCGCGATGACTGTTGGCGGATGAAGGCGGCAACAGTCTTCGACCGAATTTAAATTGTTTGCGTCTCGTTGGCCGCCGTTGCCTCCTCCTTCCCCCCTCCCACCCCCCCCCCCCCAAACTCCCGCACCGCACCCTCGACTTCTGACTCCCGGCGAGGCGGCATTGTCCCCGTTTGGCCCCATCCTATTTCGGCCGTGGTGGTGGCGGTGGCGGTGGCGACGACGACGACGACAGCGGGAGAAGCAGTCAGTGTCTCCGAAGCCGAAAGTCGGTCGAAGTCGACTCGAACTCTTTTGCTTTCTATTCTCACTGTGTCGACTCGAAAACTCTCGCTGTGTTCGTCCCCCCCCCCCCCGACGCCCTCCCGACGCCCCCAGAGACGCCCTTCTCAGTCCCATTCGAGCTCATGGTTGTCATCGTCGTTGTCGTCGTCGTCGACGACTGTCAGCGGAACAAGAGCATAGGAGGAGGAGGAGGGAAAGAGCGGAGCTGCTCAGGAGAAGATGCTTCGGCCGGGTCCTGTCTCCGTCTCGGCATTTCCCCCTGTCTCTCAATGCGAGCAAAATCTTGTAGAGTCGCTTGTAGAGGAAGGCGCTGAGAGCCAAAATACGACGGGACTCCGAGAGAAAGTGAGAAACACAGCGAAGGAGAGAGAGAGTACGAAGACGATGAGGAAGAGGATGCTAAGAAGGGAACCGGGATCGGAGCTGTTGCTGCTGCACTGCTTGCTTGCGTTCGTTCGTTGATTGCTTGCTTGGTTGTCGTTGTGGCCGTGCTGACGTCGGCAGCACCATCAACCACTCTTCGAACATCTTTGCATCATCAGCTTGAGTCCTCTCACTCGCCTTCGATCGACTACCAGTACGGCTACAGCAGCGACGCTACAGAGCATAAGCACGGCGGCGAGCGAGAACGAGAGATTGCAATGAAGAGAAACGGATAGCGAGCGAGCGAGAGAGAGAGAGAGAGAGAGAGTCAGTGAAGGCCGCTTGAAGAAGAGAAGAGAGCGTTAGGTGGAGAAACGGAGAGGAATGAGGACGGAAGTTAGACACGTCGTCGTTCGTTGAGAGCGAGACTAACTCTTCTCGTCCTCGTTGTTTTGCTTCCACCTCAGCGTCGACTTTCACTGCTGCTGCTGAAGAAGTGGTGCCCCTCGTATCCCGCACCCGCGCCCCTCTATTGGGGTCGGTTAATAGCAACGAAGGTGGTGGTGGTGGTGGCAGCGGTCGTATTTTGCGCTGCAGTTGACGGCTGCTTCTGCTGCGCTGCTGCTGCTGCTGTGGACAGCCGGGACACGAAATCGTGAATCGCAGAAGTACGCCGGCCGGCCGGTCGGGCGGCCGCCGGCGGCATCACGCAATCGTAGCTGAGCATATCAAATGCTCTGGAAGGGAGATAAACGATGCTGGCCGAGTCACTCCACTATTGGTAACTTTGACGCCCATCTTGCGGTGGCCAGCAAGTAGAGATCATATTCCACAGCGACACACCAAGAGCTGCCTTCGTATTTAGGTTTACGCGTTCACTAACGAATCATTGCGGGACCATTGTATTATTTCCTCAGCACCTGACAGAATGTCACACGTTTGACCTGCCTCTAATCTCCCGTAATAATAATCGTCGACACAGTCTTAATAACCATGCAGTTCCTCGAACTGCCCTGATTAATTTATGGCACACTGACACATAACACGCAATGCGACGGCCTTAATCATAACGGCTATGACTCCTGTCCAAGGAGAAAGCCGCAACGCGCCTGACGCCAGGACGTCGATTGTCAATGCTTAAATATGTCATTATGGCATTTCGTGTCGTAAGACGTTATCGCAAATGCGAGCATTCACGATAGCTGGCTAGATTACAATCGTCCCATTAGGATTATAAGGAGACCATTGCTTAATAGACGAAAGGTTTTACTATAAGCTATTCCAGCCTCGGTCATTTCCGGTCAGGTCCGCTTAGATTCGATAGACCGTGTAAGGATAGATGTTGGTTTGTAATCGAACAAAAATGCCTTAGCTTGTAGTTAGATTAGCGTGGTTCAAGGTAGCAGTTATACTCTGACTCTACTATGAAATGGCGAATACTTCGAAACGAATAAATATTATTACTTATATGATTATTAATGCATCGGTGATCGGATGGGTGGTAACTATTCGACTTTGTACTAATATTATCGGGTTGCTAGCGTCTAAGCAAAGTCAATTTAGGCAGCATTACATCTGTAAAATACAGGATTTAGTTGCATGGCATATACAGTTTCATGGGATACACCGCGAGGCCGAACGAATGAAGTCTGGACACTTCTACCATGAGTTCGTAAATACAGTCGGTAGCATCTGCCTAAGCGTTTACAAAGAGTCTCTCTATGCACCACCTGCTATAGTTATCTATCTATAATATAACTTAATCTCTTGCGATTGAAACCGATCTCTCCAACTGTCCTAACTTGATCCCAAGGCGAACTCGGGACCGGTACGTATTCCAGCAACGTTCGGCCATTGTCGGTAAATTACATAATAACTATACTCATAGTATGAATTATAATTATCATCGCACGTACAAATCTGTCGACTGAGAGAGAGAGAGAAAAGTCAAAGGCGACCATAATGAATATGTCAATATCATAGAATCAAGCTAATCATAATGACACAGCTCAGCTCACGTGCGACACAGGTAACTAACTCCAGTACTCGCTCTTTATGTCATCTTCATTTGATAACTGGTGGCACTAGCACAGAGCTTTAGGCCGACCAGTCGTATGAGCCCACAGCAGCAGCAGTAACAGCAGCATCAGTAGGACTGCTGCTACTGCCGCTGTTGCAGGAAGTCGTAGCGCCAAACGGCACGGGGATGCCAAGGAACCTCCAATGTCTTATGGTAGACAGAGACGCCTTTTGGTGACGTAGACACCAGAGGGAGCGAGCAGTCAGTCCGATGGATGGCTGGCTGGCTGGCTGACCGGCAGTGGGCTAGATGGCATTTGCAATGCAGATTCTGGCCGTTGAGGGCCAGGGCCAGCAGAGAACCCTCGAAAGAGTCGGAGCTCGCCCCACCCGGACCAAACGCGGACTTAGTTGCTCTCTTCTTCTTCCTCCTCTTCGTCTCCTTACCCGGTTCGGAATCTCCAATTGCAGACTCAGTTGGCAATTGGAGCGGGAAGAGGCAATGATGGTGATGATGAGGCAAGCAACTACAATCACAGGATGGTCAGTGCACCCTCATATTTGCACCCTTCCTATCACCATCTCGTCGTAGTCAACTCAACCTTTCGCGGTGTGAGATTCCCTGAACCGTCGTGAGTGCCCGAATAAAGAGTATATATATATATATATATATATATATACAGTTGACCCATATATAAATATGTTCTCATTCGATCACTGTTATATATATATATATATATATATATATATATGAGCGTGAATATCCATAAGGAAGTTTGATATATGCAATATATACTCTGGTTCGTGTACCTTATACATGGTTTATCTCTCTTATATACGATCGTCGTCTAGAAAGGCGGACACCTGATTTTACACTTCCCGACGAAATGACAAAAGAAACTCCTATTTTTTTTACTACTATTGAACAATTAATTTCTAGAATAATTTATTTCAAGTGTTTCTTTATTATTTACCATTCATCTAATTTGGGCGACAATTATATCTCGTGAACTTGTATTAATAACTGAGGAGGGCATTCGCCAATATTCAAGCCTTCTTCCAACGGTCGTCCCATTTCACTGCGGTCTCGAGGTCTATCCAAAATGGGGATTGCGTTGCCCCTTGCTGTGTAACATCTAAGAAAAATATTTGCAGTAAAAAATCCTCCTTTACTCCGCGGGGTTCTCCGCGAGAGAACACGATAACCTTTCCCCTAATGAATGCATAACAGAAAGGTAGAAAAATACACTCCTGGTCCCCGTAAGAGTTTTGAGGGCGTTTGTCAATTTTTGAATTGTTCGACAGCGTTGTTTATGTAGTCGGGTTGTGTTTGTTGCTCCGTGACTCGACATGAGAAGATGTTGAAGTATCAGTCACGGTGCGGTCCCAGACGGACAAAATTTTACCCCTAACGAAGGCAATAAAAGATAATAATAATAATAATAATAATAATAATAATAATAATCCCGCGTTTTTGTACATGAAAGACCATGACGTCCGAGTGGATCTACTGGTTCTCCGTAACATCGGCAGTGGTGCAGAAATCAATTTGCTGCCTAAACGTAAACTTATAATTATACGTATTACAGTATATCTAGGATCTTTGCGTCCGGAGCGCGTGTCGGTAGCTTTGCATTTATACGAGACAGCAATCACTGTAGCTCAGGGGAGGAGGCGAATTAGATCATACCAGAAGCGCACGTTATGGTCGAACGTCGACTAGATAGATATTTCGGTTAGTTCTTGATCTTCGGCAATATGCTAGCGAGTTAAATGAGAGGTGTCATCGGGGGATCAGGGCTAATAAAAAGGAAATCTCCAGGCTGACCCACAGCCAACATTTAACGTCCATGGAACTGCTTTCGGCATTGCTTCATAAGACGGACAACACCTTAAATGCAAATGTGCAACGATGAAGATCGAACCTGCGTGTCTCACCTTCGATCGCGCGGCGCACACGAATGCACCACCAGGCCACCGCGTTCGACCGGGGGGAACGGGACTGTTAAAGAGCCGTTACAGTACGAACGACCCGGCCTATGAGTTCGTCCCGAGTTCTTTAAATGTGTGGCCCAATGAGGTATTATATTCATGCATGGTTTTTTTCCTGCTAAAGAGCTGCTGCGGCATTACGATGTCAGGAGCTCCTACGTTTTCGCCGGCCTCGATAGATGGAGAGTCGATTTCTACAGTTTCCTTTTGGTGCTCGATAGAGTGACGAAAGTTCCAGAGGCTAACGCGAACGACGGGCCATCGCAGGGCTATCCCACACAATTCCCTGTTTTCTCTCGCCTCCTCCTTCACTTTCGTTAGCTCTCACTCTTGTACGTTGTCTGGAATCCCTTGTAATGCTGGTCGATCACGTTCCAGACCTGAGGTAGCAGAAACAGATGGAACATAACCATCCCCAGATGACGGAGCTGCTATGAGCCACTGCTTGGGCCACACAAGACATCACCTCGTAAGAGAGGTCGGCCCAGCATTAAGTTCTCGCTAAGTGAGTGAATTTCTGCTTTATCCATCAACTCAATGCGTTCAGGGTGGATCATCTCAAAAATCGCTCAACGCATAAGATTATATACAGCACCGTCATCTGCCCCCGCCCCCCATCTCCCGTTTGAGTAATCGCTGTCCAGCAAAAACAATCCAAGCGTCACAAACCTTGAGATTTTAAAATCTTTCCCCTAGCTCTCCGTTGGCTCGCTAAGTACCACCTGCCTATCGCGTTGACAATGTAGGATGGGCATGCCTCATCATTGTGTTGATATTTGCCAAATACTATGGACGGATTTCGTTTTTCAGTTTATATGAACCGTAGCGCAGAACGCATATGCGTCAGACGCATTTCGACCAACGTACGCGAGCTGGCTTTGGCATACGTTATACCATACTATATTCTTTTCGTCATGCTTATCACACTACATATATATATATATATATATATATACAGACATATTTGTTGTAACCATAAGTGACAATGTGTAACATCGTCTGGTACTTGTCGTGTTCCGCGGCGAGTGCGTGGCTGGGTGGGGGGTTGTTGTGTCATGGTGTTCCTGTGCGGTTTCCAAGCCAGTAACGTGCTTCGCAAAGGCTAGCGACTAAATCCTTCCCTTACAATAATTAATTCTAATTGTTCTCCGTCCGGGGGCGCTGCAAACGGTGCCCTTGGCTGGGCGACCAATGAGAGGGCGGCCCTTTCGCGCCGAAATTAAAACTAATTAACGTCCCACTCGACAGACCCGACAAGGGGAGAGAGCGCCGGTGCTGAGGGGAAGAGCAAGGAGGTCCCTCTCAAATGAGCGCTGCGCCATTGTAAGTGTAGAATAGAAAGTTGCTTCCCAACGTTAACATCTTGTTCAAATACCTTTATGATGATCTGAATACGGGAAGATTCGTTTCGTTACTTAAGCTGTTATTCGGTATTCGGGATGCGAATCTATAGAGCCGTCAAAATCTGGCAACTATTTCTCGGATCTGAAGAAAAGATGGCTGATCTTAAAAAGAACACGGCGACTGTCAACTTAGCGCTATATCTGTAGTGACCGCTGTATATCGAAATCAACACACTAATAATTAAAACCAAGACGAAACCTTGGGAGCTAGCACTGTTTCGAAGAGAGTAGACCATTTGGATTGGGCGCCCACAACACCGCTTACTTACTAGAATTTGAAGTGTAAGGAATTATTATTATCATTAGAATTATTATTATTATAAATAAATGCCTGCGGCAAATCTGGAAGAATATAAAATCCGGTAGTCACCTACGAAGTGAAACGTTTAGCAGTTGATGCAACAAGCGGACATAATAAGGGATCTCGCCCCCAAGACGCAATGTATATATTGTGGAGCATCCTTATAACAGGTGTGTTCCCCAACCATTGTGAAGTTAGCTTTTCATCCGTCTCATCGTACATGAAATCCAATGCGGTGCTTGATGATTATACCGACTTTGCCGGACCAGGGCTGCCTGTTTGCAAACAACGCCGAGAATGAAATCAACTTCGCCCGCGTTCACTATATGGCTGCATCTCATCTCAGGCATCTTGTTCCATTCGGTTGGCTGCGACTTTGTCGCTTAGCAGTTGATGGTTGGTTCTTTTTTTTTGTTGTCTGCTCACCGCGCAGTGTACCTGAGGTGATCCGCTGCGGGGATCTGTGCGCAGGGGTTTCTCTGTCGAGCTCCGAAATCAACAAAAGCTTTCCGTCTCCGGGACAGATCAAGACTTCAGCGTCATGGCGGCGTCATCGGCCGTCCATCACCAAGTGACTACATTCGTCAAGCAATTATTACAACGAATCGTTGTCTACGAACAGTTTGCACAGAAGACGCCTACTGTTCGTACTTAAGCTTCGTTGCTGTTGCTGTTGTTATTGTGCCCATTTCTGCTGTCGTCGAAGTGAACGAAATCGGAGGCGAGGCGCGCGGAGGAGTCAAAGTTAATTGATTTCGGCAGGCGAACGAGAACAGAAGCGCAGCCGAAAACACAGAAGACGACGCAAGAACAACCAAGCGACAGCTTTCGGGCGAGAAGGCGACAAGATTAGGTCACACATACAACAGCGCATGTGCACTCACACACACACACACAGACACACTTGCATACGAATAGCGAGCCAGGTATAGCTAGGTATCCATGTAGGCAGGCAAGCAACGAGACGGCCAGGGACGCGACAAACAACAGGAACAACGCGAATCACCCGCGACGAAGAAGACTTGGCTTGGACAGCTCTTCGTCAGTCTCTCTCTCTCTTTCTCTCTCTCCTTTCTTTTCTCTGCTTTCCTTTTCTTTCACCATCTTTCTACGAGCTCGTATGCTATTGCCAGTTGCAGCCAGGCCTTCCCTGGCGGTATCAGACGGACAGGACAGATCGAGTGGGGGCATATATAAGAAGCATGAATACAAAGTGCTATTTGGCGACAACGACGATGTGGAACGTGGATGACGACCGATTCGTTTGATTTGAAACAAGTTTTTCGAATTTTTTTTTCTCTCTCGTCTCGTTTTTCGGCTTTCTCCATGCTCTGCTGTAATACCTGTGACGCGTTTCTGTATCTCGTGTGACGATTATAAAAAGATGGCTGATGATGAACAGCGAACAGGGCTGCTGCTGCTGCTGGGAGCGGACGGCAGTGGCGATGATTTGAAGAAATCTGGCGCCTCGCAACCAGCCGACTCAGGTCTGAAGTTTGTTGTCGCATCGTCGTCGACGTCGTCGTTGTTGTTTTCGTTGTCGTCAGCGTCACCATCATCGGATGGGGTCTAACAGTGACAATTCTAATCACTACGTGGGCAGGCACTGCTGTTGGCGCCGGTCCAGGTAACGCTCAATCAATAACAGTAATCAGCCTAATAATAATAACTGCAATAATAATCGTAGTAATCCACGACGACGTTAATATGTATGTCATTTAACAGATACTATTTATATCATCGACACAATTCATTTCACTTCTTCACAACGCTGATTATGACGGCGAAAGAAAAGATGAACACCATCGCGGTGATTCGCCGATTATGCGGCTGTGTGTTGCCGTTGCAGTTCTGATCCACAATAACTAACTCGTACATCGTTGTTGTCTGATTCAGAATTTTGCGGATTTTGCGCAACGTGTTAACGGTGTGATGCCAGCGACATCAGCAATGACATCTGCATAGAAGCTGTGGCTCGGTCACGTCATGGGCCAACGGCAATACGAACATCAGACGGGCCTCGAGTAGCGGCAACAATATTCGATTCGAAGCTAATTTATCGAGAAATATACAAGTATTTGATTGTTAGAAAAATTCGCTTTTTTAAACGTCTATCGTCTGTACTGGAACTAGTTGGACAAGCACTAAAAGCGAGTTTGAACAGTTGTCGAGCAATTAAAAAAATCGTGAGTGTCCAAATTGTGTAGTCCATTTGCTAGATGTCCATCCAATAGAGTGTTCTCAGTGTTGCCTTCATTTCTGAGGTGACTGCTTGAGCTAGCGTACGCAACGCGACCATGGCAACGAATCGTGAGTTTCGTGCAAAGATCAGGTAATTGTAGCAATGAAGAGGTCTTGCTGAGGAAGCTCGAACGCTCTCACGCGCGCGCAGGTCAATAGACTCTGTTAGCAGAGCGACGCTGCTGTTGAAAATTTTGCCCGAGCCCTACGCGGCCAATCGGCGAATCACAATTCCCGAATAAGCGCCACTACTCCAAGATAGGTAAGCTAATACATTTTCATTTACACAAATTTCTACACATTTAATCGTATACCGGTACGGCGTCTGCGTACGACCGCCGGTGTCCGACGAGGCAGGAAGAGACCCACACATCTATGTCGTTTCAAACATCCAGACGCTCGGCAGTATCCAATTCCGAATCAGAGAGCAATTTCAGATTCACAGCACACCAGCAGCATGTCGGCGGCCCTGTGGGCGATTACGTGGTCGTAGGCAGCATTGACGACTCCGGAGTCGCCGAGTTGAATTTACAGATGAGGTATCAGATTGATGTATGGAGTGCCGCCCGCTGACGCCGCTGAATCAGCAGCACCAGCTGCAATTTCGACTCGCGATTTCTGACACTTCTAGCGATTGGCCGGCCACCGACCGACTCAGTGGGGTCCCGTAATGATCTACTACAGTGGTAGTAGTAGTGGTAGAAGCAGCAGAAGGGGTGGGCCCCATCCGACAACGAGAAAAAAAAACAAAAACAAAACGTAGTTGTAGTAACAAGTGTGATTCCGGTGTTCCGCCGGGATCCGGTGAATGTGGGATGCACGAGCAGACGAGCTTGGCTGGATGCGACAACCGGTACCGCTCCCGGCCACTGCGTGTCTGTCCGTCTATTTTCGCACGTTAGTCTGTATATACGTGTATGCCAGCAGTAGATTTAATAACAATAATTTATTGATTGATTGTCTATTCTATGGCAGTGCCAGCAACCACCCTGATATTAGTCAGAGCCAAGTTTAATCTAAACTCCCTTCGCTAAATGTAAGGTCCGGATGTGTCCAGCAGAATCGGCAGCACGACGCCTTCATAACGCAAATCCGCACGACATTAGTCCGGACAAAACATTAAATCTAAATGAAATATATATATATATATATATAATGTACGAATAATTGTTCTGAACGTAATGAGGATAATAATCCACAACGGGCTTTGTGCCGATCGCGTATTGTCTTTGTACTGGCTCCAAAAAGCTTCATTGACTTTGCTCTAAGTATGCGACTCGACCTAACCTAAAACAGTGTAATGGCACACGCATCGAATGATAACAACACAAGCTAATCACAATCGACAATGTACAAACACAACTTGTCCTAAAATCAATTTACTGTCGAACGGCTGTCGGCCAATTAAGTGTGGAGTCGACGACGGACAAGGGACACGTAGCCAAAGTATGGTCGAGAAATCGACACAAATACGGAGAGATTGAGAGAAAGAGAGAGAGAGAGAGAGTGATGATCCATTGCTGCATTGCTCGACAAATCATCATTATCAGCATTAGAGGGGGTTGTTATTATTAGAAGTGATCGAGTGCGATGACATAGGCAATGTCGCTTAATAATTGGAGGAGGGACGATTCTATCTCTGTGTTCGTGGGCGGACGGACGCGACGGGATCGGACCAGGGACAACAAGAACAACCACGGCCACCAGGGCGGGCAGCAGCAGCAGCCGCCGCCGCCGCTAGAGCTACGTGAGTTGACTCGTTGAGTTCCAACCACCCCCGTGAGTTCCCCGCCAGCAGTCGGTCGCTTGTCTCAGGCTAAGCGGAAGGCGATAGGTACACGCTAGCGCCGAGATACGCCAGGACGAGTTCGCGGTGAGGTGCTGCTGCTGCTGCTATCGCAGCCGGCAATGTGTTGGAATCGTCCTTCATTGAAGCGATGAACCACTGAAACGGCTACTATTAGAACCATAGGGAAGAAATGCAGGTTCACGGTCCACCTCTCATATTGACTCCAACAGCCCACGCTAAAGTCACGTGCGGTCGGCTCGAGGTGTGTGTACATGTGTTCTTCTTATCGTTTGTCGACAGTGGCTCTGGGTGAGGTAACCGCAACTGGATCGAAAAGCGTAAGAATAACATGCTCAAAACGCACTTTATGGTAGAGATGCTTAGGTCGCTGCAGCAGATCCGAATATCAGATCCTTCGTGGTGTGTGTGTGTGTGTTGCAATGAGGGGTGCAATTTGTGTTGTATGCCGTTTATACGTACTGGTACTGTAGCTTCTGCTGCTTCTACTGCTCATTGGTGTTCGGTGTCTGGAGCGCAAAGTAGTACAAATGGGTGACGTGTGGGACGGCTGGACACAGTTGGCTATTATGAGCTAACTACGGAATGAGATCCTATAACATGGGTAACGTTCTCTGGCCAATCAAGCTAGATGACAAGGGTCTATTGATGAAATGGGGTACCATACTCATAACGGTGGTCGACGTAGGTGGGTACGGTGCACTATGGTCTATGGGAGTATATATATATATATATATATGAGTGAGAGAGAGAGAGGGAGAGGATATATACTACGGTACATACACCAAATGTGTATATGCTGCTATATATACCATCTGCATGTGGGACGGCCAATTCGTTCAGCAACCGCCACAATATCCAAGCCGTCCACGACTCGTCCGTTGTGTAGTTGCGTCCGCCTAATGACTGGCCAGGACAATTCAGCAATTCTGGTTCTACCTAGCCGCATGTAGCTCCGTACGTACCGAGCCGGCCATTGTGGCTAGCGACAGCGATATCGGCGGTGGCGGTGATGATGCGCGCACAGGTTGGCCATAGTGTTCAATGAGACCCGTATAGCAGCCGAAGCAGTCCGTACTGGTGGGTGTAATGACAATGCTAGTGGATCGGGTCGCGTGGCGACAGCAGCTGCCGCGATAGGCTACAACGATTGGCTGATTGGCCCCGAGACCCCCGCTGCCGCCCCTGCTTCGATCGAAATTAAGCAATTAGCATCGTTTCGGTCAGTGCTGATCGGGCGGTCGTCAGCCGGCAACTCACCACAAAAATGACAGCGGACACTTAGGAAACGTGGAGCGAATCACTGGCATGATCGACGAATGACCATTTGCCCGCCAGGAATACAAATGCGGAGGAGACCGGCATTCATAAATACATTGTATCGATGTATCGTGTCAATCGTTTCACGCAGACTGGGGCCGTACCCCCGAGCCGCCTTCATCCCCCCCCACCCCCCCGACCTCCCACCTCTATAATGCTAAAACACAGGCACAGCCAGTGGAGCAGCAGAAGCGACAGACGGTCGATGTAGCCAAAGATATTATGGACCGGTGCCTTTGCTCATTGATAAGCGTAACTCGCGTCCTCTCGTCCCGTCCATTAGAGCGTCTCTAACCGAGCTGACGCCACTCGCTCTCTCTCGCTCTCTCTCTCGGTCTTTCTGTTGTCAGGGTGGTAATCGGCCGGCATTCTGAGGAGGCTAGATCGATGTGATCTGATTACGTGCCGAGTCGTTTTGTTTCATACAGTCGAACGTGGAGTGGTTAGGACCACCAGTGTGTTTCGTGATCGTTGAAATTCACTCACTAATGTCGTCGTCGTCGTTGACACATGGGCTTACCGTTCGGTTAATTGTTGGTATATTGTTGCACTGCTGTGTCGTTATACGCCAGGTTAAGTCAACTGTATAGGAAATCTGTTCTAGGTGTCTGCGTATCGACAACTTACAGACGGAAAATGGATGGCGTTTGTTTTGCAACGCGTTAGCCTTCTCTCAACTAAATCTCGTTACTGTGATAATCCTTCTTACCAGCTTGGGTCGAGTCAGCGTTTGATTAAATAGAACAACATCGGGGAATCCAATATGTTTAAGGTTCATATTTTTCCAATGGAGAGGTTGCAATTGAACAGATGGCGGTTTGACTATTTGTTACACGATAACTACATTTTGAGTATTCTTCTATAGTGCAAGGTATCACTTAATACCCAATGGAGATTGCTAAATCGAGATATTAAGTTACGAAACGAATCTTCTCGTCTTAAATAGTGGATAGTGAAGTCGAGGAATCGACTGAAATTAAAAAAAAATTCCCCATGTCGTGCATACTTAACTAGGAAGTTAGTTTGTATTATTACAGGCCAGAGTTGATATGGGGTCTGTTTTGTAGACCTTACATCAGCTTCATGAAACTTGTAGCCAAACACTGAATGGAAGGGGAGCGAGTTTAGCAGCTACAGCTTTGCAAACGGTTTAATTAGTATGTGATACAAGTGTTTTGAATTAATGAGAAAATGACTGTATTATGCTCCTAGTCGTTAGCCTTCTCTGTATTCACTTAAATCGCCTTTAAACATTTTCGAGCTGACTCTCAGCTGTTCCCGTAATGTGACTGGCCCCAACGACTCACCATTTAAGGTATTGCCATTAGAACCTGCGAGAATCCACAGATGAGTAACGATGATCCAAAGGAATCCAAAGATTCTCCATAGCTGGCAGAATTTGTACTCAAGCCATATGTTCCCCTTTTTTTGTACTCCCAAGACGCTCACCTCAAAACGATCAAGGGGAGACGATGTAACCCCCCACCTAAAGATACTTCTTGTGCCACAACTCTCGGGCGGCGTTGTCGAGCTGAGCGGTAAAATATATTTACGCAGAGTATACTTTATCGAACAGATCGGTGACACCAGAAGCCACGAATGTATCTAAGCATTGTTTAACAGGCTCGGACGGTAACCGTTAATAAAAACCCTGTGCAGATCTACATCCGCGCAATTAACCTACTCCGCTTTGAGGTGGTCTTTTGCACATGGTCGCAGACCGCGTGTGTCTGTGTGCCTATGCGAACGACAGTGTTTCTGCGCGTGTCCCCGTGAGTCTAGGCTACATCGACTGATCTTGCGAAATCAAAGTGAAATCAGAGGAGGAGAAAGCGCGTCTGTGGACACAGCCCGCCCTCTGCACGCCGTCTGATCTGGCACACGGGTGCCCCCTTTCGTTTGACCTCGCCTCGACAGCAGCAGAATCGGAGAGTTGGCGTAGATGGTCCGCAGTCCTACTCGATAGATGGGTTAAGGCCCCATGCCCCCGATCCCCGAGGTCTGGTGATTGGGAATGAGTAGTTTCTTTCTCGATGTCTGCGTCTGTCTCTTTCTCGCTCTCTCTCTCTCATTCTCTGCGCTTGTGTGCCTCGTCGAAGCCTCCACCCAGTGGCCCACATCATCCTGTTCCGTCTGCCCATCGTAGACGACCCGAGTGGGGCACCCGTTTCGTCCTCACTCTCGTTCTGCGGGGCGACGAGCCCGAAGGGGTCACTCCCACCAACACCGCACTAGTATAATAGCACCCCACCGCCACCCCACCCGTTCTGTTTCGCTCACCGCGCCCACCTCGAGAGAGAGACGCGTCGCACACTCCCGTCACCGGGAAGGGTTGCGTCTACTCGATTCAATCCAAGTGTAAAATTTGTCGTAAAAATACGCCTGTGTTCCACGATGACACGGCATGGCCATGATTGAGCCGGGCTGGTCGAAGATACCAAAAAAAAATCTCGTACACCCATGCCATCATAGTACCGGAGCTAACTAGCTGGTTAGGGTCGTACCGCTAAATGGCGAGTGGCTCACGTCGATTGAGACACTCGTGGCAGGTATGACGCGTGAACAAGATGAGACTACCACTCTCCGTCGCCCTGGCCACCCCGATGCGGGATTTCGCTTGGCGGGCAAATTCAAATTCTCGTACGGGTGATGTCGAGATGGAAGCTCGCAAGGATCCTTCTTGGCCAACTCGCTCCATTCGGCTGTCGCCGCCCCAGCAGCGACTCTACAAATTCACGAACTCACGTGCCCTTAAATAAAATAATATCCTCCTGCGGTACATCCATTCAGTTCTCTCTGTCGTATTGGCACGACTGTCACACAGTTGCGTAGACGACTGTACTTCACCGGTCTATTTTTTCTTTCTCTTTCATGTTCTGCGTTCAAGTCGCTCAGCTACAGAGTAACGTTAGGATTCTGAGCGAGCCGAGAGACAGCTCTGCCGGGGGGCACCAGCGATTAAACCGAGGAAAGATGTCGCTCTGATGATCGTCGCACGCCTTGCAAAAATGGTCCCGAAATTTCTAAGTATAACGGAACACTACGATAGATGGGCAAAAATATCGCCTAGGTGCCGCCACTTTTTATTGTTGTGATAGTCTGTTTGCAGAGGCAGGGTTATGGTTAGGTCATTTTTCAATGCAATCATAATATATATATATATATATCATGTTGAATCCCGATGATTCGTAGTAATATATAAATTTTCCAGGCTGACTCACAGTCAATATTTAACATCCACGGTACTGCTTTCGGCATTGCTTCATAAGATGTCTCGTAGTATCAATTCTCCACCCACTGGTGTAGTTCGATCGGAAACGTCAACATGAGCTAACTTCATCTTCGCCACTATCTACTGAGTTGTCCATGTTTCATGTTAAATGGGGTTATCTAACCCCCCCCCCCCCCCGCTGAGATAACGTGCACAAAGGTTTTAGCCTTAGGATCATTAATAGGCAGCAGTAGCGCAAAACTCATGTGTGCGACGTCCATCAGAATATCTACCTGATATCCACCGCCGAGGTAGGCCTTCTCAAAACCGAGATCGAGGATATTCCCACTAATTCCTCCTCCTGAGTCATCGTTCTATGGAGGCCAAATGTCTGTAGCCATCATTTCGATATGGCTACAACAGCCGTACAACGGTATTACAATACAACAGTGAGCGGCAGCTGTAGGGGGCATGCCAATGGTGGAGGTCATAGATCTACTTCCTACATAGCAGTCGTAATGGTATCATTCTTCCTTTGGTTTTGTTCATGTATAGAAGAATGAGACGAGATTCAACAGGAGGGCGCGCGTGTCTTAGACGGCGTCGTGTGCGATAACTATTCGCTGTGTCTCGCGCCGCGACCGACCCCATGGTATGACTAAAAGGGAGGGGCCGAGCCACAGTGAATGACGAAATTTAATAATTGCCCAATTAGTTTGTCTTAGCCCCGTAGGCGCCCATATATCAGCCAGCAGTATCAGTCTCAAAAACCAATATGTAAACCCTCAAAACGCTAGGATGAGACATGTCTTTGTCCGCCTCGCCTGCTTCAATGGCAACTACAATGGTAGTGATTGTATAGATCGGAATCGAAATGCCATATGATAGTAACAAATTAATCATTACGACATCTCTCCGACCAGGAGACAAGCTAGTCGTGTGTGCGCAGTTTATTGACAATCATCAGCTAATTGGCGAAGAAGCAATCGTCGTTTCCATTCACTACTACGAAATAGATTTTGGGTATAATTGATCATATAAAGACTATGAAGCTAATCATGCACCCTCATATCTCTGATCATGCGTATTTTTCATCATCCAGCAGCAAGAAGCTGATTGACTCCACAAATGGCGAAGACAAAAGCTCTTTCTCCTAAAAATCACAACATCTACGACACCCACAACGGCAGTAGCAGCAGTAACAACAACAATGTATGTTCAGCTCCATATGTGTATGTAACATATGTGTATGTGCACCAGTTCTGCGTAGATGCATAGATCTACAAGCGGTTGAAGAAGGCTGATGTACGTGAGGAGAACTATTGCAACCTGCTACATTGCATAGGTGAACCTAACTCACCGCCTGTGTTCCTCAGTTTTCTCCAGATACTAGGGCACAACCAATCAATGTGTGTCTGGTCGATTATAGATCTGTTGTCAGTAAGCGCGTAATAATGCCATGATATTTTTTGAGATGTACGACCGTAATACGCTGTTGATCTCTGAATACGCTGTTTCAACCCTGAGCACCGAGCAGACTCTGAGCACCAAATAGTAAGCTCACTTAACGGACCTCTGAGCTGGGCATATCTTTTGCCCGCTGCGGAGGCACAGAGAATTGGGTTATTTAACAGCACTAATAAAAAAACATAAGAACATAAAAATTAATACATAGCTTGCGATAAAATGCATAGAATCACGTCTATGTGTCGGTGCATGCCCGCGTGCTCTCAAAACAAAATGAAAGTAATGACACACATCTACTCGCTGGGAAGGCGATACAATAATGTCGCAGACTTCAAGATCACCTGTACACCGAAGCGTTCGGATGATTAGGTTTCGACGCTTGATCGGTTGGAGGAAATTCGAAGTCTCTGTTATAGCAGGAACATCGAGTGTCTTTCACCTCGCGAGACGAATACCCTCGCGGTGTCTCCCATTCCGAACAAGTTCGGTGAAGCTTTTCGACGATTAGCTGCTGCTTCGCCGATACTAAGTCCAAGCGTCGCTGGCGCAAGCTTAAGTTAGCTATTGAGCGACCAGCGAAGCAAGCGTGTGATGTTCGTCGTTATTGCTCTCATAAGTCTTAATTAGGTCACTTGCAAACGAAACGGATAGAAGAAACGTTGAAACACGCTGCGGGAAGGGAGCGGCGACAGTTGGAGGGTTTTCAGCGGCCGACAACTCCGGAGGCTCGGAGGGACTCCGTAGAGCGATCCGACGACGAGGGCTTGTTTCACTCGGATAGAAGTAAAGAGCAGCTGTATAACATAGCCGAGGAGCATTCCGCACGGCCAGTGGACAACGAGAAGAAATTAAAGCTCATTTAGCTAGGAAGGCTGACTGACCTGGGCTGATTAGTGTCGGCCATCTTTGACAGCATTATTGTGTGTATATGTGAGTTCCCGTAACCCGGGTCTGTGCAGCAGTTGTGGCAGTGAACGAATATTTCGACGAAACGCTTTTATTGAAAAGTGTATCTCCACTTCATGGACGTAGTTCGCGTTACTTGCTGACGAATAGCTAGGCAGATGTTGTTAGAAAAGTAAGCCTTTCTGATTTAGGGGTGGCTGTCACGGTGTAACACTAACTCCGTGATTCATTTTGGTATATATAGACTCAGTATTAACGCGTGTTTATCTATCTATCTATCGCATGTAGCTAACTCAAATGATCTGTCCCGCCAGTGTTAGTTAGCGTATCTGCTGTAACCAGCGGTATGCGCTCGTACACCTCATCCGTGAACGTGAGGATTGAGATCAACAGAACAGAGGTTTGCCCCAGAGAGGTTTCCTCTGATGCTTCATACTTGCTTCGGTTCACTGAATTACGTGAATTACATTTCTCGGTTACGTTTTAATAACTGCTAGATTATTGCTTACCAAACTAATTTCTTTATTAAATTCGTCTAGTTTACAAAAACTAGTATTCGTTAAGCTGTTCACTAGAGCGCAGTATCACTTGTGTATACCTACTGTCACACAATGGACGCCCGGTGTTCATGCGAGCTCTGATATAATATCATAGATACAGCCGCCATTTAATAATATTACCCCTACTTTGTATGTGCTTTAAGATTTTTGTGCGGTGCTGGGTGTTCCTTTGCTCAGTCTTTCTCCTTGGGTATATATATTCCCTCTTATTAACTAAAATGGATATGCAGCTCGACCTTATTGTTCGCTAAGTTCGTTAGTTCAACTACTAACTAACAATAATTATCGGCATCGTGGTGTTCCGCAGCGCGGCTGGCTGGTATCAAGCATTGCTATCATACATTCGAGTATATCGGCACAGTACGTACGTGCTTGGGTTTGAGTCTCGTCTGCTTTACTGCTGCTGCTGCTGCTGCCGTTTCTGCGGCCTCTCTCGTCGACATCGATGACGATGACGATGGCTATAGCCGCCTGTTCTCAGCTAGCGTTCATCAACGCTCTCCTGCTCTCTCGGTGCCGCCACTCAAGCGGTGGCGGTGCAGAGAATTCTTAGGGTGGATAAGGTGGGCAGGGGGCCGGACCGGGGCGCCGACTAGGGTTTTTCGTGTGGGTTCGTAGCCATCATGACCATGGTATGGTCTACCCTGCTCTCATTTCCTCAGCGTTGGCCTCTCCCCCGCCCCCCCCGCCCTCAGCGTTCGTCCCAAATTCCCCATCCTTCGCCATCTACCCAGCCGTCTCCCCGTCCACGGCTTAAACCCTTATCTGGCGAGGCCAACCAACCAACCGCCCACGCCTCCCCCGCTTGCCTGTCTACCCGAAGCAGCAGCAGCAGCAGCTACCAACCAGCTCTACCAAACCTCTCTACCTCACTACTCGGCTGGCTGTTCTCCACCAACGCCAAGAAGAGCGAGGGTTCACCCCGGCAACAGCAGCCTGAAACAGCTAGCAGCACTTCTCCAAGCTCACGCCGGCTCCGCCATCGGCTCCTCGACGGCCGCCGCCGCTGCTGCTGCTGCTGCTGCTGCCGCCGGTCGACTGAAGATCTCATTAATACAAAAAAGATATGACTCATCTAAAAAAAGGAGAACAGAGCCGAGCCAGGCCTCCTTCTCGTCGCCGATGAACGCCGCCGTCAGAAGAGAGAATGAGTCCTGTGTGGACTGTGCTCTATGGATGTACGTCTGTCTGTGTGTGCGCGAAGGATAGAGATGAGGGAGAGGACATACACTACCTCTCTCTCTCTCTCTCTCTCTCTCTCTCTCTTTCTCTCGCATTTTTTTCTCGCCCAAAAGATGGTCGACGAGTGGTGGTAGTGCCAGTGCTAGCAAGTAGTGTAGTATAGTGGAAGGAAGGAAGAGGTGAAGGAGCAGCAAGCAACGACCGACCAAACGATCGCATCGCACCGCGTCTGCTTGTCTCCCTGCCTGACTGCTTGCAGTCTGCTCTATAGGAAGCGAACAACGAGGCGGAGCGAGAGCGAGAGAAGGAGCAGGCAGATTTTGGGGGAAAAAGTTGAGGACGCTGAGTTGGGACGGAGTGTGCCCGAAGGAGAATTGAGAGTGAGAGAGAGAGAAAGAGGAAGGAACTGGTCGAAAGGAGAGATATAACGGGCCAGAGCTGAGCGTGGTCTCACTCACTCAGTCAGTGAGAACACTGCTCACCACCACGGCCACCGCCACAATCCGAAGAACAATGGAGAGCCTCTCTCTCACTCTCTCTCTTTCCTGCTGTTGGCATACAGAAGGAGAGAGAGAGAGAGAGCGAGAGAGAGTGAGAGGGAGAGAAGTTGGACACTCTGACGCTTCTCACAGCGATGCTATACCATAGCGTTTAGGTAGAAGGCAGCGCTTGAGCTGCTCGTGCACTCCTACCACCCCGCCCCGCCCCCCCCCTCTCTCTCTCTGTTCACCTCCTGTTTCTCTCGTTTGGTCCCATTTTTTCCCCGTTTGTGTGAGGCTGGGGAGCGAACGAGCACTGGTGATGATGGTGGTGGTGGTGGTGGTTGTAGTAGCAGCAGCAGCAGCAGTAGTAGTAGTAGTAATCGTGCTGCAGTGGCCACAGCCAAGAAGAGTAATTTTCACTTTCTCTCTCTCTCTCTCTCTCTCTCTGTCTCGCCTGTGCCATTGCACTTCCTTGCGCTCTCTCTCTATCTTTTCCATTGGCTGCTTGATTCTGTGGTGTAAAATTTCATTCCCCAAAAAAGTGTGTCTAGGTTTTCTTGCTGGCCGGCCGACGGCTGGCTGGCTCGCTCGCAAGCAGCAGGAGCAGCGAACTCCAGCATATTCAGGCATATTCGCCTCTGGGCAGCTCCTGCCCGTCGCAGGCGTCTGTGTACGAAGCAAGCGACTGGTCGAGAAATGGGAGAAACTGCGAGAGGACAGAAAACGAGGTGGAAAAGAGAATAGACAGATGTGGGGGGGGGGGGGGTGCGGGGGGGCTGGGAAAATGGGGCTTGGGAGGTTAGCAGAGAAAGAGAAATTCACACAGAAACACACATAGTGTGAGGATCGCCGCTAGTATAATAGTGATGATCATAGGCAGAGGGAAGTCGACGGAGAGCGACGGAAGGAGCATCAGAGATCAGAGAAGGACAACGACTGAGCCAGACAGCCAGCTAGTAGCCATATCTGTAGGTTAGCCGCTGCAAAGAAAAGGAGACTCCTCGAAAAAATGAGGAGAGAATGAGGATGAAGAAGAGGACGACGACGACGACGGCGGCGGTAGTAGTAGCCGCAGCAGCAGCAGGCGGACAGTCAGTCAGCAGACGACGGACTGCTGCTCCTTCTAGCCCCAGCGGTTCTGCGGTCTCTTCTCGTTTCGTCGACCTCTTTCGTTGGCGCTGGCTGGCTGGCTGGCCGGTTGTTCGTTGACCGCCGGTGATCCTTTGCTTTGACGCCACAGACCGAGAGAGAGAGAGTTCCCTCAGGCTGACTCGAACTGACTTGGTCCCTGCCAGGACGGCTATCCCCCTCTTACTTCGTGTTTCCTCTTTTCCTCTCTCAAGACCCTTCTTTCGTAGGAGTCCAACGGCAACCGCCGCTGCGACTGCTGGAATAGCCACTCTGAACCGCGTTGATGAGGGCGCTGCAGTTGACACCACCATAGCCTGATGACACCACGCTAACAGTTCTCAAACGTCAGTGCTGCAGCTGCTACAACAGCGGCGGCAGCAGCGGTAGTATCCACACTGGGATGCTCAGCAAGACGGGTCGGATACTACTCTCATTGTTTCGTCACACAGATTCTGTACACTACTACTACAAACAAAGATAACTTGGGTGGCAGATAAAAAGGGTCTATGAAACCTAGGACATGTTATATGAGGGTATGAGTTGCTTATGAACCGACACATCATAATAGTTGGACACCTAAATGTAATACATGCATGCCGATGAAGAGAGGGTATGAAGGATATCGAGTGTTGGCAAATTTGTGTACCACTAATTTTCGCGCTAAAATGACCCAGCAATGCTGAGTTCGGATAGTGAGACAATCGCCGTTAATTCTACTGCAATCATATGCGCTAACAACTCCTTGCTCCAGCTTTATTCTCCAGCCAAAGAGCAACTAGAAGTAGAAAGTGAAGTTAGACTTATACATGTGTATCACGGCTTATCACAATCGATAGGTGGGTGACCTTGCTGGCTCCGTGAAAACTTTCACTAAAACGAATGTCAACGAACTCAAGATACCTAGCTCAAAATAGATTTTTTCCCTTGGAACCATAGTCGCATACGTGTACATGTAAGTATAGTGAAACCTTACGAGATTTTAGCAAATGAGCAGAATCCTTACAGAGCATACACAGACTCCCTCCGGCCCCTTTCTTCAACTACTCGAATCGAAGCTGTCGGAACGCGTCGTACCGTTGCCGCTACCGCTCAGTAGCAGAACAAAGACCTGTCCCAGCAGCCCCATCAGCCCCGTACCTCTCGTCGTCACCTCACCCCACGCACCCCACCCCACCACCCCACGTCTCTCTCTCTCTGTCCCTGAGATCCCTTCTCGTTCACCCTTGTTTTCCCTCCTTCTATCGAGGTTTTAAGTGTTTTTATTTAATTATTTCATTCTTCACGTCTGCCCATCGCCGGTTTATAGCAAGAAGGCAGAAACAACGGCGGCGGCAGCAGCAGCAGCAGCACCACCACCACCAGTGGCGGCTCCTTTAAAGATCCATCCGGTTTTCGAGAGAACGATAGCGAAAGATCAAGAGGAGGAGGTGGAGGAGGAGGGGGCTGAAGACGACCACGAGAACTCGAGCAGCGATGAGAACGATGACGCCGACAACCGACGAGGAAAAGAACGAGGAAGTCAGAGGTACGATGAGCAGACAGAACGGGTCGGGGATTGGTGGGTTTGTGAATATCGGGCAGCAGAAGTGGCGTAGCGGGCTGCGGCACGCATGGTGGACTTTGGGCCCAGGCAAAGCGGTGGCGGCGGTGACTGCTGCTGTCTTTTCGCGTATGATTGCCTGTCTAGCTCCCAGAGCAGTAGCAGCAGCTGGCCTCAGCGATAGCAACTGCAAGTCGATTGCCCGCGCACTGTCGTCCGTGTCTCTCCGCTCCGCCCTGTTCTGAGCTGCTCACAACGGCGACCGAGTCGCTCGCTCGCCAGCCACCCACTCACTCTTCTCTCTCTTTTTCGTCCTTTTTTGACTCGACATTGTCGGCCCTCGATTCTACCCAACCCGACTTGCTCACGCGGTGCAACGCGCCAGAGCCCCCCCCCCCGCTCCCCGCCTCGCTCATTATTCGAATCGAAATAAATTTTAATCAATTTCGAATGTATGTTTCTTTCGATCGTCGACGTGGCGCACGCACGCTGCTCCTCGTACATTTGCCTCCGCCGCCGCTGTATTCCTCCTGCTTCTGAGCTGAATGTAGCAAGTATCGTTTGTGTCGGCGTTAGAGGAGCCGCGGGAGAGCCGTGTGAGGAACGCATTGAAGCCACCCACCACCCGCACACCCCGTGCCGTCAAGGCAGCACCTCTCTCTCTCTCTGTCTCTCCCTATGAATGCTGCCTTGTCTGCCATAACAGCCTTGGCGGGTTCGCTGGTGGATCCGCATGTCTGTGTATCTGACTGACTGTCGGCATGTATCTTTGGCTGGCTGGCTGGCTCACTATGTATATATATCTCTGTATGTCTGCAATGTCGAGAATCAGCCCCGGAGAGCCGTGGTTGTCGTCGTCGTCGAA
Source organism: Stratiolaelaps scimitus (assembly GCA_019614645.1). Lineage (NCBI taxonomy): Eukaryota > Metazoa > Arthropoda > Arachnida > Mesostigmata > Laelapidae > Stratiolaelaps > Stratiolaelaps scimitus. The sequence continues at coordinate 5,619,509 of JABWDB010000001.1, read as the reverse complement.
ACACGAAGCGCGCTACTGCTGCTGCTGCCGCTTGTCGGCAGCATAGGCTGCGGAGCACCGATGCGGCGGCGATGCTGAACGAGGTCCTCGCCGGTAATGCTGAGTATTTTTTATGTTTAATTAGAAAACAATAGTGAGTTAATGGCGCGTGTGTTTGGGTTGTGACTGGCACGAGTAGCGGCTCTCGTTAAGCAGGCCAAGATCGAAAGCAGACGATAGCGGACAGACGAACGGAGGGAGGCAGGCAGGCAGGGAGGGAGGGAGCGAGCGAGCGAGTTAGAGAGACAGAGTGAGTGTATCTGAGTGGTTGAGTGAGATAGACCAGATACAACTAAGAGTATACAACTTAGTGCAGTACGCGGCGATCGGCGGTTCACAGCGAGAAGGAATAGCACTAGTGCGTGTTGAGTCTTAAGTATGCAGGGGGGGGGGGTTTGCTGCCCGACGGAGTGCCGCTAGTGGAGGTGGCGGATCAGCGTTTTCAAGGCCGACGATACGCGATGGCCATGCTATGCCTTACTCGAAAACGGTGCTGCCACATCGGATGCTGGGGCGACTGGAAGTCGTCCTCCTGGCTCCATCTGCCGTCGATTACATCTGGGAGACCTCGGAGAGATGAGGAGATCCATGTCTGAGAGCATTGACGATGGGAAGACTTGTAGAAGATATGCGATTAGGCCGATTAGACTCCGGACATCGACCTGCAGACAGAATTTCAGAAGACATTGCCTGCGGGTATTACTATTCAGGATGTAACGAGAAATTTGTACGGGGGTGAAATGAACAGAAGAGAAGACCCGATGAGTCAATTCACTCACAAAGGTGGTGGTGGTGGTCGCCCTCGCCAGAGAATCCATGCATAGCCACACGCACAAACAGAGTAGGTGTGAACATGGATCCGTACAACTGTACGAAACCCTTGTCCCTTCTTGCCATCCGTCTATCGCATACATCGTATATGGTAACAGCCTTTATGAGCTAGCAGCCCAAAACCACACTGACCAGATCTCCGACCTCATCGTCTAGCATGCTAGCCTTATGCGAATGCTTGTTAGATATTCCTGGCAGTGTATAGTGAATGAGCCCTTATGACTCGTCTGCAAGGTCTGGTTAGCTCAGTTTGTTCCCTTTGGCCACATTAAGTGTGCTAGACTACTCTGATTAAGGATTCACCCCGTACCACGTCGACGTGTCAGCTAGTTGTAGTAGCAGTAGTAGCAGTCATGGCAGAACAAGTACCTCACCCCCAACCACAATAGCAGCGCCAGTAGAACTATTACAACTGACGTAACAGCGTCCAATTGAAAGAGCAGTCACCTTACACATCTGCCATCTGTGCTACAGTGGAGGAAATCACGTCTCAGGTGGGCAGTGTTATCTGCAGCGACAATGGAGAAGCAGACACTCATCGACCCATTGCCGACACGTTTCGAAGCTAATTTCGTGCTGAAGACGTCCTGAAATGGACCCGATACATAGAGATGTAGCTTTGTTTCTTTTTCCTTTTCTTATTTGAAAATATAGAAAAGTAAAACAAACTCCTCACCCGATATCATTTCCATTCCGTCATGAGACAGACATAGGGCAGAGTTGTGTCCAAGTTGTGTCCCCTTGAGTATGCTTCTGTTTCGACACCTCACGTCAACAAGGGACTGCAGAAGTGTTCCAGCCATTTCTGAACGAACCGACCATAACAAAAATTCATCAGCAGACAATGACCAGCGAGATTCGGATTTCGCGCTCAACAGCCAGTTCAGCTGGTGCTATTCTGGGTCCGTCTGAGTCGCTTCGTTAGCCTCGCCGTCGCCATCCCGAATCGAGCGAACTAGAAGAACAGTTCGAAATGATTACAGGAATAGGAGTAACATCGCACTGTGTGGCAATAGGTTGGGCGACTAGCTGCTAGTCGGCAGTGGTACTAATTAAGTTCGCAAGCAGCGCGGTGTGCGAGGCCTTCCGAAACGCTCAGATGCCAGTGTCCTGCCTATGTGACGTCGAACGACAGGTTTGAAGAGGCTGTGCTTTTGCGCTTTCCCTCTTTCTCTCCTTCTAGGTTTCTTCAGGTCTGGCTAAGGGGAGGAGACACTAGGGGACTTTTGTCGAAGCGTTTCTTTTGTTGCGCATTGGCATCATTGTCGTTGTGCTTTGGTTTATAATAGTGCATCTAATCGACGAACGCTGTAAACTCCAGTAATGAAGCTTGGCAGCATCAGCAGCAGCAGTCAACCATATGAGGCCAGTTGGTCTCTCCTCTCCTCTGGCGCACACAGACCGCTCACTCACCCACCCACTCTATCCTATCGTTGTCTACACAGCTCGTGTCCTCTCTCTCTCTCTCCATCTTCTTCTCATTCGATAATAATGGAGCAGCGCTGAATGTTGCTTGTTCATTCTCCTGGTTAACGCGGATCTGTCGCCCGCTGCTGGCACTCTGTGTCACCAGCGGTTCGGGTTGTTTTGCTGCTGTGTGTTCCTCTCTCTCTCTCTCTCTCACTCGTTTTCTGCATCTCTCCGGTGTTGACGATGTCGTGTACTGGCGTGACTTTTCGCTGACAGTTGTAACGTTGTCAAGGCAGGGACTCGAGTCAGCCATGCAGTCCTGGCCCTGGCCATGCAGAAACAGCTTGGCAATCACAAGGCACCACCATACGCGCACATTCAGCGCTACTTTCACCACTCGGGCGTCTCCGGCTCCGAGGAGGCGGCGGCGGCGGCGGCGGCGGCGCAGCACAGAGAGACCTGACACGGTGGTGGCGGCGGCGGCGGCAGCGGCATCGAGGGGCCCGGCATATCGGTGATGGCCGTGGCCATGGCGGCGGTGCTCGCGTTTATTTGGAGAAAACCCGCCGGAACGACAGCTCGGGCCAAAGGAAAACTCGTCCATGATATCGGCCATAATGGCTATTAGCCTGAACTGTACGAAAAGCCACCGAGGAATGGACGACAAATCGGCACCAGCAGCGGGATCTTAGAACAGATGAGCCAGATAAGCAGATAGAGTTAGCTCGAGCAGGACAATTGGATATGCCGGGCGATGACGACTAGGAGCAAGCACAGTCACTGACGAACGGCACACTCGCGTCGAACAGCCATTTCGGCCGTTTAGCCATTTGTGGTGATTACCACAAAGATCGACGACTGGTGTGATATTTGTTGAGTCTGGGTTCGCTCGCCGAATTCGTTGATTCGGTCGTCTTTGATCTGTCCGATAGAAGAGGAGCACCATATCGCCTCTAATTAATCGGAAAAGGGATCTTGCCGGGAGAGGTCTCTGCGGTGCGTGCAATTCTTTCAATTTCTTAATGACCCCAAACATCGGTTGGAAGGCGACCGGACGTAGGGACATGCATTTATTTATTTATGAGATCAACAATAAAATGGGAATACTTAGTAACGTGTAGTTGAAATGACATTACGTCGAAATCGCCAAAAGCAGCGTCAACCAATAAGCGTATGCAGATATCTGATTATGTCGAGTCAGTGCAGGGGCTGTGTGTTTGTGTGTATTATACCACCAAAGTACGATTCAGTTTTTTGTACCAGCTCCTTAGCTCAATTACTGGCTGTTTAAGCCCGGTTGTCATGTTGTTGATATCGCGATGCTGCCTCTGTTGCTAATGATGATAATATTGTTCAGTCCGCGAGATGATGCATTAGGTACTCGTGCGCGCCCGCGCGCGACCGCGCCCGGCTTAGTCTTGGCTATCTCAATTTTTTGCACTCTCCCACCTCGATTCCTTCCTACCTCGCATCGAAAGGCTGAAGCCTAAGTATCACCCCATCCCCGCATACTGGTCCCCACAAAAGCTGACCGCCAATGGGGAGATGCCAGAAAGGCAGCAAGCAAACGGTCGGAATCAACGGGGCTGGGGATAAAGGGGTCGCGTCTAATCTGCAAAAACTGGCCACCACCCAACAAAGGCACAGGCACATATTGCGGTTCTACCGCTCGCTAGGTAGACCTTCCCTCCTGTCTATCTCGTTGTTCCTGTCTACATGCCCCCGACCCCCCACGCAGGCACTCGCTCCCACTTCTGATATCGTATGTCCCCTCATCTAACTCATCTAACCCGTGTTCAGCTTGCATCACTGCTAGTCACCTAATCGCTGTGCACTGCTCGCTCGCTCGCTCGCTGGTTCGCCCGCCCGCCCGCCCGCCCGTCGTTCTGGGGTGAACGGCGCCCCCCCCCGGGACAAACCTAAACAGATTGTGTTCCCGTTGAAAAATCGCGAGTGGGTGTTGTTTCATTTTTTGTAATTCTCAGCGTCCGAGTCTTCAACAGCTTCAGCAGCAGCAGCAGGAGCGGGTATCAACAACACGAGCGGGACCAGTGGATCGGTGGTCAGAGATAGAGGAGTTGCACCGGATTCGGCAAACGAAGTCCGTCTGTCCATCCGATACAGCCCGTTGATCGAGTACAACAAGAGCAAGTAGTGAGCCACAATCGAATGTCACTAAAGAGCTAATTTGCAGAAAAGTGCAGGATTATGAAATGCATACAAATAACGGACATCACACAAAAATATCAGGGTGCGCTAAAACGTCTGCTGTGTTTATCAAGGAGTTTCCGCGGCATAATAGCGTTTAGGTTTTACGTTGGATTTAGTTACATTTTAATGAGTGCAGTGACATTCTATTGTAGCTCGGGCTTGCTAGACGGTCCAGCATTTCCAGGGTGATGATTTAATTCCAGAGTAGCTTGGTGATTTAATTGGCAGTGGATGAATGATGCGGGAAGATACGTCACCCAAACCGCTATGGCCAGCAAGCAACTATGCTAAAGGAGGTGTCTGTGGTCGCGAATGACGACATGTGTGCAACTTGTTCTTGAGCCAATTCCCGTTTTTGGACAAAGAGAGAGAGAGGGTGGGATCAAACAGGCTTGGGAAGGCGGAGGGTGCAATGCGATGCGGAGCTAACTCCGAGTTAACTAACTACCTGTGAAGAGTTTCGCCCTAGTAGTAAGCGGCTGCGACGGCAGTTGAGCTGGCAGCAGCGCGAAGGGGTTGCCACTTGCCGGTTGTTGCACCCCTCGCACGCCTCCCTAGACCCGCCCCCATTCGCCCCAGCCCCTGTAACCAAGCGAGTGGCTCGAGCCCCGTGAAGTTACGAAGTTAAACTGCGTCAACAATGTTGCTTACCTGTCTGCGTACTCGCCTGAATCATCTCATGGTGATGATAGCGGTGCTGATCGCTGCTACTCGCTGTGTGGATGCTGCACGCACGTTACCGAAGAAAAGGGTGGGGTTGAAGCCGATGGTTGTACAGGTTGGGCACGCGAGAGGGAAGTGAATGTTTAAACATAAAAACATGACGATAGGAAAGGAGAGACGACCGAGAGCAGGCGGCGGCGGCGGCCGCCACCACCGCCGCAGCCGATGACTGGTCTCTACCGAGTTGGTCGTTGTGAGGCTCGACGAGGCTCGACTGAGCGCGATTGAGTAGCAGAACGAACAAACGGAAAGACCCGGGTGAGCGTGGATTGTGGATAGCCGATTGTCCGAGAGGCCTTTAAAGGGATATGGTTGAAGTAGCAACGGAAGGGAGCAGGGGTACTGCGGCTCCCGCTGCTGCTGCTGCTGCTGAGAGCAGAGCATGATGAATAAGTTGGCGTGTACGGAGACAGACAGACGAAAGAAGAGAAAAAGAGTGAGCTCAAGTAGTGGCGAAGAACGACGAGGCGTTTGAGGGACAAAGGTATAGAAATGAAGGAGTGCCGATAACAAAGAAACACGCCTTCAAACGGGATCAAGTTGTGAGCACTATTGAGTGCTATTGCCACTGTCAACGCTGTTACGATTTTGTTTGCTGTGCATTTTGTAGTATGACGTTTGTGGCGTCCTCACGTGCAACGTAGCACTGCCTCGAACCGCTGCTCGCTAAGGGATTATGGTCAGGATGTGAGCATCTCTGTTGTACGCGACGGAAGATACAACAGATGAAGGCAAGAACAGGTGTACTGACTTATCAGCTTGACGATAAGCGCATAATAAGGAATAATGAGTGGTATCGTGTGTAGTAATGGGATGGAACGTGTAGCGACATTTTGGGTAGTTTGAGGCGCGGTTTTAGGCGGTGCTTTCTTCATGTTGATTCGATCTTGTTAAATGGACGGGTGTAATATTTTGTGTATCCTGGTGATATCACGCCAATCTCACTTATTGTATATACTGAGCGTTATGCGACGATGCAAAATACCCTTAATGACCTACACGAATTACATGGGACGAGACGAGATTCGTACTAGCAGCTGATGAGCCTGGAGCTGATGAGCTTCATCGCGAAGCACTCCAGAAGTGCTCAGTTTAACAAGAGGTTAAAACAAACCAAGCTAGCAAAGATCGAATTGCTTCGGGATTCCTAGCTTGCTTGAGAGAATAATTCTCATCGAATGAAACAATACTGATCGAATGCTCCCAAATACAATTTTGCACAACTGGGACTACGCGAAGTTGACGGTCAATGAGGTCTGTCCACAGCGACAGGTTCACGGGGTGAAACGCGGCCAGCCTCATTCGCCACCCACCTCTCTCGCTCCCTCTCTCTATCATCGTAATTCTTGCCAAGCCGCTAGTTATTGCCGCTTCTTGAATACGAGCCTCGCCCACCGCTGCTGCCGCCGCCGCCGTTGCGCTAATTGTGATTTATAAGCATTGTCATTACGAGTCCGTTCCCCTTGCCTAGCTATCGCGGTGGGTGTTGTATCTGCGTGAGGGTTGGACCCTTTGTCGTTGTAACCTTGAACTGGTTCAGCCGCTGACCGAATCTTCGCCAGTCGTCTGATTCGAATTTGAATGTCACCGTCATCGGGATTGCATATGCCAACGAGTCCTGCTGTACTTGTAGCCACCCTGACGACCAGCGCTTTGTACAAAACCCACGTCACGTTCTAAGACATAGGATCGGCTTAAGATGGTTTAGAGTAACAATTTGTTTGTTGGTTCTTTTCTTTGCTTTTTTTTGAAGAATATTCACGTGGTGATAAACGTAAATTGCCTATCCCATAAAGGGGAGCAGTGCCCTACGGGAAATTCACAAGACAGCAACATATGTAAATGGGAAAATTGATATATTTTAGGAAATGACTCAAATATTTATTATTATTATTAGGTATATATAAACTATAAACATACACTACTCAAATATGGAAATATTTGAGTAATTTAGCGCGTAAATTGTGCCAATCTCTGCAAAGGATTTTTTGTTGTTACAATTTCCGCCATTCAACGCATGCTTACGTATCTCGTGTACACAATTATATGAGCGTCTTCGACACTCCCGTGTTACAACAATTAAAAACGAAGTGAGTATTTACACACCACTACAGGTAAAATCAAGATGTCAATCGCTTGCAACAACACAAACGTCAAACACGACAAGGTCGCGTATGTGGCCAATGACAATGGCCTCTGAAACAGCAGCAATTCCAGCAGTAGCATAGTAGGCTGATGGCACCTATAGTGAGAGAGAGAGAGTGTGAGAGCTCAATCGAGCAGAGAAACTGACAGACAAATAGAAAAACAGCCGCCAGTGAACATGAAGTTTGTTGCTGTTTTCGATGTTGTGATCTCATCATCGTCATCAACAGCAACGACAGCAACATTAGTCGCCATCGAAGACATCAATAGATAGCTGTTGTTCACGACGGTGAATCAGCGTCGACGGGTGAGTGACTAAGACATATTCGAACATCATCTCAGGCAACAGCGGCGACAGCAGCAGCAGCAGCAGAAACATCGACTCTCGGGAGCGCTCAACAAAACACACACGCACCCGGTGGTGGTGGTGTTGGCGAAATATCATTAGCAGACAAGGCGACATCGACAAAAGTCGCTGAGCAGCAACAGCAGGCCGAATCAGCCAGCGTCGTTGTCGCCAACTGCCGCCGCTGCTGCTGCTGCTGCCACTGCAGTCACTGCCGTTGTTACCGTTGTTGTGTCTAATTACGTTAGCAGCAGAGAGCGAACGTTCGCCGGACCAACACCGGACAGGAACAGCGTGAGATAAAGAAATAGTCAGAGACATGCGAATGAAAGAGAGAGAGAGAGAGAGCACAATCGCAAAGAAGGGCAGCAGCAGCAACAAGATGAGCCATTACGGAGATAATGTACACTCAGGGTGCTTCTGATCGTTGTTCCGATAAGGCACACAGCGAAGCGACACGGAGACACCACCGGCTTGGTTTGGTGACCAGCCCAAAGAGGGGAACATGGGACGCTGGTCACAGGGTCGGTCGCTGACGAGAGCGAGTTGAGAGGAGATCAGTGGAAGGAGACGTTCACACGTCACTGCTTCATATTTTGATTCTAGATGAACAACGAGTCGAGGCGAGCCATCACCACAAAAATATCGATTGTATAATATTATCGTACGTATTTTACTATTATATCATATATATATATATATATATATATATATATGATATACTGACCGTTATGTATCGCCGGTAGGCATACGCCAGCGATTTGATTCACGAGAATTGACCAGACCCGGTCAACAATATGGGCAAATCAGTAATCAGTATATATATATATATGTATTTGTACAGTGTGGTAGTCACGTGATATGAAACAAGCCACGTTTAGTTTGGCGGTAGGTGTATGTGTGAGGATTCGCGCGTGAATAAAACAATACTATTATAGTTGACATTAACATCTTGCTGAAAATAAATATTACCCTTGTGTTAATTGTGGATAGATGTTGATCGACTGAAGAATACGAAAATGTAAAACGTTTAGTCATTCGACTGTAAAAGTAGGTTTTGTTCATTTTGGAATTCATTATATATATATTCATTTTCAAGGATCTAATGCATGCATGAGAAAATTTCATATATTTTTTTTATCAATTATTACATTTCTCGCCGAAGCTGCATATGAGCTTCAGCCAAGCCTTACAATATACGGGTATATAGTCAGATCTAAATTGCTAAAGGCGGCCTAAGTATAAATGTAACACAAAAATCTTCAAAATAATCAATTATATATTCGTTCACTGTTCTGCTCTCATTCAGAGCAGGTTATAATCAAACAAAATTGTTATTTCATCAGACAGATGGGAGCCAGTCAGCGAGACGTTGGTCTCGAGTCATTTCGAATCCCAGTCTATTCTCATGCGCTTAAATCGTCATGTTATCAAATTACTCAGCATCCGATGTCCTTCATATTATTTTGTTTGTTGTTTTGAGAGTCATATCTGTGTGCGTGTCTGTGTGTATGTTTTGCACTCAAGTCGTTAGCGCCTCACGTTGTCTTCAATTAGAGAAAGGTTCGACCTTCTCGAGCTGTTACAGCGAACTCGAATGGTTATGTCAATACGTTCACTCAATTGCACAAGTGTTCGATTCGAGCAAATGGAACCTTCACGCGTTCCTTCGTCAAGATCGCCGTTTTTTTTTTTTAAATAATAGCGCCCACTTACTCCGAATAGTGCAGCCACTTCGCATCGAAGCGTGAATGCGGCTTCATCTCGGGGGCTGATCTCTGCCGATATTTCGATTTTGTGGAGGATCTCCTCGTCGTCGTCATCGTCGTCGTCTTTCTGCCGTCGCCTCTGTGCCTGCTGTGGCAATGGCTGTTGTTCGTTACTGCCGCAGCGAATGATTACGGCCGGCCGTGCTAGAGTGAGCCTTAAGCTCTTGGCCAATGTCTAGCCGAGACAAAGCAACGAAGTACGAAGAGGATCGGTGAGAATCGCGAGTAGAGGTCCTCAAAAAAAAAAAGACGAATACCTGATGGATGACGTCACGAGATCCCTCATTTGTTCGCTAATAACTCCTCAGCAAATGGCAGTGCAGCAGCAAACGCTCGAGCGAGCGAGTACTCGCTGCTGCGACGATCGAGATGTCTTCATCAGCAGCGAGAATAGCTAATCACCAGAAAAATCAGCCATTCCATGAAGTCCATGGCGGAGCTATGGAGCTCGACAGGCAGCGGGCCAGGGTGCCGCGCAGCCGGTGAGCATCTCAATCAAACGACGTCGAGTACTTGCATTTAACACAAAACAGTTCGAACCGTTCCCGATGTGAGCGTTTGTCTACGACTGCTGCCTGCCAGAGTATGCGACTGTCTGATTCGAATCGGGGGACGCCCGCCTGCTTGCCGTCTCTGATATATGCCTTTGGTATATCTATGTAAGCTGTAGCTTTATTTATGTTCTTGACCATAGCGCACACTAGTGACATTTGGGTCGCTGTTGTATACGATAGTAACCGTTGGTTCGAGTCGTGTTTCACACGAATAGATACATTTAATGATGAAAATGAAATCGAACTCGTACGAACACTAGGCTTTTGTGGACGTGTCGCTATCTTTTGCAATTTGTTGATTACGTATTAATCAACAATCGCGTTTATTGACAAGCGAGTGTAACTGCACGAATCATTATGATACCGAGTAGCCAAGTTGTCAGAACAAATCGGCTAGAATCTCGTTTGGTGGGTCGTGAAATAATTGATTGAACACTCGAGGTTGCCACCTTTAATAGAGGAGTGAGTTGTGTTATTAGTACATGTACTGTCAGTTATGATGGGAATTTTAGGAGTTGCAGTGGTCTATCTTGAATCAACTGCCTCCGATTAGACATTTCGTCATTATCGAACACCCTGTATATTTTCCGGCTGACTCTTCGGGCCAACAGTTAACGTCGACGGAATTGCTTTTTGCATTGCTATTATCGAACACCCGAGGTGGTCAACTTTGTGGCGGAGGCGACCACCGAAACTGAACTCTCAGAATGCCACTTCTTTTTATGCTACGCTCGAGGAGTTCAATCCGGACGCGTTGTACATCTGTCTATCAGCTAGCAATATCGTCGACCCAGTAAATTCACTTGTCTACACAGTACGGGGGCGGCTCCGAGCAGCAGAAGCTCAACAATTACAATATAATATCGATATGGAACATGGTGATGAACACATTCGCCTGTCTGTTTCGAGAGTATTCGTTCGGCGTATATTCTGTTCAGAGGTACGTTCCCACGTTATTTTTACCGCTGTACATTAACTGTTAACATTGCGATGGAGTGAAACATCACCATGGAACGGTACCGTCGACCTGTGTGTGTGTGTGTGTGTTCACTGTGTTGCGCTGAAGTTAATATTTGCTATTTTAATTTCCGTCTGTGTTTTCAGGATTTCAAGGTTTTGAGCCTCGCATTACTATACACAGCCGCACCGAATCCGTCGATAGAACTGTCGTCAAGTGATCTCGAGCGCTCGAGAGATACTGATACCTCTCGTAGCGTTATATAGTGGCTGGAGTGGTGGAAGTGTTAGTCTTATCCCGAGCTGGATCCCGATTTGCTTTAATCCTATCGCTTCGTCCATCATTGACGAATATCTTGTTCCCTAGCTACCGCTGCTGTATCTGCTGTTTTTGCCATTGCAGCTCATGCCGTGCTTGTTGTTGTTGTTATTGGCGGTGGCGGCGGCGGCGGTGGTGGTGGCGGCTGTCGTGGGCTGAATTCGCAGTATGGATCGATCAGTCATCCGGTGTTCCTTGCCCTGCCTCCCCTTTTCGATGCCACAGACATTCGCTCTTTGAAGCCGAAAATTGAGAGAGCTGAGAAAATCCACGGCAGCATTGCCGTCACAGACACGCGCCTGAAACGACACCAGCATCACTGGCGTCAGCAGCAACACTACCCAGCACCACCACCACCGCCGCCGCCGTCGCCGCCGCCGCCAACACCGCCAGTACGGCCATTACTAATACTTGTTAGATCGAGTACTTCACAAGGCGGAGGATTGTTGCCGGGAAGAGAGCGGCTACGGTGAAACGCATCCCGTTGCCTTCACGGAGTGAATTGAGGCCGACGAATCGGACCCTTTCGATGGTGGTGAGGGGATGGCGCGCCGAAGAACGAAATCAAGTCAAGCAAAGGGCCGAGTGAACATGGCAAAATTCAAACGAAGAGAACGAACGAGGAGGAGAGGCAGAGAGTCCAAAGCTAATTACACTCATCGGTCAACAGTACCTGATTAAGTTCTCCACAGCGATCGGGATTGGCGTTGTCTTCGATGATGAAGACGGCGACGGCAGCGGCGGTGAACACAACAACAGCAACAACAACAACGAGAGCACTACGCCGATATTAGCATTCGTGGAATAGCATCTAATGAACGTTGAAGTACACTTGGGCGCGTTGCAAAGTACTTCGGCCGTTGTTGCTGCTGCTGCTGTTGTTTGTTGCTATGGAAATTATCCTAATATTGGTAAAGATGGATGGTCAGTTATGACAAAATGGACGTTGATGTCATCTATGAAAATTGAGTAAGTCACATATGATTGTGATCATTGTGGCGGTAGTTCATCGATTCTAGGCAAGAAATTGGAACGAAAATTGGTCGATGACGAACAAGTGTTCTGCAGGCTTCGATTTTAACTAATCTGTACCTTTTATCTAGTAACCTGCTGATCGTGAATATATGTGTGTACGATCATCGAAGAGCGTTTCATAAGTCATAGGGTTGCTTAGCGCAATCTGTCAAACCATATATGGATCATCGAGCAAGTCCAACCTAGTGAAGTATGAAAACAACATTTGGGTGTATATATATATATGTATATATCTATGCTGATCGCATCAGCATTGCCAAGCGATTTCGGATCTGCCGCAGTTTCTTAAGCGAATCGAAATCAAGCGACACCGGCTGCAGCAAACAGAACAACAACCAGGACCGTTGTCGTTGTAGCTGCCGCTGTCGTTTAAATGAATGTTGAACATCATTTCTGTTATTTTTTTTAGAAGAAAAAATCATTGTACAAACAGAAGAATATTCGATCCTCCTCACCACGACATATATATATATATATATATATATACATATATATCGAGACGAAATACGCGCGCCGCTTCGATGCGTCTGACGAATTTTAACGGCACAGCACAACATGAAAATGGTTCAGCTGACGACCGACCAACACGGTTTGCTAGCGTTTGGTGGTTCGTTGATTTGCGGAGGCTGATTTTTTCCCTAAGATGAAGACGGCGATAGCCGGCAGATCTTGATGATGTTGCTGCGGCCGCTGATGATGATGCTGATGAAGACGAGGTTGATCTGTCGTCTCTGATCCATTGAGAGGAGTGCGATGTATCGTTATGTCGCCATTAGGTAAGCGGGAGGCGGCGGCGGCGGCAGCAGCAACGGCAGCAAACGCGGACAGGGTTACACACAGAGACACCCGGACCCTCGCACACACACTCACGCGCACGCAGTCATAGCCAGAGACATACACGACCGATTGATCGAATCTATCTTCAAACAAACGACAACATTTACTAGACGCCAAAATGAACACAAGAAAATGAAGGCGGAACGAAGCCGCCGGCAGAAACAGCAACCGCAACGGTGGTGGTGGCAGCGGCGGCAGTAGGAGATTTTTCGATCTGCTGATGATGTGTTTCGAAGACTTCGATGGCCTGACGCGCGTCGCATTGGCTTGGCATTATTTCATCCGTAGACGATGAAAAAGACGACACACTACGGAGACGAATCTAAAGTCTGTGTCCAACCATTACGTCGCTTTAGTGACGGCGGAGTAAAACCGATCGATAGTGGTGAGAGGGGTCGAATCAAGACACGGAGAGAGAGAGAGAAAGAGAGAGAGAGAGGGAGAGAGAAGAATCAAGTTGATAGGGGTGAGCATGGTCGTGAAGTTAGCGTGGCTAGAAACGATACGCTGCGATATGCTGTCTGCTGTTCAGGACATATCTATGACACGCGTTTACGATATCGATGCGAGACATCGACGAAATCAATAGGTGCCGGGATACGTGATAGATAGATCGATTGATAGGAATATATAGCTGACCATGGTCGCTATGGACGACGACGACGCAGCCGCCGCCGCCGCCGCGGGCCGCGACGGATCGAGAAGGGGATGACCGGCGAAAATCGACTAACACCGTCGAACGATATCAAGGGTGGTGAACTATATATATATATATATATATATATATTGTCATGAAATATATTGAGTGTCTGGTGGAATAATAGCGGTGGAATAATAATCAACATGAACGATGATTTTGTCATTTTTCGTTGTCTACTATGACAAAGGGTTGCTTACTGATGAGAAGTGCACAATTTCACTGTGGCCCAGATTTATGCGAATGTCACCTTACGCAAGGCACAACAGGCCGCATAGAACACGATGATGAGTTGGCTATTCGATTATGAGCTGACGAACATAACAAACTTTCTAGTAGATCTTGCCCGCATCGTAATCAACAGAGTTGATGCTGGTGACGACCGGTAATGCCACCAATATTAACGATTTCGTCAAATGAGATCCACCATCGAGTAGTGTGCTTTCCAGTTCTTCCTCAAACAAAAATGGCAAAAAAAAATACGAAACTCTGCGCTGTTTATTCGACAAATATCGGTGTAGAGTATCGACAGCCGCCAAGGCCCCGGTAATGGTTTGTGCTCCAAGCTGATACCCGCCTGCGACGCTTAAGCAATGGGTGAGCAGGTGAGATCGTTTGAAAAGGCATCAATTTGCCGGTGACGTGAATATTTCGGACGTTCGTATGGGACTGCGAAGGCGGAGTCATTCGCATTAGTTGGCATTCGTTTTTACGTCGGCTAAGAGATGCCATGATGAGCTGTATACGCGGCGGCAGTCGGATTCGGCGGGCAGCTTTGGGTGGCTGACTCTTCACTGCCCGTTTGACTCGTTGATTCGTTCGCTGGAATTGAAATACTATTGGGGAATTGTCGTCGTTGATTCCAGCGGCCTACCGCCCAAACCAGCGGCCAGCCACTAGATCGACCTTCTGTGCGGGTCGCGCGCGACCGTATCAATAGTGTTATTGCATTTAGAATATTAAATGCTATTGGCGTCGTTGTTGTTATTGCTGCGGCGGCTGCTGCTGTTGCGACTTGTACTATCGTTGCTCCTGCTGACTGCTCGGTTGTGCTGGGCTCCAAGTAGGCAGCAGGATATTCATTCATATATATATATATATATATATATATATATATATATATATATATATATATATATATGTGTGTTGAAAACAGACTTATTATTGTTATTATTATTATTATTATTAGTACCACTACGGCTTGAGGCACGGAGTCGGTGCCAACTGTTTCAATAGCAAATTCTTTCCTTCGCAGCTGCTGCTGCTGCTGCCATCCGACTGTAGGCATCGCTCTCATCATCAGGATCAGCAGCAGCAACCGCAGCAGTAGTAGTCGTAGTAGAAGTAATAATATAAAATCATTGAACCTGCCGAGGAGAAATCGTCGTCGTTGCCACTATTTCGTCGCCGACGATATATATATATATATAGTACGCCTATACACGACTCGCTGATGCGGTGCCGGTGCTTGAGCCAGAACTGGCGTTGTGTTCGATTTTGTTCAAATTTGAATATCCATTTTTTTTTCTATTTCTTGTCGTTTTTTCATTTCGACATTATATCGACATTGTTGTTGTTCCCCGATCGAAGCGGCAGTTAACGGACGAGAACGTCGACGGTGGCTGTGGCGGCCACAGCGAAGTCGGATTGATGACAACCCACCCCACTGTTGGTGATGACGGTCAAAACGGTGTTCGCTCGTGTTCGGCGTCGTTTTCAATTTTATATTATTCACACAGGATTGTAGAGGAAAGGGTAGTCTAAGCGAAGGCAACGACAGGACCAGTTCCACTGGGAGACCCTGCGGAGAGTTAAACAGCATCAACTGAGTATGCATGATTCCGCCTTGTTCTCGACAGTGAGTGTTTGTTACAAAGGCGTGTTGTCGTTCGGCTCGCCCGGCCGTTCGGTCAGCCTACAGGCTGTCGTTGAAATGGCAAGCAACATTAGCAACATTAGTCGACAGAGTCGGAGCGAGAAACATTGTTGTGTTGTCTCTCCAACTTCAATTTGACTGGCGCCGGCAATTGACAGGTTTAGCTTAATCACGTCAATCTGCTCCGCCATTAAAAAACTAAGCGGCGTGGATTTTCAGCGGCGGTTGCAATGCATCCGCACGATTATTAATCACATTTAGCGCCGATGTGGTGATGTTCGCGACGATGAGACACGTTCGCAACGAATTCGACCGGCATAACCAATCGCGTTTGCTGTTTGGCCCATGTGACGATCTTCGTCAGGTGTCGAAAGCCTTGGGCAATGCCATTGTGAATTTCTAATACTGATTGCGCGGGGGGCGGGGGGGGGTCGACATTCGGCGAGTTGCTGACATAACGTCTCATCCGACAAGCTTGACGGATCATCACCTGGTCGAGAGTTAAGCCGATTCAATGTCTGCTCATCGTGGCCGGCTAACGTTCGCAATAGCGACAACATCTTTTCTCATTTTGAGTCTGAGAGGACGCAGTGTATAATTGAGCCCCAACGCCCGTAGCAGGCACAAGGGGCGGTAAGCACAATTCTTTGAGCATGTATTATACAATTGGTGTATTCTCGCCTACATGATCGCGCTGTTTCAGCTCTGTGAGCAGAGAGTTTCGAACAGACACATTTTTTTTTGGTAGTCGACCAGCGAGGTTCAAAATGCGTTATTTTTTCTTGAGAATGTTGTATTGTGGTGCATCATACGAAACGAAAGTTATTCGACTGATTCTGTAGAGCTGTTCTTGCCCACTATGTCGCTGTGTGATAGCCACTGATATATCTAGTATAATACCACGTGTCTAGGAGACAATCCAGTCCTTCATTTATTGATTGTGAGTAGTTTTGGCACGAAAATCTTGAATCATCAATGCTTCGAATGTTCCTTCGGTGAATGGGAACAGAGGCAGGGCAGCGCTTCGGTTGAACTTCACAAGTGAAGTTCGCCAGCGGGCGTTCTCATATAGGTATGACATTGGCGTTGTTTTGGTCGACGTCCATATCTAGTCTAATCGCTGATCCCACTCCAGTGATTGAGCAGAACAACGGGCCGAGGGGGTCTGCCTCGATACGAGAGTGGAGACGGTCGAAGAGATCTTCTGGATAGCTGAAGACGCATGGTCGAGAGAGGCGAGTATTAGCAGCATATAGTCGGACCCGCTGTGGACAGTGCAACGCTCAAGGAAGGAGAGAGAGAGAGAGCTTTGTCGTCGTCGTCGTCGTTATCGTCGCTGCTGTTCTTGAGATTGAGCTCAAGAGCGCGATCCAAATCCTTGGTAAATACCATTAACAGTTTTAATCATACGTTCGTTTCTCGTTGGCCTAATTCCTGCCTGTGCCGATGTGAGCCTCGATATTTTTTTCACTCTCTTTCTCTTCTTTTGGCAGCACAACCAGTAGTGTAATAGTAATTCTCCCGTGGCACAGCATTGTAGGTCAATGGCGACTCTCAGTGCACGAGCTGGATGTGTGTGTGTGTTCGCGTATATCTGTACATGTGTGCTTATGATGAGGCGTACTGCTCAAGTACATCTAAGACCCTGCAGGCCTCCTCTATTCCCTGAGTTTTAGTAGTGAAAGCGCGATATTCGCCCGTGCCTTGGTAGCGCGACATACAGACATCGGAAAACCCACTCACCCTCACTCTCTCTCTCTTTATCTCGTGTTTCTATATAGACCTCTGTGGATCTTCTTTTTCGTTTTCTCTCCAAATGCTGATGCTACTGCTGCTGGTTTTGCCTGTTCTCTTGTCTACGGCAAATAAGTCTCACATACACCATACAGACACACACACACTCTATATATATATATATACATGTATATGTATATTCAGTCCAGTCATAGGCCTGTATGGCCTACATAAGATCCCTACTGCAGGCAACAGCAGTAACAGCAGTAGTTGGGCCAGGACAGCAGCCAGCCGCTGGCAGGAGAGCAGCTTTTTAAGTGAGTCATCCCCTCCCTAGTTTTCTTCTCCAGTTTGAACGAGCAGAGCCGCAAGCAGACAGACAGAGAGAGGCAGAGGACGACGCCTGGCTTCAGGCTGACACGCCGCTGCTGGCTTTCAGCCTTCGGGTTTTAGGGCGCAGCTCTAAGAGGTCGCTCGGCAGTTGGGCGGCAATAGGCCACGATGGTGAATTTTTTAATGAAAACCTGCCGACGACTAGTACTACTCCGACGACGACGACCATAGACCCGTTGGCCCAAGCGAAAACTGCAGTTGAAGCTGCTGCTGCTACCACCACCGCCGCCGCCGCCGCTACTGCTGCTGCTGCTGTGAGAGCCGTCATTGCTACGCTCATGCGCTACCAACTTCTCGGGGTAGTAGTTGCGGGGGTGGTACGGCAAGAGACTTGAAATGGGAGAGTTTTTTAGAGCGCGAATCAGCAGCAGCAGCAGCGACGAGGGATTGATGCACGGGCCAGCTATGGGGGGTGTGGGGATTCAGCCAAGTACGATGGGAGAGAGGGACACGAGGGGAGCGGGGAATGAGGTTGGGGGTGAGGTGGGGTGGGGTTGGGTGAGGAGACCAGGACGGCTGGGGGGGGGGGGGGGGATTAAAACGAAATAAGAAAATACAATTGCTCGTTAGTAACGCAACGAACTCCGCAGTCTGAACTACGGATGACAGATGAGCGCGAGAGGGCTCACGAAGCCGCGAAGGGAGAGATGATGAGGGAAAGGGAATGAAATGTGAAGTGGAATGAGGCAGAGGAAAAGAAACAGTGAAGATCCGCAGAGAAATCGAGACGGTCGGACTCGTTCGTTGGTTGGTTGGACGGTTGACGAAGCTTCTTTTAAACCTATTTACATCAAACTCGTGCCACAAAGAGGCTTCCATTCTGAGCGAGAGGCGTGTCATCTTCATTATATGTATATATATATATAATAGAGGTAAATTCATATACAGTCAGGTGGCGGTGGGACTTGACTTTGGTAGTAGTCGTTGTTTTGTTTCGCTGGTCGGTTATGCATTACATTACATTCATAGAGGATGTATCAACGCTCCTCTAATGAGATTTCCTATAAAGTCCTATAAAGTGTGGACTACCATATTGTTAGTATGACATTTTCACCAAATAGGTAGTATCCTTTCGTTATCAAGCGTCAAGGGGCTCTTCTCTCACTCTGTCGGGGAATTTCTGAGCTGAAAAAATCGTATCAAATGTGCAATAAGTACCTCGAGTTCATATCTGAATAATCAGCGTTCTTCGTCTATACAACGATTTGCATTTCGGTTGTTTTATAGTATTAAGCTTCCTAGCTAATTAACCAGCTCTGCAATGCCTGATACGGTGATACGAGACAAGTCTGAAGGGATACTGCAACCGGCAAACCGGTGCTTCCCGGCTGATTGGGAGTCTCGTTGGAAGCAGTAGCTCCGTAATCAAGGAAGGCCACTTGTGCCACTATCCTACTTTTGAGGTGACCTTTATGGAGTTAGGTTTAGAAAACTATGACTTTTGTTTATCAACGCGTAGCAGCTGTGCGGTTATATCCCGACGGCTTGTGCGGCCGAAGCTGATACAAGAGTGTGGTTGCATTCGATGGCTGAGTCCTATGTGGGGTACTTCGTCTGATAGGTGACGCTCCAAGAGGTCACGTCCGTCCCGTTTCTTGCCGCGGTCCCTCCTAAACGCCTCACAGTGTGTCAAGGGCAATTTTCGAGAGTAAAAAAACATACGTAGAATAGGCAAAAAACTCAGGCAAATTCTTGTCGTAACGTACCTATGACAAATTAGGTACTAGTTCGTGATTACTCCTACAAAGAGGAGCGTCGGCTGACTCTAGCGGACGGCCGACTCATAGCCGAAAATTCGCAGGGGAATATTTGATCAATTCACATCTGTCACCATGAGCCGGTGTAACCACCCTGCTACAACGCCAACTGAGGGAGGGACTGGCGAAAATCTCTATATAGTTTCTATGTTTTCCCTCTGCCGATTCCGTGTGAGTTGCCCAGGGAGACCTGTGGGGTTGACAACGGTTATTGCGGTGCACGTGGCCGACCTCGCGATACGTATGGCACACTGCAGACGGCATATGTCGAGATTCATTTGCTGAAGCGTTGCTAATTTTGAGTTCAAAATAAGGACGTGCTTAGTTCATGGATATTTCACGTTTAATGCTTGCTGAGTTTCACGAACGATTTAGGACGAGCATGTTCGCTCAACAGTGCTAACGGTCTTTGCCTTCCCGGGTCGAGTCGCAAGTCACTAGAGAAATGCAGATTATACTCTTATTAATAGGTATACAGATTAGGAGATTGTTGTTGTTGTTTTGTTCCTGCTCCACAAATATCACGGTCAGATGTCCGAAGTGACGAAGCTATCAAATCATTTTACCAGTCGAATATGTTTGTATCATTCCAATACAAACATGGCTGTGTGTGGGAGTGTGCGAATGTGCTTGCATAATCCACGGTGCAATCCACTGAAGCGAAGTGTAGCTATGTATATGTGTGTGTGTCTGTGATGTGTTGACGATACCACGCGATGCAATTATGTTTCGTAGAAATCCCCCCCTCTATCCCCACCCGAGCCCCGGTCTCTCATCGGATGCTGGTGGTGGTTCTATATCTATCTGCACATTGGCACACTACACTTTGATCCGTTGTCATCATCCTCGGTCGGTCGGTCGGTGGTTCCGTCAGTCACCCACCACGTGTATAATAACTTATAGCGGACCACTACATATCCGGCGGCCGTCGTATCTACGCGTGTTGGTCGCATGTATATGTGTATGTATGTAGAGGATACGTACAATGTACGGGACGTGGGTACTGTGTCGTGCATAAAATCCTCCTCATCGAATCTCTCTTTCTCTCGAACCGTCGAAAAATCAAGCCCTGACGCCGACGCGATGGCGGTCACGGGTGACCGTGAGCCACGGTAAGGTGTCCCACAAGGCTTTCTGAGACGGCTGCTTGTTACGAGAGGACATGCCGGACAGAGAGAGAGAGAGAGGGGATGGGGGGATCTGAGAGCGGTGTATTGCAGTGGAGGAAACGCCCCATACAGTTGGTCCGTGGATAGATGATGGCGTGGACGATGATGATGCTGATGTTGTTAATACAACTGCAATACCTACCATGCTCTATCTATTTTCACCGACACAAATAAAGATATAGTAAGAGATAGAGAGAGAGATACACACCGAGGTCTCCCTTTATTAGTTTTCTCGTTGATTTCGTTCTTTTTCACTTTACCCCCTTTCGTTATATGACAGGTAACGGAGGTATCAGTGCTCTATCTGCCACCCTTGATCCTGCTACTGCTGTTGTTGTTGTTGTTGTTGTTGGCGTCTCTACTGGTGTAGGTGGGTGTGATTTGGCCGCAATGGTTGGCTGTACGGTCGGCCGAGAGTGCCTGTACTGTATCAGTGTATACTGTATGGGAACGATGTTGTACGTAAGCACAAACAATGGCCGGCATTCACTCACGCCTCTCTCTCTCTCTCGCCCCCTCTCTCTCTCTCACTCCCACTCGTTGTCATCGTCGTTGACTGTAATTATTCTAATGCATACACGATGATGACAGGCCTCCTCCCGTGATCCGAGCAGAACCGCAGTGGATTTTTGTGTCGCCACTGTCTCTGACGCTACATCACATACTCTATAGACAGATAATAGTAGCAGCAGCACGAATAAATAGTACACACATATACGTAGAGACATTATACGACCAGCCGCAGCAGTGGATGCTGAGGATATAGAGAGCTATCAAAATCTCATTGAGGCGCTCCGTTATACGCCACCGACCGACAGACACACGGTCAGCGCGTCTGTGTTGTACCGGCCACCGAGCGTCAGTCCGTAGGACGAAGCCATGAAGTGACAGTTCACCACGAACGCGTACCGGACTACATTATAATCGTAGGCACACATCTATACGGAATATTACCACATGCAGCTAACCTGCAGACGACCTGCACCTACAAGTTTGGTACAACCCCGCTACTACTTGACGGATTCTAGGCGAACTTCCTGTTCACATTAGCTCAACTGGCAGCAGCAGCCTCAAAAGCATTTGTGCTTCATCTATTGTATCACAGGTTTTTCTCGTCCTCTGTCGCCTGCTGCTCCTCGGCCTCCTGCAAATCACCATGAAATATACGATTCGTTTTCTGTTAAGTCGTTTTCTGCCCGCCTCTACTTTGTTCTACTCGTTTTATTATTATTACGACGACGACGATTTGTATGCAGCTGAATGCAACTTGTGTATGTGTATACACAATATGCCTGTCTGTGTGTGGTGTGTGTGTTTGTGTTTGTATGTATACTGTGCATGAGCATGTCTCTCTGGCCGTCCGTACATCCGTACGCTTGTTTGTGTGTTCTCGTATGCAAATATATTTATCTCTGATGACAATGCTGACGACAATCTGCCAACAGATTTTCTGCGGTTAGCCACATACATATATTATATCGTACGTGTTGTACTTGGGTGCATTTCGCTGTTATTTGTGTGGTCCGCGGTCGGGGACCCGAACAAAAATCAGCAGGGCGGAAAGAGCCCTATGCCCGCGACAGCCAAACGGGAGAGAGAATTCGCGCGAGAGATCGTATACATAGAGACAGGCAGAGGACCGGCACAGGACAGACAACAACAACAACTATCGAGTGTATCTGTGGCTAAACTCAGGCTAGCGAGCGGACAAAGCAGCAGCAGCAGCAACAGTAGTTTGTATTCTACAATATCCGTTGTGTTACAATAGAACCCGCACGCGGCTACTGGATGACAGGCTATGGCTGGCCGACGGTGGCCGTAACTGGTGTCTAGATATCGGCGTACGAACGAAGCTAATTATGAAGAACATGCATAGACATATTACACGCACAGGCAGACAGACAAATCAGAAAACAAATTCGCTCAGTCTCTACGACACTGGCCACCAATAGCTGTGACACGCTGATGAAGCGCAGTAGCCGACCAGTCGAGCGCGATACGCAGGCATAGTCTTACCTGTAATACAAATGCCTCGACGAATATTTCGCTATTTATTATATATCCAGGATAGGAAAGGGACGGGTGCCGTTCCAGCTGTTCGGGTACTACGCACCTATAATACATTTGTATAGTGTAGCCATCGCTTGAGTTCGGGCCAATACGACGATGCCGGGTGACGTACGGCAGCAGACGTATCCTAATAGTAATTCTAGTTGTCCATCATACTCGTAATCGCTACAACATTTGATGATTTGTTCTATACTATACCGATGAGATCTTCCCGCTGCCGGCACCGCCGCCGATATAGCGAGTACTCCACTCGTATGTAAACTTGAATGAAACTATGGGTGTTTATGAACCGGCAGCGGTGGCTGATACGTAGTTAAGATGCATGGATCGAAGCCGTACAGGCGACAACCACCACTGCACACATCTACTATGTGTATCAGCATCGCTGGACGCCCGACACGGAAAGCTGCTCCAGTCCATGTTTGAACGCGATTACGTGCAGACCACTTGTAAGGAACCACCGGTTTCTGGGTGGCATATCGAGCCTCTTACCAACCGGCTTCATAGATCCTGGTAGTGCTATGTCGATCTGTCTAGCAAAGTGACAACTCGCCGGCTTGCAACACGTTACCAGTTCGCTAATTGTTGATTTGATTAGACCACGCTGCGTTGTCGAACATCGATGAATGATGTTTGAAGCTCGACTGGGGTGATCAAGGTTTCGACGCTCTTGTGGCAATAAGACGAGGCAAAATCTACTCTAATATTTTTAATAATAATAATAATAATAATATACAGATTCGAAATCGAGTCAAGCAAATGAGTGCAGCATGAGTCTTTTGCTTCTTTCCGCTTGTATTCTACGGAGTGTGCAGAAAATTCGAAACCCCTCTGTTTGGTCAATATATACATTGAGCAGAGCCATTGAAGTTAACTATTATGTTCAACTGAGTCACCGTTTTTCATTCCATTTTCTTAGTCTAGATCGCTAAACGGCAAAAACCACTGGGGGTCTAAACAAGGGGAAACGGAGCGAACGGTGGGCCAGACAGCCGTCGAGACACCTCCACGCTGGAGAACCCGACGCCGAAGAGGATACGATAAACATTAGCGTAAAGCGCTAACTGTAAAATCACCCTGTTAAATCATATAATAGAATTCGATAGAAAATTTCAAATTTTAGAAAATTTTAGAAAATTTCGCGGCGTGAAGGGACGCCACGTATTTTACAATTAGCGCTTCACATGAGTGTTTATCGTATCCTCTTCGGCGCCTGCTCCTCCAGCCTGAACGTGTCTCGACGGCTGCCTGCCCCACCGTTTGCTCCGGAGGAGTCAATCACTCATGACGTAATGTCCATGTCGTCCTTAAAGCCTTAAACAAAAACAACAACAACCGGCGTAACAGCAGCCGGCAGCATTTCGTACATCATCGCGCCGCGGCTAGCTACATCAAAGTGGCGTCAGAGCAGAACCAAAACCACCAGATTCTGACAACCGCAAAACAGATCTGACGAGTAAACGTCGTTTGACGACGTCCGAAGATTTGTGGAGCCGTGTGTCCTGAAGAATCGAGGGGCAGAAGAAGCCAGCCGAGGCGATGATGCTGAGCCAACTCCGCGAAATAGATTTGATTAAATCATACAATTAACTCGGCAGAGAGTGAGCGAGCGAGCGAGCGAGTGAGCGGGCCCGCCAGCCGGCCAGCCGGACAACTATACGAAGTACGAAAGCCGAATCGGAATTTCCACGGATGACAACAGACGTAACTGCTACAGCCGTGGCGACGTCGTCGAACAACGACAATCGCGGTAGCCGACGACGGCCACAGCAGCACCAACTGGAGACAGAAGGGCAAGTCAGCAATACACACCGCACACACACACACATATATATATATATATATATATATGCCAGCAGACAGAAACAAACACACGGACAGCGGACGAGGCGGCTTGCGATGACTGTTCTCACTACGAAACTATAATTACATGTGCTAATAGATGACAAAACCGAAGATGACGAGGGGACGGACAAGCGAAGAAGAAGAAGATGAAGAAGACGACGACGACAACACGAACAACAACAGCAGCGACAGTACAAGACAAGAAGATAATAAAAACAATATAATAATAATTATCGTGATGATTATTATTATTACTACTATTATTATTTCGATAATTATAATTATTAGCACAAGTGAGTGTTTTTAGCTGTTGTTGCTCGCCACCGCAACAGTCGTCAACAGCAGAGCAGAGAGAGAGAGAGCCACGGCGACGGTTTGGATCGGGCATCGTTTCGCGTTTATACTATACATATATATATATATATATATATATATACATTGACGTCGAATAGTAACGATGGAGATCACCCGACTGGTGGCGAGTGAGCTCCACTGATCTATCCGTCTGTATGCTCTGCGTTTGTCGGATCTGCAGTGAGAGCCGCAGATGAGATGCTCTTGTTTTTTTTTTTGTTCGCCGAGATGCCGAGTAATTACAGGTTGGTTTGTCGGGGTTGTGTCGTTGTCCAGCTATAGGTCGCAGCTGATCGTCGGCTGGTATCCATTATAGCTGGCTAGCTACCTGTTCTGAACGCCTGAACGTTTAGCTGGCTGGCAAGAGCCGTACACAGCAGTGTACGGTACAGTGGGTTGGTGGTAGGTGGCGACCGGACGCCCGGGTGACGAGGGTTGTCCAATGCTGTGTTTGAACAAATGCTCTTCGACAAGGTTGGAGCTTAACGCGGCACGACGCATCTGTGCAGCCTGGTCCGAGAGAATCTGAAGCGAGGAACAAGCAGTGCGTCCGTCGTATCTGATGGTAACGGTGACGTTCGTGTCGGCAGCACGGCGACAGAACTCGAGGCTAACCTGTAAGTTGTTGCTGCTGCTGCTGTTGTATTGTCATTACTAACTGCTTTATACTGTATCTCTCACTCCTAGAAGCAACTTGGCAACGTGAACGTTGCTCCTTCAAGCCTCAAAGTCTGCTACGGAAGCCGACGGAGGAGAGCGTTTACAGTCGTAAAGGCCGTCGTCGCGAACGGCTGTTGTACGTGGATGTTGCCCTGTGAAGATGCCAGTTAATATTGGAGGTGCGACGTACAGCTGCTAGCGGCAGCCTGTACCCCGACGAATATTACGGGAAAATTCACGGCAAGGAGAACGGGACATTATTCGAAATGAGGATGGACAAGCGGAATTTTCATAAGTGAAGCCACAGAGCATATATATATATATATATATATATATATATATATGTATTTATATATATTTATTTAATCTTGGATAAGCGGTCAAAGGCAAATACCATCCGATCACGGACACAGTCGATACACGGCGACTCACACATCTTTCACTTGCTACAGATATGTACCGTGCATCGATGAATGAGCGAACACAACCGTCAATGACCAACGTGGGTGAACTCGACGGTTACCCGCTGTAACGATACAGTGAAAGAGTGACTTTGTTCCTGTTGTCTCTTTCTCTCTCTCTCTCTCTCTCTCTCTCTCACACACATAAGAAAACATTGACAAACACAACATTGACTGTTTGTGGCCGCCCTCGCTCGGGTATTTATCTGTTAAGCATGTTTGTGATAGGGTGATATATGCACTACATGGCAACGCTGACTATTTAGAAACAAATTTCAATCAGACGACAGTGGTGATGAAATTGGCCAGTCTGTGTGTCTCGGTATAGGTAAGGTCAGAGAAAATGAACTGAGACTAAAGGCAAAGAAATATGTTTCATTAGGCCTCTGACCCTAGCACATCTAGACCGTCTAAATCAGCCGCTCGCCGCGAGTTAACCAACAGACGCAAATACCTAATGCATACGACAAAAACAACAACAATATTAACGACGCTATCCGGACAAGAAGTGGCAGTCGTAGACACGACCAAATAACAATAATAATAATAATGACAATAACAACAACAACTACAGTAACAGGACCCGCTTAGGCGATTGTCTAGGCATAGCTTCTGGTCGAGAGCTGCCGCAGGTGAACAATCAGCTCGTCTGGCCGCTACTGCTGTTCATGTTCTCTATGTATACATATATTTATATTCTCCGTGTGCGAGAAATGTCATTTCGAGCTGCTGCTGCTGCTGAAATAGCAACAGCAGCGGAGCTAGTGATGATTTTGGGTTTTGCTGGCCGGTGCGATTACCTTCGCCGAGTCAACAGCAGCGGCGGCGGCAGTGACGACGCCGATAACCAAGCCGAGCCGAGCAGCGTCGGGTCGAAGGCGCTGAACGACATCAGCTCTCGCTTCTGCTCGGTCGTGAATCGCCGAGTGGTTGCGCCGGATGAAGTGTGAAGTTCGCTTGTGTATTCGTCACCTCGCTAATAGCTGACGCCGAGAGATGGTGTTGTTCTTCTGCTGATGGTACTGCCGCTGTCGCCGATGACACGGCGCTATTGCCTCGGACCGGGACCGGCCACGGTTCGTATGGCCGACGTTGTATTGTATAGGCGAGAGAAGGATATAGATGCGGGGATGATGAGTGAGATGGACAGACGCTCATAAATGAAGGGAATGAGAGTTTCAGCCGACTCCGTCGTCACCTCGACATCTCGAGAACTGTAGATCAGACTGACAAACGTCATTGCTGCTGCTGCTGATGTGACTCATCTGTGCGAGACTCACGGTGACAATGACAACAGCTGATAGTCGTTCGGAGAAGCTTTGAGCCGAATAACAAACAGGTTGAAAAGAAAAATAAGAAGCGGCCTGCTACTAATCCAGATAGAGTAGTTAATATTTGGTATGAGCTATAACTCTTGCGGCGCACTCTGGATACCTGAGGATTCAAGTAAATAAAAAAAAAAGTGTATATATATATATATGTATATATATATATATGTATATATATATATATATATATATATATATATATATATATATATAATATTTGCTTGGAAGCATCTGTCAGGACAGCACGAACAAAAGAAGCCTCTAAGTGCATAATTACTAAGACTATGTATAATAGTGCTATGGGATGAAATAAATAAAACAATAACAATAATTGCATACGTTTTGGCCTACGCTATTGGTATTGAAGAGTTAACATCTCACGATATGTAGCCAATTCCGCATTGCATCGATTTAATTAGAGGTTAACAACTATTAAATAGTAACTGTCACCAAACCTCAACACGTATTTGGTCAACATTACTGCAATCAGTTTTATCGATACCCATTCTCATACTAATATTATCTCAGAGGCCCATAGCAGCGAACTATTAACAGAGTAATTGAACAACGCCTGAACTCCAGCTAAGGTCAATTTAAAATATGTATATAACATATAAACGTTTTCTTGTTTAAATGATATATATATATATATATATGGCACTTATGATACTGAGTTATGATTTTAGACTCAAAATAGGCCAACCTCTGTGCCACGAGGAAAGTAAATATATACTGAACGAACCACACCGTCCGAAAAAAGTGTGTTACCTAACCATATTATAACTATTGTTAACTTGCCGAAATTGGATAATTATACTATTATAATTTGAACCAATGAACACCTTTGCTATAAGCGTGCGCGTATCTACAAACCTTGTGTCAACCCTCTCAAGACTCTGTTTCATCTTGTCTCTTATTATTTCCCATTTTCCCTCGCCGCATTTATTCATTTATTTATTTTCAGCATCAAAACGCCTCCGCGAAGAAAAATATCCCTCCAGCTGCCCACGTCGAAATGACCGACAAATAGATAAACTAGCTGGTGAGCCGAAGTTCGATGGCACGACGTATGCCAACTGGGCCGAACGGCTTCGTTTATTGTGAAATTCTACCCTAGCGCCATTGCCGCAGCGGCAGTTGGTACATGTTATAATACAATGTTGGAATGATGAAATACAAATTGTACTATTGTTCTTCTAGACGATTCGGCGGCTCCTGCAGCGGCGGTGGCGGGCGGTGGCGGCGGCGGCGGCGTTAGCCATAATAATTATGGCTTTAGAGATGACGACGTCTATGGAACGGAAGGAGGCAGCGAGGCAAAAGTACGAACAGGATGTATAGAGATGCTGCTGCTGCTGTTGACGAGGACGATGAAGTTGAAGATGTTGCTGTTGTTGTTGTTGTTGTTGTTGTCGTTGCAGAGTCTGCCAACAAGGTGGACCTCGGCATCAGAAGATGTCGAGCTGGACCGACCCCAATCTAAATTGATATCGAAATGTATTTATCGTTAAGCGTAATGACTCATGCGGCTGGTAGCAGCCGCTGATTGCGCCTGCGGTGGTGATGATAGTGGCCGGTGCCGGTGGTTTTGGTGGATCTAGGTAGTCGCATGGGATTTTGAGGCTTGTTGTCCAATCGAACTATCCAGACTGGATGCATTTGTGGATGGATACATCATTATTATGATTTTTATGATTATTATTATTATCCAACGAAATCGAACGGTCACCCGAAGTGAGATTCCCATAATTGTTTCGCGTATTCTGCCTCCCCCAATGGCACTCGCTGCTGCTCAATCTCTATAGCTGGCGCTTTTCTCTCTCTCTCGGTCTTGACCTCTCATTGTTTGCCTTTCATCATTAGGTGAACTCGTCGGATCGAACGCATATTAGTTCTTGTGTTCTTCTGCTAGGCAGAAATCGTCCAGCGGATAAACTCGTCCCATTTAGCTACCGACTGGCTGAGATTGTGTTTCATTGGCTAGGTCGAATTGAGACATTGAAATTTGAATTTCGATAGAGTGGCCATCGTGCCACAGCTAGCACGTAACGGGAACATCGTTGCGAGAGGTGAAAAGCGAGCCTGGCTAGATACAGAGAGAATGTACACCGATCCGGTAACAAGGGGACTCCTGCTTGAGCGGCTTCGGCGGTCTGGGTCTGTCGTGGAAAGGGGTGGACAACGCAGGCAACATTCAGCCAACTTCCGATCATCATCGAGAGCCTGAGTGTCAGATATTCGAAACACCCGCTATAGAGTACTCGCCCTGTTACTATTGTATAAAGTGGAATGAATGTATGGCCTGACCGTCAACCGTTAAATAGGACCACGTACGTCGTCACTAACTAATCGAATAATAATCATCATAATAATAACGCCACATGACATCATTGCAAGGAGGACTGGTGACTTCAACGCGGGGGCGTAAGCATTGCTCACAATCCTGATAATTAATCCTGGCTCAAGATAATTCGGGGAGCATTGATGTGATTCTGGGACATTTTCATTGGCGCTGCTATTCACTTATAACCTAAAGATGTTACTTGTTAAACAAACAGATAGTGATATTAAGTGAACACACGCACGCAGTACGTGTCAATCAATAGCTTTCTCGTGCCTTTGGTGACATATCAGTAGCCTACCAGTGCCCTGCGTACACAATATATATATATATATATATATATATATACACTGATTCTGAGGGGTGGGGGAGGAGGTTCGGTGCGCTTTCCCTCCGTTCATTTCGCCTTCGGATCCTCTGTCCGGCTGTGTGGCGCTCGTGTGACTCTTGGCTGTCGACGACGAGGACGACGACGAAGAAGAGGTCATCTGAGGTTTGTTGTCGATGAACGGCTTCGAGGGACAAAGACTGTTGTCACCCTTTAAGTGCTTCCCTGTCCCCCCCCCCGCGAGCGGTGACTTGTCCTATTGAGCACCACTGCCTGCGTGCCTGACTGCTCTCGCCTTCATGTGAGCAGCGGCAGCGGTTGTAGGCAACGCGGCTGTGGTAGCTGCGGTGGTAGCAGTGACCACAGGACGTCTCCCCCTTGAGCTACTCCCCGTTACCCTTATCCACCCTGGCCACCGTTCGTTTTTACCCCCGAGTGTCCCCACATCACAATCGAAACAGCCCACTGGCCATCCACCCTCCGACCAATGGCCATTGCACACTAACCATTCGGTCGCGGGCTCGCTGGCGGTCAGCGATGAGCTGGCTGTGGTTCGTTCTTCCATCCGCAGCTCCGACCTAGCCCAAACCCACTACCACTGCTTCTACTATTACTGCTACCTGACTGAAGGGCTCTCCCATTGCGAAGCCTTATAAGCAAAAGCAGGCGTTACAGTAGAACCGCCAGCAGCAGTACAGGCAAGCCATGCCGCGGCAAGGAGGT
This sequence comes from Stratiolaelaps scimitus, assembly GCA_019614645.1. Classification (NCBI taxonomy): domain Eukaryota; kingdom Metazoa; phylum Arthropoda; class Arachnida; order Mesostigmata; family Laelapidae; genus Stratiolaelaps; species Stratiolaelaps scimitus. The sequence goes on along the minus strand of JABWDB010000001.1, from coordinate 5,588,597 downwards.
AGGTACCGGGTGTTTCTTTTTTGAGGATGAGGACCACTGTCGATTCTGTCGGCGAGCTGCTCCTCGTCGGTCTCGACCGTGTGGCTCTCTATGGCCGTCTACGGCGGCGCCCGGTCGAGGCTACCCGGGGCAGAGATTCCTTTTCCTAGCGGTGTTCCACCTCAGCCGTTGTTCGTCAGCCTGCTCCGCTCGTCCACCGGTCAGCCGGCTAATGCATCGTCGCCACGACTCCCGTAGTCTACTGCTCGGAGCACCCCAGCTCCCGACACCCTGAGGTCGATGCGTTCCCCTTTGGTTACCACACGACGATAGCGTTGATTATCACAGGCGGCCGCAGTGGCCATCACCTTATAACCCCTCGATCGGGTCGGTCTTGCCTCCTCTCGTCCACTTGGCAAAGGCAGCAGCGGCGGCGACGGCTGCTTCGGTGCCGTCACCAGTCGGTGTCGCCTCTGAAGCCATCACTGGCCCCAAGCGTTCTTGTCATAATGGCAACCATCTGTGTGGTCACCCGCGCTCGATGGGCTCGTTCATTTATTGTCGTTCACACATCTTTGTTACTTCTTCTTCTCTATGCCGTTCCTCTTCTAGGTCTTCTACGAAATATATCATCGCAGGACAGAGCTAATTGTAGTTTGCTGGTAGTCATCTTCGACATCCGGCAAGCGACCTCTAAAGGTGTTGTTTCTGTCATATGCGTCCATTCTATGCTTTGATTATTGCAGTTCGTACAATAGGGTGACAGTAGCCAATTTCATTCATAGGCTCATCGCCGATCATAGTTTTTAGTAATCTGCTCGATTCCCTTCGTAAACTGCCCTTACCTTGTGTATGGTGCCGCGTGACGTAACCTTGACAAGAGGACTCATTTCGTAGATTCCGCTTACTATTAAGCTCAGATGTTTATGCAGCAAGTTCTGGCCTTATGTAGGCATATTTTCATGTTATATATATATATAATACGTTGATATGCCACGTTATATATATATATATATATATATATATATATATATATATATCAACGTCAGAAGTGCAGATGCCACGCACGAGGTATTGGTGAGGAGGTTCTCGTTTTGGAGATGTGACGTTCACGCTTTCACAAAGCGAAACCCTTCATATTAATCTTTAAATAGACCAGAACTAAGCTGCCGAATAGAAGAACCAAATCGTGGCCTTTCAAATTATATCTTCAAATATGATTATTACAGTTATCTGTCGATTCAAATTTCTCATTAATTTGCGAACACTTTGAGGAAAAATCCCATAGAATTACGGGTGACGGCTGGCCGAGCCTGTTCACTCTATGGCGTTTCACACAATTCGAGCGTGGACATAGTTTGATGCTTCCCTTGTAATAATAATAACGTTATTATATAAAACCGAAGATAAAAATGACCACCCCTTACGTAGAAGAACACATCTGGCCTCTTTCGGGTGTCGCCAAAACAATCTGCTTAAGCAAATGTTGAAGATGCGAGTACCATATGAGTCTAGTCTCACCACCGATCGTCAATGGCAGGGTCTCTTTGTCGTCACTGCTGCTGCTGCTGTTGTTACTGTGCGGCCCGGCGGCGGTGGACGAGCAGTGTCAATTCGAAGAACTAAAATTCTCTTCTGGCGACAAGGTCTTGGTAGCATTCTCGCGCGGATTAAGAGTGATTTGCGACGGCTGAGTCGAGTCTCGGCCGTCGATAGATCGAGTCGATATCATCTTTTTGATTCGAAAGCGCCGCTCAACGCCATTTTGAGTTTTGCAGGAGGCGGCCAGCAGAACAGTGCTATAGCGAAGTTCAGCTCACCTTTCACAAATTAACGAGCCCAACAGACTGGTAAGACAACAGACTGTGGACGCCTGTGAGCGCACAAACACAAATCCCGTAGGAGCAGACCACACGCTCGGCTGATCAGCGACGCGTATTCAGCAGGCCGATTCGACGAATTTTACTCTACAAGCTGGTGTACGAAAAAGAAACCAATCTGAGAGAGAGAGAGAGAGAGTCGAGGCAGACCAGCCACGATTGGGGTGAACTATATTTGTAGGTGTATGTATATAAGTGTTCGTCAAAATATACGACTTATTATTACGCTGTTTCCTGCGTCTCTGGTTAGAATATAGGCGTGAGCAGTAAGGAAATTATTCTTGTTTCTTTAGTTAACTGCAATTTTTGGCCGGCTTGAAACAGTTTGTTAAATAAAATCTTTTTTGAACTAAACGCAATATGTTGCTATGTACACTGCGTTGCGTTACTAAACAATTAGAAGGCTGAGGCGCAAGATAAATGATTTTGCAGACTGCTTCGTACGCAGGTACTTGGATCGAAGTTTTGAAAACGCCAATCCAAGACCTCTGCAGAAAAAAAGCTCTCTGAAATTCAAAAATGACCACGTTCGATTAGGCAAGGAGGAACCGGACGTAATTGTAAGTGACCCTCGAATGGATATATCTAAAAACTACTAAGAACGGGTCATCGTTCATATTTGCGACTAACTTTTTTCGGCGCATATTGTTGCTATTCGAGCTATTGCAGATACTGAAAGGCTCTGTGTTTTTGGTCTAATGTTGCACAGGTAGGCGTAGATGTCTTCTTCCAGTATAATAAGAAATCTTATTTAACAAACCCGAAAAATTTGTCTTATGGTAAAGGGTAAAGCTTCATTGATTTATTTAAGGAACTGCATACAATGCTTAAGTTCTTTTATATGTCATGCAACGGGATTCGAACCTGCGGTCTCTGGCTTTTTACAGCCAGAGGCTCAGTCGTCCAAGCCGCCGCGCTGACATGGCCCAAGCTAACGTTTTCAACGATATTATAGATCTATATTGGGTAATAAGATCTTAAGAATGTTTATTAATTAAATTAATTACATATATATATATATATATACGTACATACATACTAGCGGACTCGGACGCTATGAGCAGTGCTATTTTAACAAAGACCGAATACATATTTCTAGCTTGAATTCTACCCACATTGGGGACCCGGTGCAAACGAAACTGGGTAGTTCTCGTTTTTCAAAGGTTCACCAGTGAGTCGTCAGGTGCACAGACACTGCTGGTTCGTTTTTTTTTCGAAATCAAGACTGCAACCTAATCCGTAAATGTTATGGATATGGGGGTGTGTGAATAGGAATGATGCGGAGTTACTTGAATGCGCGGACATCGAACGCCAATTATAGCTATTATATATTTAATGATATTCTTGTTGACTTTTGTGTTCAGCTGGTCTCACCGTGTCCTCAGTCTACTTCGCAATGAGCTTTCAGCCTTAACCCGAAGTGTTACGCCAATTACTGCCGAGAAGAACATCCTCTCATTGCCTTTCGTTCACTATATTAGCCTTCGATTTCTATTGCTTCTTCTCCGTCACCCCCGTCCCCCTCCACTGGACGAAGTGAATTCGATGCCTCACTGACGGTCGTGGTGGCGGTGGCGGCGGCATCGATGCGTTGCTCAAGTCCATTTCGTCGTCCTTTTCGTCCTCTTGGTGCGATATCTTGACGCTCGACCCTTGACTATCTTTGAGTTTCGACGTGAGTGGGGCGATTCCGTCCTTTTGCATCGCTTAACAGCCCGATCACCACCACCACCATCATCATCACCACCACCAGTGGCAGTCACTCCTGACGTAACAGCACCGGTACCTACTGCCAGCGCGTTACAGTATTCCTGTTGTGGTTGTTGTTGTTGTTGTGTGTCGGTGCATGTGTTGGTCGCAGCGTTGTACTGTTCTGTGGCCAGCCTCAACCGTAGATCCGTGTACCACATCTGCGGCCTGAGTCTTTGTGAGTGACTGGCGGATGGCTATGTCTTCCTGTCTGTCTGCTGTCTGTATGCCTATATATCCATCGATCTATCTCGCTCGAAATCACCAAAGATGAACTTCTATAAATTAAACGCACAGACGGGCACAGAGACGAAAGCGGATATATATATACACAGCAGTAGCAGCCGCCGCCGTCCTGCTGCTGCTGGTGGCTGTCACAGTGGCAGCACTAGTATTCGTTGTGGTACGTGTGGAGGTCCGGCTGGAGAGCGCTTTCCTTCATTTTGTTCGTATCGACCACATGAATGTCTATCTGTCTGTCTGTGTGTGTATGTGCGAACCTTGTGGGACATTAACGCATTAAAGAGCTGACTTGTGTCGAATGATTTCTGCCTCCGCGTTATTTCTGCGGCTGCTGCTGCAACAGCCACCACCATCACCACCACCATTACTACTACTGTCAGTGCCACCAGACGTCATCGCTGCTGTCTCTGGCAACTGCCGCCTCTGCCATCGGCGACGGTAGAGCGAGCGCCCTCACGGGGCGGATGTCACTTGCCACTCGGCAAGTCGTTCGTTTTGTTTTCCTACGTTCTCTTCCACAACTGCCTCCGTACGAAGCAGCAGCTTCAGCAACATCAGCATCATCATGATCTGATGCTGCTGCTGCTGCTAGAGCCGCTTCGTCTGTTGATGCGTCAGCGGTGGCGGCGGCAGTCGAATTGGCCAGAGATGGTAATTCTCCGGTGGTTGCTGCGGTGACGGCCGATGCTGCTGATGTTTACTTATCTGATAACTGTTAATGAGACCGTTCCGCTTTTGTAAGCCAATGCTGCTTCGCGGGGAATAGTCGAGACTGCCTGTGTCGTTACGGGGCTCGAGACGTTCTCGACGATTTTCTCTGTCTCCATCTACCTATTATATCTATTGCTCTCTCTCTCTCTCTCTCTCTCTCTCTCTCTCTCTCTCTCTCTCTCTCTCTCTCTCTCTCTCTCTCTCTCTCTCTCTCCCTCACTCTCTCTCTCTCCCTCCCTCACTCTCTCTTTGTCAGAAGGTTTGTGCTGTAACCTTTTGCTCGTCATTATGTGTTCTGCCTGTGCGCACCTTAACACGTATACTAATCGGCGCTTTCGTTGATTCAGTATCGTCTAATGTTTCTGTTATTTTGCCTTTATTCTCACTGTTTTAAATCGATTATGTACAATACCATCTAATATTATTATTGTTATTTTTTTAATTAATGAGACTAGCTGGCGTAAATCGAATTCGCTACAGGATTAATTACGGGTGCAGGACAATACGCTGGACAGGTGAATGTTGTCTTCGTTTTTATAACACGGCAAACCTATTCATGTTAGGTATACGCTTCAATCACTGGCATTCTATATTTGTATTTACCTGTTGAAAGCGACAGACTGTGCTGTGTATCTCCTTCATCTATTATCTATTTCCAAGCTCTCTCTCTCTCTCTCTCTCTGACGTGAGAGATGCCCATCCGGTTCGTCGATACTTGAACTTACCACGTAATCTGTCTGCATTTCGTAACTTGACTACGTCCAGCCGTATTCACATCCTTCTAAAAATCGTAGATATATATTTACGCCGCAGGCCGAAGAAAGACACCGAAGGCTGTGTTACGATGTACATGTGTATTTCACCTGTCGCATATGCTCATCGTATGAGGAAACGACTAACTTCGCCTCCCACATAGTCACGTATTTTTCGTTGCCGTTACGCTGGTGATTGCCGGCTCACAATTACCGAATTACCCAATACAAAACAAAAAAGGTTTTAGTGTATTAAGTGCAGTTTTTTTGTTTTTGCAACGCTCGAGTTCTCGATTTGTCACCACCGGATCGAGGGACACGAACCTGTCACTTCCGGCATTTACGGCCAGTGACTTCGAAGTTGAAGCCATCCCCGGGCTGGACGAAGCGACGGATGCAGTCAGTTCGTCGCTGGTCGTTCCGACACCAGCTGGCTAATTCCGAGTCGAGGTGGAGGCGTTCTAGAATTATCTAGTCTCGGTCTTCATTTCATACACCTGTTACGTGCATGTCCTTCATCGCTGGCTACCCGAAGTGGCGTCGCTGTGCACGTCCATAGATTCTGCGTATACGGTAGATACGGACAGTGGTGGTAGCAGTATCAGGTGTGGATGCCAGATACTTATTGTAGTCATTCATCCAGCAGCTGCTGCAGCCGCAGCAGCTCAAGATGCTGACACCGTTCGGCGGTATGACACCTCTCAACCATCTTTCGATGACAAATAATCGTCTGTTGTCAAGAGGCATTCACTCGAGGCCACACTACGCTAAAATAGAAATCACAGCGTTGTACATACTCAGAAACATAGAAGAGTTGATTGGGTGGTTCATCCCTTTAAGTGTTCGAACGAATATCGCATGTCTGTGTATGCCAACCGTAAGCTGTACAGTGAGACGAGCATGCTTCGATTCGCTTTCTACAACTAGCCTCTTGAGTGTACGGTATCAAGCTACAAGGTGTTGTTATTTATCAGTGTTGCCGAATCAGCGAAATCAAGAGTTCGCAGATCCCGAGATTTGATTGCAATTTGCTCCAACCATTTGGTGACCAGCTCTGAACCAGGTGAGTGCCTCGTTGGCAAGGAAACCGAAGTTAAGCCAGAGGCAACGAAGATCTAAGCACAGTCCGGACCTGATAGAACAACACCTGAATGTACCAATAGGACAGATCAGGCCGCAGGGTGCGGGTCAGCGGCCCGCAAGAGGCAAATGTAGGAGTAGACCCCTGCAAAGAGAAGAAACCACCTCAATTAGTATTCTTCTCATAGTCACTCCTGAGACGGCGGCGGCGGCGGCGGCAAGCTATAGAGACATTTGCGGGTGATCGTTTGCGCTGGTGACTGATGCGGCTGTGGTGGCTCCTGTGTCGCCATTGGAGCTGAGTGGCCCTCGTGGTCGTTCTCCCTGCGGCCAGCGAAAGCCGTTGTCCGTTTCGTCTGCCACGAACAGCAGATAACAGACTGGTGAAGAGCCAGCGGACTTCTATCTGCTGGGGTCGCCCTATGCACAGTCATATGTTTTAGTCTTGAAGAATAACCCTTCTATTTAATTACAATCAGAATAGCTAAGAAGTGAACCAGTTGGTTAGTCATTGTAGTTTGGTTAGGCTCAATTGGCGTGCACTCATATGCCTACAGTACAATGCGCTGTGACCGAATTGACGGGCTAACAAACGATTTATTAAATCTGTATCTTGCAATTAGCTCAAGATATTAATACTATCAAATAAAATTCGATAAAATATGAATGAATACATCACCGATCGTTCCCCGCATTAAGATGTGGGTTTCGATTCAAAGGCCCAAACCCATGATGGACTGCTATATATTATCTACAGTGAGGCCATATCTATATTGGACTTCAGTGTCATTCCGCTTGGAGGCAGTGGTTACAATGAGGACAGATTTAAGCCCTTTGGTCGGTTGATACCTTGGCCGACGCTGGCTCCTTGATTATACTGGTCTCCTGGCCAAGTGCTGGCGTCCACTCTCAACTAGCCCAGCGTTGCTCGTTTACCTCATGGTCGTTCATTAACTTTGCGTGTGAGACGACATCTCCTGCGTGATCGCCATCCACCTTCGTCATTGTCGTCCCAGCCAATGTATTATCGCAGCGATGGCAAAGCCGGTAACCAACCATCCAGCTTCTAAGGGGGACTGCAAAAATCCCATTCGCGGATAGGCACTCACAAACACAGGACGAAATCGGCAGAGCGAACGCGATCTGCAGATGGCTGTGGGGAATAGGAGACAGTAAAAGATAGAGAGAGAGAGAGAGAGAGCGCGGAGGGGCTGTTAGGGCGATCTGGGGGCTGCGAAGACGATTTCAAACCGAAGCGACGCACAGGGGAAGGGATTATTTAATTACACCTTTATAATTAAGGTCTCGACGAAGGGTTCAGAGCCCACTCTACTCGATCTACCCCGTTTCACGGAGGAAAGTCACGGAGTCCTACGATCGTATACATGCACATCGAGATCCAGTGCCGCCGGGGACCGTGGGCCACCGACGCTACATTCGAGTTGGGCAAACTGTAGGCAGACGGCGGAACAGCCGCCGTTATCAGCCACTGTCTACCTGATGCTCCGCAGGTCACTGTGTAAGACACCGCTCTTCGTGTTCAAACACACTCCGCTCGCGATCTGCAGGGGGACAATTCTTAATTAACAATAACAATCATCATTATTACGTTTATTATTTACGTTGTCGTTATTATCAAAATACGCGGGCGGCGGGCGGCGGCGGTAGGCGAAGGCGGGCATAATAACAATTACCGAGATCTTCTCGTCGCTCGGCTGTACGGACGACCGGTGGCTGGCTCCGGCGACACTCGTCAACTCGCGGAGGCCGTCGTCGTCGTTAATGAATGCTAAGACCGATCGAAACATGTCGATGTCGACGATGTGTTCACTTTACTCAAGCTGTGCCCCAGCGTGGAGTGCAATTCACCTGGAGGATAGAGCAACTTTGCTTAGCTAAAATTTGCCCAGGAAATGATGCCGTTATAATTGCCATTTAAGTCGTTGATTAAAGCTGTACTGAACTCTGCTTCCCCTTGTATTGGACCCCGTAAGGTTATGCATACTCGATAACAGATGATCAGCTATAACAAATGAGTCTCTCTACGAGCTCGCTGCAGCTGCATGGAACAACTCGCCTCTGAAAGTGTGCAAGAGCCTCAAATCACCCATCGCTGCATTGTTTGTTATGCTAATGCAGTTTACTTCATTAGAATCGAACAACAGTAACAGCATCAGCCGCCTCGTATGATGACCCACACGCACACACACACACACTCACGATTGCGTAACAAAAATGATTGTGAATAAATTCACGTTTGGCTGACTCTACCCTAGAAAATCCCAAGTGGTGCGTCTATGTCCCCTAAGCTATTTAGCTATAGTATAATAAGACGATTCGCCGGGCAACTGCGGTCACTAGCTGTATCAGTTTATGCGAGTGTGCATCTCATAATCTACGCTCGTAGTCGCTGCATAGCGAATGCAGTGAGATGTTTGTACGTCAACCCGGGATACGTGCGGTACACAAGCTGTAATCGGCTACAGACTTGAGTGGATTAGCTGTTCATGATAGGTGGCTTCTAATCAGGGTTCGATTGTAACAGGAGCAGCAGCATGTCCGCTCTTCTTCGCCTTCCTTGTCTCTGTTTCCTTTACCCCTTTGGCACTGGTGTGAGAATGCTACAATCTCATCGCGTCCATCCGACGTTAAGAAGCTACCACCGGACACCTAACTACGTACTCGCAGCTAACACCTACAGAGGCCGACTCGTGTGTTCGGCGTCGTGGTCCACGGAGATCAGTTAGTGGTCCGCAGTCCATGGGAGCCTGGTCCGGCGCTCCCCTAAGGCGTGCAGTGGGCGAACCGGCCAGCGCTTCGTTCGATCTCGTCTCTTACTGTACATCATGTCCCGCGCCCGTTTCCTGCCCGAAACTACAACAGTTCGAGCCCGTTGGCTGCTGCTAGCTAGGCAAGGACGGGCAGGCAGATTCGTCGGGTGTTAGATTTCGATGTAGTGATGCCCCAGGGAGTGGAGTAGGATCGTACTGTACGCGGGACTGAGCCCTCAGTGTGCCCACTCACCACGGGCCGGCCCTGCAAGGCTCGACGGGACGAGATAATGAAGGATTATCCAGCTCAATCTGTTGATTTGACGCCAATACACAGACACACTCTCCTACACACGATCTTGCTGTGTGCAGAGATCGATGTAACTCACCATAACTAAGTAGATCGGAACCTTTATCTGCCCGATGCTCACTTATTGGGCGGGGTGCACTGCTCGCCAACGTGTTTTCCATTATATAGTATCGAGGTGCACTGTGATAGCACACTCGCATGCTATCATTGCGGTTGCGTCCTTGATAGGGGCATTAAAAAAATTCTGTTAAAAAAGGAATATAATAATTACCATAACGAACAGTCTCTGAGTGGGATAATGCGCGTATTACGAACTAAGTAATTACCGCATATCCATGCGAAACAGTTTCTCGTACGGTAGTATTATGATCGCAACGGGTGTCTGGGTCGTTCAGCCATCTTCATCGTAAAACAATCACTTGTCTGCCCCAAATTTCTGTTCTATCGCGGGCCAGTCCGTTTTCGCCAGGGAGGGTCTCAAAGTGTGAAATACATAGTTTTTTTTACGTTGTTTTCGTTTTAACTGTCGGCAGATGGTGGATGTCTCGTCCTCTTCCGATCATGGTCATGAGGCCTTCACAAGGGCAGAGAACCATCTCTTGAACCCTGTCTACCCGCTTCGGTATATCCGCCCGCGCCGCCTAGTCGACGACACACGCAACTACCCAGCCGGCCGGTAAACTGGGGCCGAGATCACGGTCCCAGTGCCCAAGGATTGGACCGTCCGCCGAGTGGCACGCTCTTACGAGGCATCACCTTGAGGCCATGTTCGCTAACTCGCTCCTCCATTCGGCTGTAAGTTGGCCTCTTAGCTGGATTCTGACACCACCACCACCACCACCACCACCACCTTTACGGGTAGGTCGAGGGTAAATTTCGGTCGGTCTGTCGGTTCGTCTGCCCGTCCGTGTGTCGATCTCTCTCTCTCTCTCTCTCCTCGTAGGTGCCCCGATGTCGGTATGAATGCGCATAGGTGTGTGTGGTGCGGCGGTGCACTACAGTACTCTGCTCCTGTTGTGTCCCAGCCATAGAGAGCTCAGCCATCTTCCATCGAGTTATTCGTCTATATTCGTTGGCAGCGAATGGCGGCAGCGGATCGCCCTATATGTTCATAGATGCGATGTGTGTGACTCATCGTTGGCAAGTATACACCCATGGAGTGTATGCCAGCAGGCACCACGATAGAGCAGGCAAGGAAACCATAGAGATTTGGAGGGTATGAAGGAGCAGCAGCAGCAGCAGGAGCGGTACACTTATTGCCGATGCCGCCGCTGCTGCTGCTGCCTCCGCCGTCGTCGTCGTATGAGCATCAATTAGTGTTGCACGAGCCTGGCCGTCCGGCAGGCTGACGGGTCGACCGGCCAACGCTGTGTATACATGACGGGGACGGGGGGGGGCTCGAGGTGCGGGGAGAAATGGCCGAGAAAGCCCAGCCTCGCAAAGAGGGTTACGTCCACTGGATGGGGGCGGCGGACGAATAGAGAGTACAGTAGACAGAGTCAGACATCTGAGGTGAGGAACCTATATATATATATATATATAGGCACACGCGCGCTCACATACATATATCTGCTCTAGATGTGCGATGCCTATACATCGTAGTGTCTGCAGCCTATGCTTGCTATTGAGCCAAACTGCCCCCCGATATAAACAAGAGTGCAGGATGGATGCCCGACGATTGAGCAGTTTGCCCTGACGCTGCTGCTGCTGCCGCCGCCGCCGAATTCGTCGTCACCTTGGTCTTTGCCAACCTAGCGTTTGACTCTGCCATCGGCACTCGACTAACAACAACACTAACAACAACAACAAGAAGTCTACTCAAGCTGTTGGCCTGCACAAGACTAGTGAGTACCTTCTCGTGATAGCGCCCCAGCGTTGATCATCGGCAGGACAAAGGCAGGACTCATCGGCCGTGATCTTCGCACGAATGGTCCTTTTTTTCGCACATTCAGTTCGTTGGCCTACAGTCTATACAGCAGAAGTTGCACACTACATGGGCACCTTTATATGGATTGCATTATCGATATAACACATCAGGTGGCACATGAGGCATTAACACATAGCTCAGCGCACCAAGCGGCTGTTAATATCAAGCGGAATGAGAAGCTTGTAACAAAGATTTGCCGTGAACAATCATCTATCAAATAATACGGGGTTGTCCATTTAAGTCGTTAGAGCTCAATGATGTATGATGTATGTCCTTGCCGGCAGCCTATTTCTCGGGACAAAATCTTCGAAAAAAAAAACAAATCATCCAACAGACATACAGATATACCAGCTAGCAGCATCTGTAATATATGTCTGTATTTCAGATTCTTCTAGTCTAATGGTGCCATCATAGTGACGTGGTGCCGGCAAGCGAACGAAAACGGGTGGAATAACGGCTATAATCACTAATAATCTCTTCAAGATCTATGCTAATTTAATTAGAGCACTCTCAGACCATCGAAAAGTTCGGCAGGGCTCTAAGCTCGGCTGGCGTCGACTTGACTCAAATCCCACAAGCGCCATAGGCGTCCCTCGTTGAAGGCTAAAGAAGTCCCATCTGAGAACGCTAAGGGGCCAAGCAAGGAAATATATTCCCTAAATTTACAACCTCTGCTCACACGCTCACACACCCAACTCTGCCGATGATACACAACCACATAGGCAGACACCGACGCACCGCCATCCTCCTCGGCTTCTTCTTGTACCATGGACGCGTACACGGGTTCCAGAGAATATCAGCTGGCAGACCAGTACGTTTCTTCGCCGAGCTCTGGCCCTGCCTGCTGACTCCGGAAGCGAAGCGGTTGCAGGCAGCAGCGCTCACTCACGCGACGAACAGCTCCACCAGCAGGCGCTACGAATCCGCAGGGAAGCCGGCTGACAGCAGGAGTCTGGTGGCGTACGACTGCGTAGAGAAGGGGGGTGGGGGGTGGCGGGTGGCACAGAGAGTCCATGGCAAGAGCTGGCGGCTGTGGGGGCTGGCGGCACATCTTCGCGTCGTCGGTGCCATGCTATTGCTGCACGGAAAGACCTAGAAGCGGCAATTGGGGCTGAGGGGCAGCGGGTCTGCAATTCGTGCAATTAAAGTGCACATTAAATCGGATTGCCTCTCTGGTGAGGGAGGGCAGGGTGAGGGAGGGCCGGGGGATCGTCGCGGGGGAACTAGGGTCCTTGCTCTCTATCCACAAGATGCTTCCAGCGGCAGTAGCAAAAGGAGAAGGAGCACCACCACCACCATCAGGAGCACCACTTCGTTTCCCAATGGTCTTCTTCATTCGACTCTCCTCTGAGGTCGGCCACTCCGTGTCGTGCCCGTTCGCCCCGGTCGATATTCAGACACCCACGACGGCAGAGCCCGGTTCGGCGTACGCGAATACGAGTGCCCCATGGCGCCTCTCACAGACGAAGCTATAGCGTTAACGCAGAAATGCGCTTAAACTATTGATGGCTGCTGAAGGATAGGCGCTTCTGAAAGGTGGAAACGGAAAAAACTTCATCCTGTGCCCTCAAGTGAGACCTAATATCGCCACTGCACTATTTTCTAGTGTATCCTAAATTGAATTGAATCATGGCGGACCAGCTGATACATTCGTTTACCGATCTACGTGCGTTGTTCTATACCGCGTACGTATGCTCACGCTCAAATTGCCGTGACTCATATATAACATGAAATTCATTTGACAATGTCCAAGAGGCTCCAGAACGAAGCAGCAGACGCCTTGTGATATGACCACGGTAATGACGCCTTGGACTTGACTAAGACTGTCAACCGGATCCGATTTTTACAATGTTCCGATGCGTCAAATACTTCATAGAGCGCTATGACACCTTAGGGAAGATCCGTGCGATCACTTGTTACCACTTCGCCGTCGCTTAGATCACTGCAGATTTCCTCCTTTGTGATGTACACACGATACAATAAGATATGGCAATCGAGCTATGAATGAAGCGTCAGTTATTCAATTCTGCTCGTTTCTGCTGGCCTTCCCAATCTCTGACATCATGACACCACGTGCGCTGTGGCATGATAGTGGGCCGTGTCGTTCGTCCTCAACAGTTACGCAAAATTCGAAGAACGAGAAGCATCGCGAGAGAGTGAGAGAAAAAGAGATATCCAGGGCCGGGGAGAGACTGAGTCGGGTGATGGGGGTGATTGGGGGGGGGGGGATCATGAGACGAATTCGACAAAGCTTGGACAAAGTACTTCGTCCAATAGGTGTAAGTTCAACGGGCTGCAACGTCGCTGTGCTGTCTCCTGTCGACGCAGCGGCCGACCCGCGGCGCAGACCGCCATCACGCTGGACGCTGCTGGTCTACCCTGGGCCTGTCAATGATGACAAGGGGTTTGGGGGTGTGGGGGTGGTCGACTCAACTCAACCCGAGCCGACTCCGCCTCTTGTACCGCCGTCCACCCGAAGAACTAGACCCAACAAAGCTCGTCCGAACCATCGACTGTGATGCTTTCGGCAGTGCTACACAATCTGCTGAATAACTCACTAAGCTCCTCGCAGTGGCCCTCATGTTATTGTTGTTGTTGTTAGTATTATTATTATGCCTAGCTAGCTCGCTTTTTCTCTCCCCGCCCCCTCTCTCGCCTTCTCTCAGCAAAGTACTATCGCGAAACAGTGCCAACCAAGTTATTAATAATTTAGCTTTTGTCCAGCAGATGTACGCCTACTTCTTGCGCGACCTGCCGCCGACTGCCTGGCCGGCTAATTTGGTTGTGCAGGTCGCCGCGGCTGTCCAAGCATCAGCAGTGGCACCGGCCCGAAGATCGGCGTCTGTGTGTGGCAGTGCTCTCATCTGAGACAGAGCACAGGCTCTCTCTCTCTGTGTGTGTCCAGTGTACGGCGGGCTACACAACCATCGGTCGTACGTCACCGATGACAACAACGACGATTGGTATCGATACATGACGTAACGACGTACGCGATCTTCTGCTGCGCCCTGCGGTGGAAACCCTTCATATCGATGAACAAAATTCGTAGAGCGTCCATCCACTGTATATGTGATGCTGGTGGGAGCCGAGATTGTGTCGTCAATTATAGAGTGAGTCGGATGGATAATTTGTGCTTTCCACGATTAGTTCCGCTTAATTTCCATATAATAATGCAGAGTTCACCGTGTAGTTTTGTACCCTACAAGTCAAACCTGTGTATAATTATGTTCGACTTATACGTTTATATTTCTATATAATGATAGAAACATTGTGAATTGCATTGGCAGATGTAGTTGTGGCCTACGACGATTGGGCTCATCGACTCTACTGGCGTTGAATATGTCCCTTAGCCCTACCCCCCCCTCGGCGATGAACCTTACATAAATATTATTCTTTATAGCCCAATACTTCCTTATCTGAGAAATTGAGCATTGTTAAAACTGCGGTTGCATGGGTAAACCTCATTTTAAATGAATGACTCTTCCCACACGTAGACACCTACCCAATATAGAACATACACCGAAGCTACCGAACCATTTTCATTGGCGTAGTGACACATCATTGTCTACGACGACGACAGACGCCATCTGCAGTCAGCGTTCGCGAAGCCTCCCCTTCAGAAAGCTAATTATCATAGCTTGCCCACGATGATCATTTCAGCTATGTGCATTATACGTGTTAATACGTGTTAGCCTTCAGTAAAAACAAAACAAGCCACTCACTTGAATTTAGAGTGTCAATGTATATCCCACAGGATAGCCACGTGAAACAGTTGGCTATCCCAGGCTTCAAGCCCGGTGGCGTCTCTAATAATACATTCGTGTGTGGTTTCCAATCGGAGGAGACAGGTAGATGCACAAACCGGTTCGATCCCCACCGTTGAACGTTACGGTGGTCCGCCTTGCAAAGCAATGCAAGAAGCAATTTCGCGGACGTTAAATGTTTAAGGCAGTGAGTCAGCCTAGAAAAAAACAAAAGGCTTCGAACCCCGTAGTTTCGTGATGGCAACAACGGTTACCTATTACTCTTTTAGCTTGGCTCCTATCAGATTTACCTAATTTCGAGTATATGACAGGCTGCAAATGGCTGCCGGCAGGCCGCCGTGAGAGAGCTTGATCGTTGAAAATCCTTGATTCCGTTTCGCCCTTCTGTTTCCCGACGCAGGTTGCGAGGAGGCCCGCTCATAGTGTTTGTGTCTATCTGTCCATGCTGAAAGAAAAAGGTCGGGGGTGGTCGGGGGGGGTTCGCGTGGCTCGCTTAGCCGTGACCATTCGCCATCACTCTCATCCGCCATTGCCATCAGAGGCTCTCCGCCCGCTCCGCAGCTCTCAGACCTCGTTCGCTTCTCGTACTTAATTGCACTCATTTCCTTCGAGTAAATGCAGTGCCTCCAGCAGCAGCAGCACCAACAGTAGTAGGAGCAACGACAGCTCGCGCAGGTTCTGCCTAGATATATATCCGCCGGCCTCAACGAACAGATGGATGCACAGCACTCGAACCATCTGATCCTCTCCGGCTGCACTCAGCAGACCGTTCGCAGTATTTATTCGGTATCAAAGGACCGACAATTCAGGACCGGTGCCAAGAATGGTCTCAAATGAGAGTAGCAACAGCGGCCTGAAGTAGATAGCATTTGGAGAAAAGGCCGAGGCGAGTTTCACGTAACGCGCATATCAGACAACACAATTCTATAGGTTTTCAGGCTATCTGCCATATTTATCGAGTGGATGATAACCGCAGTAGTGAACAAACGAAAATGTTGTGCGACAAATACAGCCGCGGTATAAATGGTTGCATGCAACCAAACGAGAGACTAAACGGTCCCTGCTGAAATACGGTTGACCGCAAGATTTACAGGGACTAGTTTTGCCTAAGGCAACGTACAAAAGTAAAGGTTTTATGGGTTTATTGGCGAAACTGGAGTTTTCACAGTGCTCAAGCCCTTCATATGTTCTCATCACCACTGTTGTCGCGGGACTCGAACCTGCTGCCTTAGGCTTTTCACAGCCAGAGAATTAGTCACCGTCCAAGATGCGTAATGATGGGGTAAAGCAGTTCGAAGCTTCTGTCTTAGTTCAAGCTTAGCTAATATATATGAGTCACGAATCAATCAATTTATTTTCACTCCGAGTCAGGTGGATACTATCTGAGTGTACATATGTCATTCACAATTATATGTACAATATGATACAATTGCTTATTATATATATATATATATATATATATATACCATCCTGTGTCCATGTATTCATTGTTCTTTCAGGACAAATATAAAGTTCTCCTCAATTTGTGGCCGCGGCAGGTCCCAGTTCACAACGTTACACTCATGTTGTCCATATACGCCTTCCATGTCAGTTTATTGGCCATGGGAACAGCGTTGTGGCAAAGGTGTCCATTTTCTCATCGATTGTTATAGGCAAGCGAGTACTCAACATTGCTGATCTATTCGATCACTGTTGCGCGTTGTTGTAACGTTATTAGGCTGCCGTATATTGGCTATAGATATCAAGGAAATCTACGTGGCAGATTGCTCTCAAATCTGTACTAGGTGAATAGATGCATTTGATTGCTGGTCCCCAACACGCCTCGGTGTTTCCCATACGCTTGACGTTCGGGACGAGGATGATCAATGGTCAAGTGGAAGTGAACGCTGTTATCGATGGGGTATATGTTGTAGCAAACAGCTTCTCCGAGTCGTTTGAATGAGTGAGTTGTACATACGTCGGCAAGTTCAATTATCCAATTTCAAGTGTAAGCACTCAATGCAGCGTTCGATATAACTCGCCGCATCGACGACTATAATCCGCAAACTAATCCGTGATTGCTTACAATAACGAGCAGAGTTGTTCTAATTGTGTAATTGAAATGTTTACTAACGTTTAATATGTGTTGTATTTTGTATTTTCACACAGTTGGTGTCAAGACATATTTCGTGGACACAGTCACAGTCTCAGGCTATTCGTGATTTTGTTAAACGTACACCAGAAAAATGCACCTTACAGTAGCAAACATACGCTGGATGCGTTCTTGAGCGAGCGAGCAGAGATCGTTGGTTCAGGCTCTCTCTCATAACACACACGTAAATACGTCGTCAACGTATCAGCTCAAATCATGAATTATAGAAAGATGTCATCATCCTATTCACAAAACGAAATGCGGCAATGGAGTGAACATCCATTAGCTGAGAAAATTATGCATTTTTCTGAATGCACTGTTTTAAGGTCCATGAAGAGAAGCCAACACTGCATTATACAGTTTGGTTACCTTTTTAACACTCTTGGTCTGTCATGAGAAGTTTTGGTGAGTACTCATATACCGCGACACACCTTACCGTCATTATGAAAGCCTGGTCATATACTTGCGGCTAACCATAGGAGTTTAAGTTGCGGTTACTTGCGTGCCACGCTCGACCATTACTTCTGTCGACGAAAATCAGAAAAGACTCAAGGCGTAGCCTCGAAACGACGTCAATGAAAAACATTGGTGCACAGTTATCATGCAAAGGATTGATTGCTTGTCTCCAAACTTGCGAGCTAATAAAATAGAAATATTCCACGAGCTCCTCTTATATCGAGTACATGTTCCTTCGAGTCGTTTGTCAGACGTCCGGATACTTAGTAGCTTCATATGGGTTTCAAGGTGGTTGTTTTCATAGAAGTGGCGACCCGCAATATCTTAACAAGCATGAGTACTGCTTCACAGAGGTACGCCTCCATATCAGCAGACTTTCGCCCTGGGAGAGGTGGTTCTCTCTAATCCCGATCGGTGGTTCTCTTTAATAACCGATCTAGTTTATACATATCGAAGGTTGATCGAACGCCGAAGCGTTAGGGCGAATGTAATCTGCGGTATACGTAGTTAGCTAGGCCGGTGTCACAGCAGCAGCAGCAGTGCCTGGCTCCATGGTGCTCTCGATTCGGTGCGCTTCGTCTCGTTGTGGGAGCGACGCCAACACTGGGAGCAGCATCGACACCCAGAGGCAGTGGCCGAGGGATGACATTTACTTCGTACACGGCACGCATCACTTCTCTCGTATCCATAGCATATACATCGTCCGCCGCTTAGAGACGGAATCGCGCGCCCCGCGCACCCACAACCGGGGGATGAGGCGAATGGGGGTGTGCGAGAAGGGAAAAGTACCCCGCCCCAAACGGGGAACCTAGTTCGGGGGTTGCTGAACCGCCGAACCCCAGCGGTGCACGGGGGCTGGGGGTGTACCAAAGGACAGAACCGAATCAGCGGGGGAAAACGGACAGGGGACAAATTGGAAATAATTCGAATGGATGTCTTTACGATCTCACGTCGACGCCATTATTATTCCCGTTTGTTCATCGTCGTGCTCGTTGTTGTCGTGGTGGTCCCTTGCCTTCATTTGCATGCGCGAGGACAAAATTAAACCCCAAAAGCCAGTCAGCAGCGTCAGCAGCAGCAGGATGACTGCGTGCCCCAGGCGGGACTTCATGGGGCTCATATGTAGCTGGTCGACTGGTCGGCCCATGGGATTCCTGGTGCCACCAGGCCGCTCGATCTGGTTGTGCATGTCTCGTGTCCTTAGAACAGCGTGAGACATACGTGAGCATCCTTCGCTAAAAAGTACTTTTGTTCGCTAAGTGTACCAAAATTGCTCGAAAGGAATAGAATCTCTCTCTCCCTCTCTCTTTCTTTCTCTAGGTCAATCTTACTGTAGACGAAACTATAATACATTCACTCACGAACATTTTGACACTCAACTTCGAAATAAATTCCTACGAAAATTCGGCCAAGGACTGTCGAACAAATGAAATTTTTAGCGAAATCTGTTTACACATGTTTCGCACTGTTTAAAGGGCTGCGAGACGAAATAATTGATAGGCCTATGGTACAACTGTGACAGGGTTCGCTACGACTGCACATACCGCCCCCTGCTGCTGCTAATGCTGCCCGTCAATGTAAGGCAGGCCAGCTCTGCTGATGTTGCTGCTGTTGTGGAGTATCGTGCGGTGCCACTGGCATACCTCGCAGTCGGTGGGATCACACTGTCCAACTCGCCACCCATAGAGCATAATAATCATAATAAGAGCACATATCTACTTATACACACATACATAACATATATATATATATATATATATATGTATATATACATGCTACGAGCTCGGTAATTCCTGTAATTCCAAAGCGTTGGTCGGTACAAGATTGGCGGACGTTGGACCTGACTAGAGGGCGCGGTATGAATAGCGGGGGTTTGCAGTAGGGTGCACGAAGGGGGGCGGGATCTATGAGTGAGATGGGGTAACAGCTTTTTGGGGGGGGTGACGGCATGCTGTACCCCTGGCGTCGTGTCATTGTGCACGTATGCCGCACACTGCGCATACGATTGTTACCTATTGCCGGACATATAGCTACCATATGTGTGGATGGTAGTCCCGTTGTGATACAGACAACTGCCGATTGTATGTAGATTACAATAGACCCAGGTTCGCTCAACGTCGAGTTTAGTCTTTTTGTAGCCGGTCGGCCAAATATCAACAGCACCTAGAAAGCTAGAACTGCTTCGGGGCAAACTTTATAAATGGCTCCCAGTTGACACGACTGCATATGCACATCGGCAGCCCCAACCCTTAAACCTTCCGATTCGTCTGCCAACTATCGAATCACCACAGTGAACACAGGAGAGAGAGACAGAGACCTGCACACGAACGATTCGAAACACCGCACGTGACAATGGGCGCTAGCCATCATGCTATGTCTAGTCGTTGGACGCTCTCTCGAGTCTCATCTATTAGTGAAATGCATAAATAATATGATATTATGGAACACAAGAACTCTTCGACCGCCTCCACAGGCTGTGACAACACTTCTCAATAAACAAGTAATGAGTTTATTACTCTTGGTTTTTAGTTAATTTTATTCGTGTCGCTGACCCACGTGGTCTTAGGAACACGCGCAATCGTGTTGTTGCTGCAAATATAACTAATCAGGTAACATGAAGAAGACATCCAAGTTCAGGTGCATTTCGCTGTGTACCTCGTTCTTGATTACAATTAGCAATAAAATCAAGAGGTCAACGTAACGAGTCGTCGAAACTACGACAATAAGGTAACAATGCTTTCACTAGAAGACTTGTGAGTGGCTCCCGCCGGCGATCCCCTCACTTCGAAGCCCACCGAGTAACTCCCACAGATAAGTCCCCAATCATTCTCACCTTGAAGAAGACAACCATTAATCAATTTTCATCTCTAGATTCAAATACACAATATGCGCACGTTGCACGCGGACGCTCGTATACGAGCCTTGTATGCAAATTGTAGATATTCTCTATTATCTCTCTCTCCCTCTCTCTCTCTCTCTCTCTCTCTCTCTCTCTCTCTCCTTCATCGTCGTTCTGAAAAATTGGTCAGTTTTCTTTCTCTCGGCATCGCCTCTCCCACCCTCATTTTTGCGTTTCCATTTCTGTGAGCGTTTATCTCTCAGCGTCGGGTGTATGGTGTTGTATATGTATGATGTGTCTGTCAGCCAGCTGGCTAGCCGGCAAATGCTCGCTTGCCACTGTGTGGCTCTGTGTCGCATCATGGTTCCGTCCCGGGCCGCCTCTTTCATCCTTACTTCCGGCCCCACTTCCGACTCGTGCAGCAGCCCGCTGCTGTTGCCTGCGATACTCCGTGCTCTCTTTTCGAGCACCCCCGCCACCCCCGCCCCCCGCCCCCCCCGTGCAGAGACCCCTGCCGTACGGTCGTCTGTTTCTCGTCTCCGTGGCCGACATCACACGAAGGCAAGGCACTCACTCACTCACTTACCCCCGTCGGTCGTGGCCCCGTCGCCTGCCTAGCGAGCGAGCGAGCGACAGCTCCAGGCCACGTGGAAGGCATTCATCCCGTTACGTCATCGAAGCGAAGGCGGACAACGGCAAGGTCTAACAGCTTGGCGGAGACGCGGTCAGCTGATCAGGGACTGCAAACCGGCGAGACGGCCAACTGAGCAGAATCTAGTTAAGGCTAAGAGTGCCAATGGTAAGAGTGGGTCTTGGCCGTTACCAAAGGTTGCAATGAGTATACACAATACGAATATATATATATATATATATATATATATAATATATATACTTGAAGGACAACAACCACTGATTTAAAACTACTACTCAGAAAAACTTTAAAACTTTAACTACTCAGGTGTAAAGAAGAGCGTTCTCTCGGTTCGTTGCGCCGCCCTTATAGACGCAACTATCAGCGTTTAGTTCTAATTTCATTTCGAAGACCGGAACGAATAGTACCGACTGAGTTCGGATACACAAGCTGCCGAAAACAATAGAAATCTTAGATGAAACAACTAGATTCGAAATGGACATTAAATATCTATCCAAGAGTTAATAGAACACCTATCTCTAATAGTATAATCTGTAAAAATGAGTTAGTACTTAAAGTGTATGCTAAATCAATCACGTTTGTGTAATAGGTATTTCTTAACAATATCACTAATACTGGATGATATATTTAAAAGCGTCATAATGAACATATCGATTCATAACTTTAATTTCATTATATAATAACATTTTCAACTCTAACATGACAAACCAACAGCTCAAATTTGCCATTCAAAATCCAATAGCCACTCAGCATTGTTCAGTACACCATCAGTACAGCTGATCGTGGTCGTCGAATTGCGCGACCAATGAGAGAAGCTTTCCACTTACCATCCTCCCTAGAAGCGTCCACCTCGGCCACTCACAGAGTGAGAGACCACCATCAACGAGTCCGAACGCTAATTAGGGGGCCGAGTTTGAATGTTAATCAGCCCGCCAGTGGAAGGGCGGCGGCGGCAGGTCGCGAGGCTCCACCTTCTGCCTATCGCTCCCAGTCAACTGGGCCGCCACAACTGCCCGCACCGCAGTGCCCCCGCTTTGATACAGAGGAAGAGAATGAAAGCGAGAGAGAAAGAGAGAGATCACCTTGATCCCTCTGTCCCAGATGACCCCCTCCCCTCCTGCTTGGAGGCCCCACCTTTTGTAATTAGAGGGACGACCAACCAACCAACCAACCGACCGGCCGACCGACCACGGCTGCTGATGCGGTGGTGCTCCTGTACTCGGCCACACCATCCTCTCTACACTCTACGCGGCGTGGCATGGCGCAGCACAGCGCGGTGGTACCACCGTCACAACTGAACGAACCGTTAAACAGCAATAGCAGGCCGTTTGTCAGCCACCATAGCTAGCAGCGATCTAGGAGTAGCAAAGTAGAGCTGGCCGGTAGACGCTTAGTGGACCTAGCAGTCCGTCCTTCCGTCAGCTCAACGCGCGGTTGGCGGTGGCAGTTAGCGCTGAAATGAGCCCCCTCCCCGGGTCCAGGAGGTCCCCCCATCCAATCCCCCAATATCTAGACGGTCCGTGCAAGCCAGCAGCCCTCGTGGTTCGATCGATACACACATCTCCCTTTACGTCGCCGCGTCGACGTTTTGCGCTCTCCATCTGACCCACCACTCACTCACTATCTATCTCTCTGTCTCACTCTCTCCTCTCTCTCTCTCTCTCTATCGCTTGCTAGCTTGCTTCCGTTCTCTGGTTCCCTCGTTCTCTTTCCATTGCAGTGGCAGCAGCAGCAGCAGCCGCCGCTGCCACCACCACCTCTTGTCTTGCCCTGACACTCCCTACAATACTCCCTGGTCCATCGTGGTGCCCAGTCCCGTCCCGTTTCTTGGTGTAACCCGTTTCTCAGCACCCCTATCTAGCAGGCCAGTCGACGCAAGCGGCGAGTTTGGCTGGCCCACAGACCGGTTCACCGGCGGCAGTCACTCGTCGGCCAGCCGGCCCGTTAGCTAGCGACTCGTCCCAGTAGCAGCAGCAGCAGCAACTCCAGTCTCCAACCAGCAGCAGCCTCCAGCCTCCTTTTCTCTTTCCACTGTGATTCCACACGACCGCCCGGTCGGCCTGCCTGCCTGCCTGCCGGCCGCTCGGTCGTTCGTTCGGCCGCTCGCTGTTCTGTCAGGGAACCCTGCTGCTGCCGCTGCTGCTACTGCCGGCGCCGCTGCCGCCGCCGTCGCCGTCATCCTGCGGCAGGCGTCGTTCTGCAGGGGCCCCGCCGACGCCCGCCTGCCCTCGCCTTTCTTTCTCCTCTGCTGCTCCACGGCGGCTCCTGCTGCCCCTAATTCACTCCCCACTCTGCCCCTCATGTCCCTCGAACCCAACTCAACCCAATCTAACCCGTCGTCCTGCCGTTGCCGCCAGCCGCCACCACGAAGCGGCAGCCAGCCCTCCAGCCAGCCAGCCAGCCAGCCAGCCAGCGGACTGTATATAACTCCGTTTGCAATTAGTGTTTCTCTTCTCCCAGAGCCCTTCTCCCCTTTGCCCTCTTCTGTCCCACTTCCACTGTTCCTCCATCCCCCCGCCTCCTCCCCGATTGCTGCCTGCCTCCCTGCGCGTTGTTCCTTCCCTTTTCGACCCCCACCACTACTCTAGCACTCGTTCGGTTCGCCTTCTTCTTCTTCTCCTCGCACCATCCCAGACGCTCTCCTCTTCTGTGTCTTGCTCCGACTCCGTCTTCGTTCTCCGTCGTCTCCGCCACCGGCACGGGCCGCCGTCGCCATCGCCGCCGCCGCGCCGGCCGCCGCCGCCGTCGGCAGTCGTGTCGAAGAAGGAGTGAGTACGGAGAGGTTCGCGAGGGCACTCGGGGATGGTTTCGGGGGATTGAGGGGTGGGATGCTTGGGCAGGGGGGTAGTCGGCCGTAAGTTTCTGCCTGGGCCCCCAAAGGGCCTCCGACCATTCCCAGACCCCCGAAGACCCTGCCTGCCTGCCTCCCTGCTCTTCCGTCGGTCCGTCCGTCGACGAAAGAACGAGGGTTCGGGGGATGAGGCCGGGGGGCAATGGGGCCCTGAGCAGAGTAGGGAAGCGAGTAGAGTGTAGGGGAAGCAAAGGCCCGTCTCTCCTCTCTCCCATACACCCACCCACCCAACCCCCGGCCACCCCCGGCCACCCCCGGTCCGCCAAACGACCGACTGGGCCGACTGACGCACTCCGGCGCCACCGCCACTAGCGTCGACAACGGTTCGTTGACCCAACCACGTTCGCGGCAGACACTCATTAGCCCGTGGTGAAATTACCCCCTGGTTAATTAGCGTTGTCGCTGAACGTCTCATACGAGACGAGTGACATAGATGCTCGACTTGTCAACGCGGTCGGGACAGTGTTCGTCACGATTAACTTCGCTAGCTCGAACAATTGTGTTCGTGCGGCTCACGTGAAAGAACCTTCGGGCGTTACCCTTGTGGAGGAGTGTTAATTAGGCTTAATTTTTACAGACGGGGCGAGAGGGCCGGCGTGTGATTGGCTGACGGCGAACGCAGCGCCCTCTACAGTCCCCTGAACCGAGCCACCACGGAGACCCCCACCCCCTATTTACCCCGAACCCCCAGGCGGCCCTGATTGGAATTAATTATCGGGCCTCATCTAGGTCCGCCAGCAGCGGAACAGACTACGCCAGCTTTCTATTCGGTCGACCCCAATATTGGGCTTCGTAGTAAGGCCAAACGAAGCGTTACTGCTACCGCTCCCACTGCTGCTGCTGCTGCTGCTCGATAGCACCACCATCACCACCACCACGACTACCACAACCCGTGCCGTAGCGCCTCCGTCCTCGCAGAAGTTTAGTTCGCCACTGGAAAGCTTCAGCGTAAATGGGCAAAGCTCTAACAGGGTTCATCTTATCCCTTGCACATATTATCATGGCCGTTCTGTCTGCTAACGGTTGGCCGTGCACCATCATAGCTCGAATTGCGCATGCATAGCATCGATGCGTTTCACGGGCTGGCCTTGACGACAAGCCGTTCTACCATCGTATTGTCTCTTCGATAGATACCCGAACAAATTTGTCAGCTCTTATTGATCCGCTTGAAATGCCACACACAGTACGATATACGAGACCACGTACACTGCGGATATCAGTGAAATGAACGCAGACCAATTTAGCGAGCTAAAATACTATCGAGTTTGGGCCCATCGAATTGGCAGCCCTGCAGGTAAACGTAGCACGAATCATCAAGGCAATTGCTACCGGCGCTCCCATCTAATCGAAGGTTATTAGCTATTATCACCGTACCATTGAGTTTGTGCTAAGTATTTCTATCATAGATTACGCTTATCTTTGTAATCGTAGTCCACGGTTACGGGTACTCTTAGGGCATTCTCAAATGGTCGTAGAACTTCCCTACACACCTATACATAATATTTGTAGGTGGATTATCTAAGTTTGATATTTAGTTGGGGCTGTTGTACATGATATCCGTTGTGTCAGTCAGAGTCTGCTACTGTGCTCGTCCGGCCAATCGTTTCGCCATGACCACAGACAGCTCCATGTAGGCGGTAGTACATTTTGTCCTCAAATACAATAACTAGAGACTATGACTAACGCTCTCCATGTCCCCAACGAGTTCTCGCATTATTGCATATTTAAAGTTGTATAACTAAATCTGATAAAGATTAGATAGAACAGCAATATTTTTTATCTTTATTATTAATACTAGTAGAATTGTTGTTGTATAACTGTTGTTGTATGCGAACTGATTTCGCCGTATTGGAACGGTGCTTTGACTTAGCTTATCATAGTTAAAAATGTCAGACCAATAATAAGTAATAAACCTGATGTTGTGCTGGTGTTATTCACTGTTCGTCCATCCGGCGCAGACAATTTTCATTCATAACTTCGTTGCTTGTTTCTCATTATAATCTTGTTTATAGGATGAAGTAAACATCTGTATATCGGACAGCATCAATTAGTTGGATCTGGTTGAATCAGATTACTTTCTTTAATTGATATTATATTATGCCAAGGCCATTGCTGCCCTGCGTCTTCGCACAACGTTACATTCACGATTGATTTTTCTCATTCTGAATATATATATATATATATATTCTTTCGAAGATCCTAATGCGGGTTTTTTTAAAATGATTGAAAGGATGAACTTATTAAATAAGTTTATTACAATGTCATGCGAAACGTGCTTCTCTGCAGCTCACAACCAGATGTTCATAGAAGCTTCGTTCACTGAGATTGACACTCAGCGAGCGCGCTTACCACAGCATCGAGACTGGTCTGTCTGAGCAGGACTTCACTCAGCTCTATCGATCCTACTTTGTACCAAGTCAATCTCCATCTATCTGTCCATCCATCCACCTATCCCGCCTTTTGCATGTGTGTTGCATGTAAAACGATTCGTAGCATTCGATATGCACGTTCAAATTATCGCCCCTTTCCAGTTGCTCAGTCCAGCCAGTCTCGGCCTATAACCAGGCTATTTGACGAAAAAGATTGTCGCAGCAAAAGCGACTAGGTGTTATCAATAGCTACCGCCCGCTCACATTACGCTCGCTCACCTGTCGGCCTGTTATAATGCAAAGCGACACGCACCAGGCTGATCAGTCAGGCTCAAGCCGTAAGGTGGTCCGTCTGTGCTGCTCTTGTCCTGTTTGATTTTCAACAGCGGCTTAGACGCGCCGTGTTATTTTGCTGGCCGGCCTATTCGTGGCGCAATTCACCGAATCTCTAACAGCTAAATACGACCGTGTTCGTACAATATACGACGCCTATGATCGGCCGAAACAGAGATCAGACAAACGGGATCAACATGCGTCCACAATAGCGCCATTCGATCTCTCAGCCGACTCTGTGGCTTGTTTGGCCTGCGTGACTTCAAAACTATCCATCAAATAAATCCCAGCTAGCTGTAAGCAGTGCGGGATTTTTTCTTCGTACACATCCACTGTACGTCTTCACTGTGATCTGCATGCATGTGCGTATATGGGTAACTACCCATGCAAGCTTACATTGGGGAGTCACTATTAATGTAATACTATAACAGCGGCGACAGCAGTAATAATAACAGAGGTAGTTCATCCTGGCACCGATTCATCGTTATTCATCGGGCTCTCTGTCTCCAGGACTTCGTATGTGTCCTTGTCGTCCTGCTGCTGTTCCTGATGCTTGCCTACTATCCTTGCTGATCTTCGCAATCGTTCTAACTGGTGATACCTACCAGTCAATGCTACGCTACCTTCAGTAGTATTGTATTATAATAGTAGTTGTTATAGCGTACAGCACTCCGTCGGGTACACCGTCTCATCGGATCTTTCGCACTTCGCCTGCCACTACTGCTGCTGCTGGCGCGGCCACCGCCGCCGCCGCTCCAGCAGCCGTATAAGCCATTGGTCGGTCGATCGCTCGAAACAGCCGGGACATCACGGATTACAATCTTCGGATTAGGTCGACTGCGAAGGTCACAGTGAGAAGGTTGGCTAAAAGGGAGGCAGCTAAGGCAAACCTGGCCGAGGCCGCGGCTAGCCGGCGCCCGTCGCCGCCGACATCGACAAGCTGTAGAATCGCTTTTGCTGTCCCGGCCGTCGCGGCTGCTGCTGCTGCTGTTGCTGCTGCTGCAATCATAGCACCGCTGCTGCCTTGTCTTCCTAACTCTGCTGTTGGTGCTCCCACTCGTTGGGTGTCGCATCCCGTGCTCATCCTCCGTTCTACTACTGCTTGTGCGCCTCTGGATTATGACTACGAGAGAGTAGTATATGGCACTCCATGGCTGCTATAGAG
This sequence comes from Stratiolaelaps scimitus, assembly GCA_019614645.1. Classification (NCBI taxonomy): domain Eukaryota; kingdom Metazoa; phylum Arthropoda; class Arachnida; order Mesostigmata; family Laelapidae; genus Stratiolaelaps; species Stratiolaelaps scimitus. The sequence goes on along the minus strand of JABWDB010000001.1, from coordinate 5,560,635 downwards.
TCCGGTGGCTCAGACGGAGGGGCACTCAGAGTGGAGAAGAGAGCGGCGGCGGCGGCGGCGGCGGCGGCGGCGGCGGAGGAGGAGGAGGAGGTGGGATGGAGGTTGGTCCTCTGCACGCGCCAGACGCGCCCCACGGGAGCAATGTGTGATCACCCCTTTCGCTGCTGGCTTCTTCTTTCGGGGCGCTGCTTCGCCGTTGCCAGATCCCTATGGGGAAGCGAGAAGGAGAAAGCGGGAGAAAGCAGCCACAAAAGAACGAAAAATGAGAGAGAGAGAGAGAGAGAGAGGCCGGCCACGAGAAGCAGCAGCGGTGGGGCAGCGAGTAGTAAGCACACACGCAACACCAAGAACCAGTGGGGAATACATGAACCCCCTTTCTCAGTCACTATATATGTAATGGTACGGTGGACCGAGCGATCCTCATGCACGTGGCCATCGCACGGAGCCACCTTCGTACAGACCCAGACAGACTCTCTCTCTCTCTCCCTCACTCTCTGCCGTATTCTTTCTCCTCTCGTTGTCTCGCTCAAAGGAAAAAATAGTAGCAGGAGAACAGCGGACAGGATGACAACACCCTTTTCGGGTGTTTTTTTAAATATTTGTGGCGCGCGAACGCTGCGCTTGGAGCAGAGGAGGCTGCATTTTTTTTTTCGTTGGCAGGCGCCCCTTGCTCGTCCCCTCCAGTGCATTCAAGTATAGTTCCTCGCCGCACGTCGTACTAGCAGCGTCGGCCACCACCGCCAGTGAGTGCGGAGAGTAAGTATCATAATGGTATAGTGATGGTAGCCTTAGCCGTCGTGGTGATGGTAGTTGTAGTTGTGCTACTTCTAGGCGATCGCAGCCTGATGTGCTGGTGTAGGATCATCGGGCTCCGCCGACGGGGTCGAGCGGTCCTCGTCGAACGGGTGTTGCTCGCTCTCCAATTCTCATTCCTCTCTCAATTTCCACCCTTTCTGTATGGCCGATCGACCGACCGACCGATCTACTCATCCCCGAGCAAGCGGAGAACAATGTGTTTGTTCGAGTTTTTGTATTTTTTGTTCATTTCGAAACCTCTTTCTCAAGTTTGATTTTTTTCTTTCTAGCTCGCTACGAGCGAACGGGGTGAACTTTTCGGACGGGAGTGACTAGACATTAATAACGTCTGTTGTACATGACCTGACTGTACAATATGGTTGAACGGATGGCAGGATAAGGAGGAAGAGAAATATCGATGTAATTGCATATGCCAAAATTGCTGTTGTGTCCTCGATGTGATCTTAGCTGAGACGAGGCGAGCTTCTGTCCGCTCTTCAAACGAAAGCCGGCTCTCTCTCTCGCTCTCTGTCTCTCAGCACTGGCAGTGACGACAACAACGACGATGACAACAAAAACAACAAACAAGGCAAAGCCAACTAAATTAATACAAAAGTTATTCAATGCGGGGATGTCTCGAAAGGACTAACGCATTTCGACGGCTAATAGACTATAGTAAGCAGTTTACTGTTGGAGAAGTCTCCAGGATGTATATATAATATGATACAAGGTCTATATGAAGTATATTTATATCTTCAATATTTAAAGTCAACGTTCTAATCGAGCGGAATCCACAGAGATGAGACTAACGTCTTACCGTCCCCGGAATACTAAGCTCTTGTTATCGAGTTGGAACCGCAACTCATTATTCTGTTGTGCTATTTGCACTGGCAATGGCTACAAGCTCATATAGGTTCTTATTCAAATTGTTCAATTCGTTTACCATCGTTTCACAAGCCGTCGACATTAGTCTAATGTAAAAGAAGTACTCGTCTCGTTCGGACTGTTTAAAAAAAGAAAATTGTTCCAAAATAAGATAATGTGGCACTTTCACTAAAATAATAGCAGCTCACTGTCGCGGCGTTCTCCCACCGTTCCTTATCCGAGTTAACTAGGGGGGGAAATCAAGAATACCTACGTCAGCCGCCGAGGGATGGCTCCCTTGTGCTGGCTGGCGAGGCGGCGCGAGAGCTAAAAATAGACGAAGAAATTAAGGGTATGTCACTCAGAGGTGTCCTGCAATGCGGCCGGCTACCCCACCTTCCACTTCACATCTCGAGCGACCCCATATGAGCACGGACACGTTGCCAGAACTCAAATACCTCATAGAGAGACGAACGCTGTGCCCCTACACATCAGCCTTGCACATGTTGGCGGCGACACCCGCACACAGAGAAAGGATCTCTCTATGGAAAAAGTCAACAGTAACGTGACTGAATGTACAGTCAGTCTACGACTGCTGTTGTTGCTGTTGCAGCACGTTCATCGGCTTCGTCAACGATCATAGGGCCACGCCTATGTTCGTCTCCATAGGAGTCTGAGCAGAAGACCTGACCCCAGCGCCATTCACCCATCTCCAAAATGAAGGGTGAATGCTCGCGCACGGCTGTGGAACCGGTCCGAGGTGCGATGCGTATGATGGCTGTAGGTGCACTTGCGAGTCATTTTTCCACTCATCACCACCGCGGCCCTCTCCGAGAGTTCACTGTGGAGTGTACTATAGGATGTCGGGTGATCATGAGCGGACAGCCGCCCGACCGCCGGCCGCCAGCAAGCCAGCGAACTCGTACGAGACATTTTTTCTTTCTTTCTTTTCGCGTTTGGTTGCTCCCGCTAGTTTGATTAATCGAGTCATCCAGCCGGATGGAGAGCGCAAAGGGAGAGAGAGAGATAGAGAGAGAGGGCGACGACGAAGTCGACAAGAACTCCAACGCGGCCAGCGGCCGGCAGCATTATGGCAAAATGCGGTGGTTCAGGATTCGCGAGTGTCGGCGATGATGTCGACGGCTTCGTTCGCGGCTGCTGACTCGAATTCGCACTTCACACTCGGTGGCACCTCGGAGCCTGCTGCCGCTTGCGGTGGAAATGGTGACGCCAGTGGTTTCTTGGTTGACCGCGAGTCGAACGAGGTTGCTGTACCAAAGGAGAGGGAAAAAAGTATGAATACAAGAGGGATAGATGAGTATTCTGAACGCGTACACTAGTCATTCGACATTTTGGTATAGTTAGGCCTTTCAGGGTGATGGAACTAGCGAGGAACAAGGTTAGTGAACTTGAAGAGCTATAAGAAGAGATACTCTCGTGAACTCGATTTGTAAGGTCCGGACTTCCTGATGACTCGAGCCAAAGACTCAGAAGCCAATGCAATTAATGTTTACGTGATAGCTATAGACGGAGAGGCAGGGAGAGAGAGAGAGCTCAATGGACGGAAAGGGTGGTCCTGAAGACTTTGGAGATGCTTGTCTAATGGTTAGGTAAATCTCACCAAGTAGGCAGGTATTAATAGTTCAGTCACGAAGTGGCACGAGACTGGAGGCCGTCTCTCAATCACGAGCGCTGACAATGATAGTAATGATGACGTTGTTTCAAAAAGACTCTCATTGAGGAGAACCTCCGGATGTCACGAGCGCCCAGCTCCACCGTGATAGTATTCGTGTCAAGGTCTCTCCAATTGGCGGCTTTCAACCGATTTTAGCTTAGCTCAATATTAGTCTCTAATTATCGAGGTCATCTGCGACTCGTCTGCCAACTTAGAAATGCATGTCTAGATAAGTATCCAGAGGGACTCGTTTGGGACCCAAGAGAAGTCCCTGGTATTAGATGCCTAGAGAACGTAGGATGACTACCATCGAAGTAGTATGCCCGTTGGTGTTTAGGTGACATTTTTGGAACTGAATGGCTCTTGCTTTTGCCAGCTCATATTAATTTGTCTATCTTTACCAGCGGAATGACGAACAAGCGCTTCCTAGAAATAAATCCTGAAAGCAATCACCAGGCGGAAAATATTATAATTTCGTAGATCAAGACAAGATGCTTGTATAATCATTAAAGGGGAAACCCATATGGAAGGGCTGCGTCAAGCTCAAGATTATCACCACAATTCACATAAGCAATATGGCCTATATATCATAGAAGTGGCCAAGTTGAAGAACGCTATCCCTGTTTCTAACTCTGATCATGTATTAATCGTTGACAAGCGGATAGATGTTCATACACAATATGGGTACGAACACTTTTTGATTCTGACAGCGACATTTCACCGCAATTTTTTCGATTCGACCACGCTTGTCACCTCAGCAAGAAGAGCGCCCTTCGTCCTCGAGCAGCAGCGATGCAGCAGCTATTGCATCACCATGTGAAGTCTCTCTCTCTCTTCCTCACGCTCTTCTCGTAGTAGACAAGTGACTATTGTTACTTTATCACCCAGCCTATCTATATCCCTGCGATTGTCGATGTACATCAAAGTTCGGAGCCCTGCTCGCGACATCTGCATCAGGCAAGCGACCAACTAACCCTCTAGCGTTCACTCAAGCACACACACACACACTGAGCACCAGATAGATAGAGAGAGAGAGAGAGAGAGAGAGATTCATGCAGAGGACAAACTCGCGCGGACGAACACTAGCATCCCATACACGCAGGTACGTGTGACCCTTTCGAAGTGGTGAGGATTCATGGAAAGTTTCAAACCCGACCAGTGCGATTGTGTCGTGCGAGGGTGATGATGATGATGACGGCGGCGGCGGCGGTCGAGGGATCAACCCCTTTCCGCAAAGTGCAAAGCAGAATGAAGATATGGGGGCAGCGAGCCAGACCGACACAACGACCCTTGTGACATACATCTGTGTGTCGATGTAAGATCAACAGCTGTATTAGTAGTGGTAGACATTGATACGCATGCGCATATATCGAAGAGGCCAAGCCGATCTGGCTGGCTGGCCGGCCCCGTGTTGGCCTGCTCCCCCAGGAATCGAAGGGGAATTCATGGACCCTTGGTGGAATCAGCCGAGAAACAATCCCTTGTGTCTTGCCAGTAGACTGGTCCTGCTATAGTACTGGTAGTATCCGAAGCACATCCACAGGCTGGACCGGCTCGTGCAACGGCGTTCATCTCTACCCTCTGAGTATTTTACAATTGCAGTTGAGTTGAAGAGAAGTAGTTTTTGTGGGGGAACGCACGAACTATCACGAGTGACGGTCGACCGAGAAGGAGATGTACCCGCGGAGAGTAGTAGCCATGGTGGCCAAGTAGACTTGTAGCACAGGCTGACTGACTTGTGCTCGCCTTGTGGCGGCCTAGTCCTACTTTTAGCTACATTGTTGGGACGAAAGAAGAAACGAAATTGAGACATGCAGCAGGCCATGCGTTCGGGGGAAAATGAATAGGACAAAGGGAGAGAGAGAGAGATAGAGCGAAAATTGAAGGACGAAGCCTGCGACGAAGAGAGATATGATGGTGAGGCGGAACCGCTTGGTACCAATCTAACCTCTATCTGTCTATCCACTATGTCCTATATGGATTGTCGGTGCTGTGTCTGGGGATTTTTTGGGGGAAACTTCGCCGAAGTGGCGATGAGATGGCGGGGAGGAGGTCGCCGGTGACGATTGTGCCTGAACACAGCGTTTCAGGCAGCGAGTCGCGGTAGGGGTGGCCACCTTATGAATGAAGGTCAACTGCGAATTACATACAATTGCTCGCTTGCCTCGATGCACTGGTGGCTGTTGTAGAGGCGTTCTCGATGCTGCAGACACTGCTGATGATGACGATGGCTATTCAGCAGTAAAACTGTTCCACCAACTCATTCGTTCATCTCTTATTGCCGCTCCACAATCGTGATGCTTCGACGGGATCAGCAGCTCTCGCTCGAGTTCGAGATGAGCCGCCGCTATCATGATATAAGGATTGGAACACTTTAAACAGCGGTTCAGCGCTTTTAAGGAGAACGTCTCAGCTGGAATAGGCAGCTTCGATGTATGGCTATCTTGCTCGTCGAATTTGAGCTAGAAAGAAAATCTACCGCTCCTCGGAGTAGCCGTGTAGATCATAATTAGCGCAGCACAGCGTACCCCATTCCATTAAATGAATTGATCGTCTGAACGTACCTCATATTAAGAGAAGGAAAATCAAGGACGCGCAAGAGAGCAATAACTCACTCGGCCTCTACCCTAACTTATTATAGGCTTTTGTTATACATTTTGTTAAGCACTGTCTCTGTCCCTGTGAGGTTACATTTACAGTAAACAGATACCTGCAAACCACCGAATTGTCCGGGCATATCACCCTGGACGTTTACCGATGCGTCCACTTAAAGCCACTCATAAGTCTCGATGCTTGAACAGATTCTCGACACGTGAGGTCTTGTCTTGACTACCTGCTTTTCTTGCCAACTCGATCAGTCGAAGCCAAAGCAATTCTCGGAACATGATGAAACACTGAAAGTATCCTTGATAATCTGCTATTTAACCCGTCGATACTAGTTACTTCTCTAGTTCGTAATTTATCTCGATGTATCATCGAAGTAGGAATAACCCTAGCCTTGTGACTGCCTTCTGATAGAAAAACGATGTTGATGGCATAGATATTTGACTAGAATGCACCAAACGAAAAAAGTTCTTTTTAAGAGGTTTAGGGATATAATCTTCAAAAAGACACCATAGCTTCACCTCTTAGGTATTCGCTGTGCCTCAAGGTATAACCTTCAGGGAAGCCAGTCTTCGCATTTAGTTTATCGGATAAGGTGTCTACCTCCCTGACCTTTTCCTTACGGGATAGTAGGAGAACAACTTGTAATCTAACTCGTTTTAACTCAAGTCTGGGTGGACCTTAATTAGGATGTCGTGTTCCGCAGGGTCTACCGCCTTCGGTACGTCATGGTAATACGACGTAACGCTTGTTCAATTAAGTTCTCTGCATGGAAACCATATCGAGGTGTTGCTGATTGGCTCCAGGTCTTTGCGATTTCTCTTACAGCTGGGCTTTGACGCAGAGTTCACAAAGTTTACCTATGACCCTGGTTAAGCATATGGGCCGGTTACCATTTTAGGCTCGATGTGTAACCTCTCCTTTAGACAGCAGAACCCCAGCTGCAATTTGCTTGCGGTGTGACAAAACAGCTCCCTTTTATATAAGAGAGCTTAAGCATTGTAAAAATTGCAGCTTCTTCAATAAACCAATAAACCTTTATATTATAGCTACACATATTTATAGTAGTAATAATTGTTTCTTCTGTAATTTGTCACTGGGACAATCGTGCACCTATCCAGTGGATCGTATCTACCGCTCCAACCGACGCGATGGACGCAGCGTGTGGGAAAAGAACAAGATCTGTGTAAAATGTGTATCGCTCCGAAATTCACCGCATTGTTCTTGAGGGATTCCAGAATCATGCCGAAGGAGATACCACAGGCAGCCTCTGAGTCTTCCGAAAGGCCTATAACTTGGAAGCTTGACTCTCATTTTGAGTTGTAATAATTGTCGCGTTCGGCTGCCAACACATCAACAAGTCAAATTGACAGCGGGATTACGATCACTTAAGTTGGACAAGACAATTAGAAGTACGACGTCGTTTTTCTCTTGTTCATTGCAGCTTCTATTACTACTACTACTGAGACATGGCAGGAGCCTTCTTCGTTCTGCGATCAGACACCACCTTCCATTTCTACGCGTTTCTCCAAGTTTGCGAGTTCATCCATGGGCGATCGCCACTGCGCCTCCTGTGCAGCCCACTGCGGCTAATGCTGACCGGCTTGCTGGCTCACTCCCAATCTAAATACTCATCTCTCATACATATAATACATCAATACAACGAAACGACCGTCTGCCCAAAGGGGATAGCAGCGGTCGCAGATGCAGAACATCAGCTACAACAACGCCGAAGGAGGGACACCGCATTAAATCGGCGCCAACGGCACGAACAATAACTGTAGCTGTCCCTAGCACAGAAACAGCAGAAACTGCAGCAACAGCAGCGGCCCCGTCGACGCCGCAACCGCCGGCAACAACAACAACAACAACAAAGGGTAACAGCCAAGTAACAAGAAAAGAACAAGCTGATTGTAGTAATTATATATTTGCATCGCTGCCTGCTCCACTCTCGGCTGTTTAGTCAGCCTTTGCCCAGTTACCCCTAGATGCGATCAGCGCTGAGATGGGGATTTCACCAGCGTGCAAACTAAATATAAGCGGTAAGCAAGCGAATGAGCCGGTAGCTATCATTTGGTTATGTGTTTTATATTGAGTAGAATAAACCAAGAGATAAATGCTTATTTATCATCAGGTATTAGTATGATGAGTGTAGACCTATTGATAATTGGTGTCGATACGTGCTTATGCCTGAAGATGGATCGGATAACTGATGTGGAAATAACGCGTCGGCTTACGGCTATTCTAAGACGATGATAATTGCATTGCCCGCTATGGACAAATTTGTCGCCGGGTGTCTGGCTTTTGCAGGACACGATTGACGGACGGTGCTTTTCAGACGTGTCAGTTAACCGGGACGTTCACAGTATTATTTGCTTAAAGGTCGATATCATACAAAAGCATATTTCGTTCGTTCTCTTCCTTTTCCTCCGCTAATTCATTGTTCATTGCGTGGTTCAGGACATTGAGCAGCTATTATAAAGGGCTATTGAACACGTGTTGGCACAAGGTGATACGATGACAAACGGCCATTGGCTATTACAGTGTTGATAGTGGGCTATTGAATGTCGGATGATAGCAGCGACGATCTCGTCCTTCAAGTGTGTACTAAAGTTAACAACAACTCTATCTCGTACATTTAGTTTGGTTCACCTTATGCTAGATGCCCCTAGTTACTGACATCAATCGTAGATACAACGGCGATGCATTTCGTTGCGATAGCACAGCAGCATCTCTGCGGTTCCTGATGCTGCATATTAACAGCAGCAGCAGCAACAGCAGTCACTAGCCGTGGTGAGTGGACAGAGCATTAGCCAACGACAGCAGCAGCAGCAGGCTTTGCTCGCGTCGGTGCTTCGGTCATAGGCAACAATGAACTGCGAGGTAATTACATGTTTGCCTTGCGGCTGCAGCCGCCACTGTTGATGCAGGTATATATATATATACGATGGTGACGAAGCTGACGGAACGGCAGCGAACTGAATTCGACGAACGGCGAAGCAGTCAAAGCCGCGAGAGATAGAGAGAAAGATAGAGGACGAGAGTGCCCGATAACAATAATCATCAAGACTTGGACGAATCTGTCGACGAACGCTCTCAAGACAACTCAGTGAAGTGTCGCGTTCTGTTTAGCGGACGACGTACGCGTCTGCTGAAAGGAGATCCAAAGGGGGTTCCCTAAATAAAGAGGGATGCTCATCGCCCACATGCATTTGGCTCAACGAATATGCGGCGAACGAATAGCGACGCAATGCGAAGAGCCATTGTTGCGTACATCTCGTGTCGAGGACACTCCCAAAGTACACGACGATGTGGAAGGTGGTGTTCAAATTGGGAGAAGTGGAGGCGAACTCCCGATTGGCTGGCAAACCCTACGAGCCGGTAGATGGCCGAGTGAGGTTGATGGCAGAGATTCATCTAGATCAAATTAGCTACAATGAGGTCCATCCTATTTCGAGGAGCTCAAACCTCCTTCGACTCCTGTCTTTCAGTTACACTGTAGAGCGGAGCGTACCGTCATGTCACTATGATTGGGTGCTTCTTGGATTGGAATACGCAGATGGAGCAAAGATGCAGATACGAGTCCATTATGATTCATTCAAAATAGCAGAAGCGGCGGCAGCGGCAGCAATCGATTTCGTCAATCAAATCAGGCCCCATGCGCAATCAGGGCTGTCAGCTGTGACAGTCCACGGCCGTTGCCGGACGCATATAAGTGTGGTCCCAGAATGGGATTCTTCCGTCAACGCTATACAACAGAGTGCGTGGTAGACGATTAGCCGTATTTCGATCTCCGTCGTTAAGATGTTTCTTTGAAGAAGACACACAGAAGCGAGCAGCGTTTATTGATGTAATGTGTTTACATTTGAAATGCGTACCACGGGGCGTGCATTCGCCCAACGTTCAACTTGTTCATTCTACCTGGAAAATACATTGTCGCAGCTATCTAGCAAGACAGTGGCAGGAGGGCAATAACTAAGGAGTAATATATGGGAGGGCAGAAGGTCCCCGGGGTTCCAGCTTTGAGGCATCGGTCTGGGATGGCAAACTGAGTCTAAGTTGTAATAGTTTCTCAAAGCTTATGTGAGTTATATCATATCAGTTCATCGCGGCTAGTGGGGTGTGGGGTATCAGTACTGATGCAAAGGAATATCCAAAATGCACCCGCTACGGGATGTCAACCTCTATTGTACTACAAAAACAGCACCCTGTAAAATTGTCTCAGAGTTTAAATGAGAGCCTTTAGAACCAGTCGTTTGCTGGCTTAGATATTATATATATATATATAGAGGCCTCGAAAACGAATCTCGTGTTCGAGCAGGATGCTAATAACTATCGCAGAATCGTATGAAATCGTAAAGTTACTCTCGTATATAATAGCTGCTTTGATAAATTGACTTTGAATTCCACTTTGCTATGTAAGCATTTTTACAATGTGATCCAGTCAAAGCCCATATGCGTGATGCAATCCAGCGCTGCTAAGCGTTTCTAAACAGCGAAGAGAACGACATTCGTTTGCTCATAGCTCTACGTAACTATAACAGCCTGGTACGAATTTCGCTTTGCGACCTCCCCGCACCTCACGTCTATGTCCGCGTTATAGCATAGAATTGCAGCCGAGTTCATTCCAGTCCAGTCAGCATGTGATTACACCGCAAATTCTCAATATTCATATTGCAATTAAAGAATTTATTAATTGTCGCCTACTTCTATTATTATAATTATAATATTATTACTACGGCAAGCAAATGTTATAAAGTTTTCCTTAAGCGCGCCGTACGCCACTCGTGCGCCATCCAATGACAGCGTCCAGCCTCGCACACACACACACACACACTCATGAGCACAAAAAGCATTCTCATAAATTATATCAGTGGCCCGAAAAATGGATATCGATCTCCTTCAGCGTCTCGAAGTCTTCCCCGTTCATTAGTTGTCGCAGACTTCGTTCTACTTTGCCGCCGTGGCCGCCGTGGCCATAGTGGATCCTATCCATCGGGGCTGGATCGGCCCCGTCGGCCCCGATCCCGACTCGGTCTGTCGACGAAGCACGCCTTTGGACGCCTCCGGACAACAACAACCACCGCCGCTTTCCCCACACTTTCATTCTATGATATTATATCAAACGTATCTGATGGTGGCGGCGGCGGCGGCGGCGCTGGCCACGCTCGCGCCCCTGTCCGCTGGCGCAGACACGGGGCGGTGTTAATTACTCATTCTGGCTTGAGGCTGACGGGGGGGGGGATATAATAATAATTGCGTCTCCGGTTGCAATTACAACAATTCACCATTACTCAACAACAACAACAACGATGACGACGAGGACGGCCGACGCAGAAACTCCGGGCATATGTCTATCTATCCATCTGTGTTATAGCACGGCTGTCGCTGTCGTCGTCGTCGGCGGCGGCGGCGGCAGCGGCTGCTGGAGCTGCGATGATTCAGGGAGTACCAGTTGTGTGTATCTATCTACCTGGCTGTCAGTCTGTACCCGCGTATGTGCGTGTGTGTGTGCTTGTGTGAGTACATTCGTTATGTACATCCCATATTGCCTTTCTATATTGGCTGCCGCTCCCGCCATTCTGGTCTCATCTCTCTCTCTCTCTCTCTGTGGCGTCCGTCGCCTCGGACAAGTCGTAGTGTAAGTAACCGCTGCTGCTGCTGCTGCCGCCGTCGCCACCACCACCACCACCACCACAACCACCGCCGTCGTCTGGACCCGACCGGCTAGGCACCGGTATAGACAGCAGGAGCTGAAGCAGCGCCGCTCGCGGCAGTAGAAGCCACAGCGATCGAAGGGCTATGCAGTGGTCGTCTCTCGCGCGCTCTTCTTTTCTTGGTCGCATCTCGTCTACCCACGTTCGTTTACCGCTTGGCTTGCTTGCAGCGGCAGTGGCGGTGGTAGCGGCAGCGCTAGGCCCGTATGGTTCTGTCATGACTTCTAGCAGCAGTGGTCCTGCTGCTGCTGCCGTTGGTATGGCACATCATCAGTGCAACCAGCACCAGCAGTGCTGATGCCACCGCATCGAGTGCCACTGCCATCATCACTACACCACGACGTTGGGCCCAGAGCAGCAGCAGCAGCGGCACAACGAAGGGAACGATAGAGAGAGACAGTGAGAGAGAGCGTAGCATTGGCGGCAATGGCGTTTATTCGCTTGCGCGCACGCTAGCAGCCAGTCCCGTTGGGCCGAAAACAACGACGTCGACGACGGCGAATCACGCAGGATCAGCGCGGCAGTAGCAGGAGTGCATTCATTCTAAGACGACGTTGTGCGAGATCGTTGTCTACTGCTGTTTTATCTTCGTGCCGTCAGCCCACCGGGAACGGGGGAGATTAACAACTCAAGAGATTAAACATCGTCAACAATAGCATCATCTGATCACCCTGATCAGCAGCAGCAGCAGCAACGGCTGAAATAACGATCATACGAGCCATGATGTCTGTTTATGGCCGAGCGGCGGGATAAGAGCAGAGCAATGGCACAGTACGAAAAATGGTGCTTGTTAGAAAGGTTAATCATTACAGGGCAAAATGGTTTTTAGACGAGAGCGGAATACTATGGTGACAAGCGTGCAGTAAGATTATCAGGCTGCGATTGGCTTCATTGGGTTATTATTCGGATCGGATCGGAATATTGTCGTGTATAAAATTAGAAGTAAGCACAGGACACATTTTAGAATAGGCGTTCACCGGCAACAGGTTCATCGGTGGCAAACATGGGACACGCGAGGCCAGCAGCATGTTTCTGCTGCTAGCAGTTCCTCGAAATGGATATCGAGATCGACTATCAAAATCGTTGCGGTCAGGCCATGAGATCACCGTATAAATGGTTCAATACATCTCGAAGGAACACAGAAACAACTCGATCGTATATTATTGTGATTGATCGGCAAAGGCTGAATTGGGTGAATACTTTTGCCGACTCAAGAGCTTAAGCATTGTAAAATTGCAGCTCCTTTAATAAACCAATAAAGCCTTTACCTTTACTCAATCCTACCAAACATATGACTCGAACTTGGGATACACTTTAGTAAGAGTGGAAACTTAAGGGTTTAAGGATAGGTACAACGAGTCCTACCGTGCCTGCGACAATATCGTTCACTCTGAGGATCTGAGAAAAAATCGTATGGCATCGAATCATGCATCAACACGAAAATACGTACGCGGCTAAGGCCTGCCATCGTTTTTTTTCACTAAGGTAGGCGGCATTCTGGAGAATCAAACACGGATACCATACGCCATATGCTATAGTGTGGACATTATTCGATCATATTCGACTTTAGCGTTCTTCACGATCAGACACGTCACCCTAACCAACGATCAATGAATGGGTCCTCTACGGACTTAGAGGATTCTTATGACGATTCACCCGGCGACTGAGCTATTTCACACATCGGACAATGGTTGGCGACGCCGACATCATCTAGGGATCCATTCATGCTTTGTTTACCTGTCGACACCCGCAGTGTCCCTGTTCGCATTCTCTGTGTATTTCTGCGCCCACCTCTGATAATCGCGATAACAATGAGACGACACTGTACATTTATCTATACACCATATTATATAGCACTTAGCTCTGCGGGCCGCCGTGGCAGCGACACGAGAATCACCAGTCGTATGAACATGCCTTCGTTGGCTAGTGGTCTCTCCAGCGTATCAATATGCTATACTATTATAGTAGGAGCTCCGCTGCGAGTCAAGAAACATCAATCAAGTCGCGTAATGCCGGACGATGATGATGATGATCATCTTCCAGCGTTAACGGCGTTTACACCGTTTTCGTCATGTCGATGAACAAGCTGATGTTATTAGGTATTTTATTTGGCGTCGATCAGGCGTGACCAGAGACTGACTGGAGACCGCTGAGACTGAAATATCGGAGAGAAATAGACAAATTGCGCCGCATGATGATGAAACGTGGCGATTATTTTCTGCTCGACCCAAGAAACGAAAAATAGCGCCGGCCATTGGAGAGATTAGTGGATGACGATGACTACTTGCAATCGGGCACGGTTCGTAGCGGGAGGATTGCGGGGAAGTGATTATGAAGTGTAGCCGTTCTATCTTCTGTGCACTATATGATATATTGTGATTATTGAGATTGGGTTGCGGGGGCGGTCTGACAGATCGGCCCCGTTTCTAATTGTCAAATAATAATTGCAATTCGTGTGGACAACAACGGCGATGACGATGACGACGACGACGACGACACCGTTTCATTCTGACGGACATAAGAGAGGAAGTGTCTCTAATACCAATCGGTATGGTACACTCAATCAAGTGGGGATAATGCCAATGTATATATATATATATATATATGTATATATATATGTGTGTGTGTGTGTTCCTACGCGCGCCGTTTCAGCTGAATAAAAAGATTATCACGAACACTCTGGAATGGCAAACTGGGAATCTCACGGGAATGACAATGATAGAAAGGGTTCACGGAGAAGATTTATAATACGTAGAATACATATTCGTACAAGCATCATCTGTTATGTATAGCTACTGTACATTGGCTGTAGGCTGAATGAAAACGCAAATCAATTGGTCCGGTGGCGCGGCAATCCAAGCGATCTAAGCATACGCTTGAATCTGCCTATTTAAAAAAAGATCACTGCCTGGTTAAGTTGTGCAATTTCAGATAAGTTCGCATGATTTGTAGCTATAATATGATGCATTTCGTACTTCTTCGACAAAGCAGACGCTGCAGTTTCGATTCTAACTGGTAACAGATGAAGAGCGCTCGTGTAATAGGAAATTATCATATTTTTAGAATACTCTCAACTCCAACGATCCAATCAGCCAAAGTATTTACTATTGTAGTCAGCGATCCAGAATCGATCACAGTGAATATGAGCGACACGAATTTCGACTAAATCTACACATCATATAGATGGGACTCGCAGCCCTACCCAATTCTCATCTCTGTGTTTGGCCCTGTTTTCGCTGCTGGCGGCTGGGCCTCAGGTTTTCTCTCATCAGCCACTTATGAGCACTTATCAGTATGCTATCGGTACGGGAAATGTCTGCAGCAGAAATACACACCTTCCTGAGGCTACGGCAGAATTTCAACCTGCGATATTCTCTCCGGTCTACCAAGTCCACGAGGTGTTACTAAGTACCGCTGACGTTACCGGATAAAGCCCATCACGTCAATCCAGCATTTGACCTGAATTTCAAACGTGCCTATTGCATAACATCATAACATTCTATAGACATAGATTGAAATTACAATCACAGCGAACGCCGGTCACAACAGCAACAACAACAACAACAACTGCACTAATTAATGACACCGCCATTCGTGCTCCGATATCTCTTTCTTTCTATCATAAGACAACAGATATATCCTAAACTACGTGCGATTCGTTGTTCGTTGCATACTCTCAGTTCGATTGATGCATGCCTGTATAATGTGCGGCGTGTCAATCTGTCATATTATTTACAGCCGCTGACTATGGCTCTCTTAACTGTTACTGCATCGTTGTGCCATTCACGGCCAGTATAATCATCTCGTTGTTCCGTTCGTCCATATCAGCGTGGGACCAGTTCAGCGTGGAGTCACTGGAGCACCGAATGCGAGATAACACCGGCCGTTCTACTGTTGCTTATCCCATAGAGCGTTTACGTAGGTGGGACCAAAAATAAAATAGCCAAGATGGAGAAATGTCGACAGAGGCGAATCGAAACGCGCGCGTTAGCTGTGACAATCTATCCGAGAATGAATCTATCAGCCAGCCGCATCGGTACATGTACTACGTATGTAGATATACATATATATATATATATATATATATATATATATATATATATATATATATAAATGTGTGTGTAATAATAGCAGTCGCGCTGAGCTCATGTGGCGATTGACAACGTGATTGATGATGTGGTTGAAGTTTGAGGATGATATTAATTGTAACGAGGACGCCTGATGCGGGAACGTCGTGTGACGTGTTTTCTGCCGTCACGGCTCTACGGAACGGTTTTAAAAAACAGCCGAATAATAATCTCTCTTCGAAATTTCTACGATTTCGATCCAGCTGTATAAAAATAGCAACATTCTGCTTGAAGAACTCGCTACTCGCAAAAATTGTTGCGGTAATATCCGAAATTGTTTGGCCGTTCCATTCTTGATTTTGTCTTTGTGTGGCTTTTTTTTTGCTACCTGGCTGATGAATGCGATAAATTGCATACACGACAGTATCATCACCTGATTGTCTACATGTAAACTATTGATTAATCTGAGACGGTTCTGGGGTAAACTTCGCCGTGAAACCAGTGAAATATCGATTCCTTAGTCAAAGAGTCGATATTTCACGGTTTCATTAAATCTAAGGAGTTGCACAGATAAATGTGAGCAGGCACTGCTTGACGTTGCCGTTGAGCTGAATAAAATCCAAGAGTTGGTCATGGTGTGATATGAGTTTGAAGATGCACGGAAATATGCAGTATATAAATAGTAATAATATTCCTATACAAATCAGTGGTAATAAAATTGATTCGAAGAAACATAAGTAACGCTAAGTCGTGGCGTTTCTTAGTATAGTAGATGTTGCAGTGCACGTCGTGATGATTAACGCCACATCTGTACGAGCATTAACTGCATCGTCATTATCCAATGCTATCGAAGGAGACAATTAAGATAAGGAGGTATAATTGAACTTGGTTTAGACAGGTGTGCAGTGCAGTGAGTTGTGCGAGCGGTCCAGTAGTTGTCCAAGCAATTTATTTTACCGCAAAATTTGGGAGGAAAATTCTCCAAAAACGTTCTGTCTAATCTCGAAAGGTCGGCAGAGTCGGTTATGCAAGCGTGCATGAGCCTAGGTCGGCTAGACGGGCTGACGAGCTGCTATTCGTCGAAGACTGAGATATTCGTGAGTCGTATGAGCCTTTGAACCAAATGTTACCAGCCTCATAGTTGGTCCCCTTCTCCCTAGTCATGATGATGGTGATGACGTGTTGCCATGGCTGATAGGTAAGTACACACGAGCCGAGGCACACTTCGCACAACGGCACCAGAAAGGGCCCGATGAGAAAGCTCTGAACACAGCGAAATTCGTTGTTCGTGCCGTTTCGGACTTCTCTACAATCGACGGAAATTTTATCGATCATGATGTCGGTGTCCGCCACAGCTACGGACGCCTATCCGCATCGCGATTCTGCTGCATTAAATACGCGTCGTCGCGTAGAACTCGGTGGGCTCATCGCGATGCACAGCATAGCAAAGCAATGGACGTATGCGATCGGGCCGTCTGTAGCCCGGCGTCAATGGCGTGAGGCAGCCGGCCAATCGACGTCAATCGATGACTCCGAGTCGCTATCTATGTGAAGAGGAACAACGAGAAGGCAAAGGAAATTAAGCCAATTATTCGCTCAAATGGTAAGTTCGTTTAAATAATTATTATTATACTCAAAAACGAACGAACGGACGAACCATCGACGGCGGCGGCGGCGGCCACGACGGCGACTTCGGGAACTCGAGAAAGAGCGGCCGTAACTCGACCGGTCTGCCGACAGACGGCAGGGGTAGCAGCAGCAGCAGCAGCGGCAAGAACCATGGCAACATGGGCAGGCGTCAACGGTCTCAGATAGGAAGACAGCGGAATCGTACAAAGAGAGCAAGGTTGACTCTGAACACATGGGGCGAAACTGACAAACGGTGCTGCATCTCGGTGAATCCGGACGGCACACGCTACGTCGTATTATACGTCGACGTTTCGAAACGTGAGATCAGCAGTGCCGGGTCGCGTCAAGCGCAGTACTGCGCTGGGCACAGGCCGGCGGCCAGGACGACACAGCCAACAACGAAGACGATGCGAAGCTCGCGAAGAACAGCGCTCAGAGTCATGTTCACAAAGCGAAAAATGAAGAGAAAGTCCGAACGGAATGAACATGGCGGACAATTAAATCCATTAAAGTAGGTTTGGCCTACTGCTCTTACCTGCCTCACGGTTTGGATCGATTTTGGTGCTGGTGGTGGTGGTGGAGTTTGTCTTGATGTTGGTGAGCGTCAGCTGCTGGCCGCGTTGCGCTGTGTCGGCTGTTGGAACGGAGTCGCTGCTTGAGCGGATATTTTCCCCTTTTTGCCTCCGAGGGATACGACAGATATGAGTCTAGTGGGCTGGGTCGAAACAGGGTAACCCTGCGGGTAGCCTGCCCGTTGGATCGCTCAGCCGTTGGGTCGCTGAGTCCCCGTCTGTCTATGGGTACATCGCTCGTGGGCTTGACACAACCACGCAATACAACCACCGATGCGATGTACGAATGCATTCGGCCGCTCTGGGTCGAGTACGTCCGCTCGCCATGATCGCCAGGTCGACGGACTTGTGAGACGCCAGCCGTTCGAAGGCGTGTCGAGCACCGGCGTAGGCAAACAGCGAGACTCGCGCAACAACGAAGAGCCAGAGATACGCCACCTAATACCCACACCGCTCACTGTTGCTTATGTGTGAGAGTGTGTATGTGTGTGTGTGTCAGCCGGATCATCATGTCAAGCGTCCTCGTACATCAACGCGAAGTCAAAGAGTATAGATTTGAAGAAACTGAAAGTAGAATGAACCAGGCGGCGCGGGGGGGGGGGGACCGAGGACGTATTTCGTAGCAGAACTATTTCAAAGCGCTCAACGATCGAATGAAGGACGTATAGGCGTTGTGAGCCAACGTGCGGCCGAGTGGTTAGTTCTGAAATGGACAGTGCAGATTGCGGGGACGAGGTCGTCCCCGGCGAACAGGTAGATCCCCGGGCTTGTTCGTTAGCGCGTACGGGCATACGCGTATGTGGAGTATTACCGCTGACTTGGCCGGTTCACTGTGGCTATGTCGGATTGTTATGGGAGCAGCATCAGCTCAGCGTGAGCTTGGTAACCGGTCGTTGTTTTCTTCGTTAGTGTGATACATGTTTCTGTGCGATCTGGTCAAGCGAATAGAATGGGCGTATTGCCAATCGTCGTAGTTGTACGTAGCATAAATGAATGAGTGAATCTGTATATGAATGAAATAGACACTGTCTGAATCGGTGCCCTACCCCTATATAGCAATACGATGGTGAATTTAGGTGTTGGTTCGCAGTAGGTCACAGTTGTTGATTGGGTGATCGCGGTTCGGCCACTTGATGACTCCTAAGAGAAAAAACGCCTAAGAATTCGCTAACTTGAACCTCCATATATATATATATATATATATATATATGTTAGTGAGGGACTAGCCCGACTATGCGACTCGATATTTACTACTGGACACAATCTTCCTTGTTTTCCGATCAGATGCTTGAATACAATGCATGGTACCGATATTTCACAGTTATCATTAACGACAAAATCAAAGAAGTACGTCTCCTCAGGCTTGAACGAATAATTTGAATAAAATCGGCGTGTTGTTGATTTAAAGCTGTGAGAGTAAGCAGCCGCGAAAATAGAGTATGGACGTAGTAACGAACGGGTAGAGCCTAACTTTCTGCCCAGCGAAGCTCTGCACTGCGCCGTAAGCTCATATATTGTCTAAACGTTGTGGGTGACCTGGACTCGGGTGACATCCGAGAGCATCGGCAATTTCGGCGCTTTTCGGAGTTTTCGGTTTGTGCCGCGAGTCAAACTGCGGTGCTACTCTACGAGTGTAGATGTGTTCATGTTGGATGAATATCCACAGCTCATCTTAAGTCAGTTAGACAATATTCTCGAGACGAAGATCGAGATTCGTGCGAGCTATCCAGAAGTACGACCCAGTTATAGGCCTCGATAGTTGGCCCTTGAGAATTGTCTCCGGAGTTTTCTGGCAATGCGCGCCCCACGAGAGCAACAAAATCGTCGAAAAAATCGTTTACATCGAAGTCATCGATGCAGCACTGCGCGGTACTACTTGACACCCGGGGCGCTCGAGAGTGGAACATCTTTTATACTCGTAAGGTAATCTGAATTCCTCGAAGGAAAAACGCCAAATGAAACAACAAGACCTCAAGCAGAACAGATACGCACGCATTTATCGATACAGAATCCCGTTGAGCAATTGCGCCATTCGTTGTTCGTTTTCTCCAAAGTCTGTCGGAGTCTGCCGATCTGCTGCTGTTCTTTGTTTTCGTTCTCGTATCCTCTCCTCTTTAATCCTCAGCCGTACGCTAGTGTCACTCGTCGACAGCGGCCGTGGTGTAATAGTAAACGCAGCAACCACTGTTAACGGATCCTCCGTATGGTCGTCCTCCCGGCTCCGCAGGACCTGCCAAGAAGGCCTGCCACCTCCATCCTCCACTTTCCGATCCGTTCTGCTGCCCTTGGGACGTTTGGCCGTGGCCCAGCCTCATGGCCGCAGCGTTGCTCGTCTTCAGACGGGCCGACAAGCAGGCCCGATCGTCAGACGGTCGCACGGACACACGGTCAACTTCGCCTTTCGCGTCTGAGAGCACAAGACCGACGCTGGCGCTGCTGCGGTGGTTTGCCAGGATGCGGGAAGAGCCGACCCCCGTACCCCCCATTCCGCTTTTGGGGTGTTCGAGTCGCTTGCTCTATGCTCTTGTCAGCGAGGGACGGTGTGGCCGCGGCGAGCTGATGGGCCCGTGGACAAGCCACCACTTCCGCCCGATGATTCTCTCTTCCTGATTTCGCCTGTCGGCCACCACGAACCTCCACCGCGGCGACACTGAGACCCGCAACCCCACTGCAGCGACCGCAGGCAGCACAAAAGTCGACCCGAGTGGCGGATACCAGTCAAACCAATGGGGCCCGCCGAAGCAGCAACACATTTCGCTCCGTCCGATGCTACCCCGGACAGGCAACGCCGGCAAAACTAGCCACGCAGCAACGTGGCCGGTTGACTATTAAAGTGCTATACCATACAGGCTATTGATCCACAGGGCATGACTGTGGATCGTGTCAACGAAAACAGCAGCAGCAGACGATTTTTTTGGTAGGAGATCCTGGACCACAAAGGGGCACCTTTGATCCTCAAAATAACGACAATAATAATAATAATAATGGATACGTATTGTATGTAAGAGTAAGCGCGCCATAGCAGTTTCACTCTGCGATTCGATCGAGGACATTAATAACGTATAATTAAGAGCTGTCTCATACTAACATATTATATGTATGTAATTAGCTAGAGTTTGACCTTAAGATGAAACGTATTTCAGCATAGCCACAACACTTTCCCGGGACTCTGTTTTGATAATAGACCATTACAATTGCAACGCACAATGTTACATGTCCGATATTCTTTCCAATCATATAGTGAAGGCTCCTGCTTACGAATTGGATCCCATAGGATAGAAGCGGCGACGATATAGATTTAACTAACCTTGACTGGCCGTGACCCATCAAAAAACACAAATGTGCGTTGAACTCGTGCGGTCTGAGATCTATTTCACGAGACGCTTGTAGAAACGTATTCCATGAAATGTATTCCATCCACAAAGACTGCCGTATACTGATAGTGTCCGAATATCTGATTTCGAGATAATGTTTTCAGCAATTCATTCTCACTATGAATAGATCTATCGCCGTCGTTGTGCAGTCGATATAATTAATGTGCGGCCTACAAATTAAAGTTATCAGTGTTAAAATCAATGTTGACATTACCTTCTGTGGAAGTATACTTAATTTTTGGGCGTTGATTGATCATTATTTCCATGTTGGCGTCTCGGTTTCTGTCTCTCTCTCTCTCCCGCTACTAATTCCTAGTGATCACTCCCGCGGCACAGCCACCACAATTTAGTTGGGTTTCATTTCTCAAAGTTCTCCCAAACCATTATAATTTTGCCCCACCCAGACTGAGTAATAATATCACTTCGGTATTATGGCCCCCAGCGAGGCAAGCATCTGCTGCTGCTGCTGCTGCTGCTGTAGGCTAGTCTAACCATGTGTCACTTCTATGGTCGAGCCAGCAGCGTCTCCCAGCAGGCTGAGCCAGTCGACGATCGCTGTTCGGCGAACGAGGTCCACGAGTCTGATAAGGTATGGATTTGGGCCAAAATATTAGAAGCTGCAAAGGCTACCGGCTAGCTGTACAAGAAGAGGCCCAAGAAGTGTTCAGACCGGAGGGGCGAAGCGAAATTGTGTTGGAAGGCGGACCAACGCTAGGAAATAAACCATCGTGGAGAATGGGCAGGAAAATAGATAGGGAAATAGCAGGAGATATATAGAAGGGCGTCTATTTGAGAGAGAGAAAGAGAGGGAGGGGACTGGGGGAGTTGCGGGTTTAATTACGCAGGCATGGCTGTCAAGATAGCGCCATGGCCTCGAGCTACAGGAAAGAATCGGTGCACTTCGGATAAGACCGCCAACGCAATGAATCACGAAGGCAAACCGGAGACTTGTGCATGTTGAAATGAAAGGTCCCATTTTTTTTATTTGATTCATGCTCATGTTCGCTTGGTACGACTCAGGTGACAGGGATGCACAGAGTATGTGCAGCATTTTTTTTGTCTAATCTGCACTATCTTCGTAGATATGATCAGCAAGGTATTCACGAATTACACTGAAAAACACACACACACACCACATATACAAAATCTCTCTTTCTCTCTCTCTCTCTCTCTTCCTCTCTTTCTATCTCTCAGAGAGCTTCATTTGTACACAGCAACTTACTGACCGAGTCTACCGCGCCTCCACCCACTCAGTGAGTCGAAGATCGGCTACGGCTAGAATTTCTGTCTGTTTAGGGCAATTTTCTCGTTAAGCGATAGGTCATATAGTATTATTATTCCTCTTTGTCGTGGTAGGTGAGTGTGTGTGTGGCACATGGATATAAAAAAAAACGAAGAACAAAGTTTCGTAGACAGAGTGTGATGATGAAGCTAGGCTAACTGTTTCGCCTTTTTCTCTCTGCTGGCCCCAGACCCTGCGTCCTTCCCCGCCGGCGTCTCTGTGACTTGTGAGGAGATAAGGTATTGTTTACGCCGCTAATAACCTCATCCTGGTCTTCCTTTTTCCCCTGCCTTTGCGCTGCTGCTGCTGCGAATGCTACCGCCGACCATCGCTGTCAGGCCGAGCCAGGCGACAGGATCGGGTTACCTGCCAGCTCTTGCCACTTCTTCATCATCAACAGGCGGCCTTCTTGGCTCAAGCGACGGCGGCGGCGACAGCAGCAGTAGCCGCTGCTGCTGCTGCTGCTGCCGCCGTCGTTGTCGTCGTCGTTGTCGCCGTGCTGACCAAAGCGGTGACAGATAGTGAAGGGTAGACGGGGTGGATGGTGTTGGCTGCAGAGACAAGTGACCATCCACCACCAGATAGAGGAGAGGACCCTGGACCTGGACCCCCGAACCCCTTGGAAGTAGCTCGCCGAGGAGCGACCGAGGGACGAGCGAGCTGGGGACGCAGTCTCTTCGTCATATCAAACCCAACGAGACCGACATTGGCTGCTGCTGCTGATGGGGATGGTGGCGGGCGAGATGGCGCTGCTGCTGGCGGCGGCGGCGGCGGCACATTTGGTCGCTTCGTCGTTCGGTCTCGCTCGGCTTCGGTCGGTCGTTTGGTCTCGTTGGCTCGTTCGGTCGGTCGCCGGGTGGGCAGCCTGGGTGCTTCTGCTCTCAGTTGGATGGGCTGAGTCGGTCGGTCGCTTGGTTGGTCGTCGGCAAAGCAGCACAACCGAACAGCAGCAGCAGCAGCAGTGGCGGCAGCGGCGGCGGCGGCGGCGGCTGCGGAGGCGTAATTAGTGAGTACGCTCCGAGGGGGTCGTCGGAGAGGAGGGCGAGCGAGGGCCCAGCGAGGCCCGTCTGTTCGTTCTGCTCCGACCCGCTGCCTGCTCCCTGCAGCGGCTGGCTGGCTGGGCAGAGCTGCTGCTGCGGCTGCATTATAGCCGAGGGGGCCAATCACACGAGAGCCGACGAGCAGCAGCAGCCCTGCCGGTAGGGGCACATTTGCCCCTCTGTCTTTCCCCGCACAACGTTCCGTACTTCCCCTAACCAGATCTTCCCCCCCCAGACTCAGCGCCAGAGTGGAAGGGAACCAACAGCGAGCAGCAGCAGCAGCAGCAGCACCACCACCACTACCACCACCACCAGCAGAACTGCTCCCTCCACCACTCTTGCCGTCTGCCCTGGCAGTCGTCGCGTAGCAGCAGCCACAAGAGCCTGGCCCGTCGGATGGTCGTACAGCAGGCGCAGCAGCAGCGTAATTAGCGCCACGCTCGCTGGCGCTACGCGCGCTGTTCTGCCAGCGGCCGCCGACCGGCCTGGGGCTCCCTACGCTCCTCACCGTGCTCCTGCTGCTACTCCGAGGGGGGAATGGTTGGGATCCGATGGTCGGGGGTCGTATGGGGGGTGCGGAACGGCGGGCTGCAAGCGGGGAAGTGCCTGCCCACGACGAGAGGGGTCGGGAGGATGTGCGGGCGTGGGGTAACGGGGTTGCTGCGTTGGGGGCAGTGGAGAGGGCAGACCAGAACGAAGGGGGCACACAGACAGGCTCCCCGGTGGAGAGAAAGAGAACTAATTGCGGCAGCAGCGGCAGCCACTAGCACTCGCAGCAGCGAGCCGAGGCGAGCCGCCAGGCCAGTCGTGAGGCTAGTGAGGCCCAGGCAATGAGGCCGAAGCACAGAGGCAGGCCCAATCCACCCGCCCTGTTCAGGCGGCTGCTGCTGCTGCTGCTCGGAAAAGAGCGCCGTCTGTGTATCGATCCACCCTCAGAGGCAGGCAGACGGCAGCAGCGACGCAGACCAACCCGCCAGCTAGGTTATGGGAAAACGGTGGCTCGGCGAGGGGCACGTCAAGCATTCCGATGCAGGGGTAGTGACAGGGGGGCCACGCGGTAATGCCGAGGTGCTCTTGAAGATCGCGCCTGCCGATTGCGTTCTGTACGTCCGTCAACGCGCCGCCACCGCCACCACCACCACCACCAACCCTTGGGTTTTCGAGCAAACGAGTGGATATATAGATACAAAGAGACAGAGGGACAGACTCATCACCACCGAGCAGGAAACGCCTGCGACACTTGTCAGCTGCACAGCGACACCCTGCGCTGCGCTCTGCCCTGCTGGCTGACGTGTCAGGTGGGCGGAAGCGATACGTCATTGCACACTCGGACTGGCGATGACGCAAAGGGGTGAACGCCACTCGGGCGCACGACTGAACGAAACAAAGCGACGGGGGGGGGAGGGCGGTTGTGAGAAGAAGCCGAATCAGCGAATGAATTCGCAAAGCAGGCTCCCGGCTGATCCGTCGAAACAAGGGAGAGTCCGCTCGCGATGGCGAGCGCGACGTGAAAACAGTCCACGAATAGGGCAGGCACTCTCATCAAAGAACCCTCATTACAGCGGGAGGGAGGCAAGTCGCAGTTTTTTGTATAGGTGGTCCCACCGCGCTAAGTTAGCTGGTGTTAATTGGACACCATTTTTAATCAAGGGACCCGACGGCGGCAGCGCGCCACACCGCTCGCTGCCGTGGGCGGGCCGTCGCGAGGCGCACGACGGGTGTGGGCAACACGGATGGGACCACCTACAGCAAGTGAAATATTGTATAATAGCACAACAATAGCCGAAAGCCGAACGAACTTAAATCGAACTCTACTCATGAAGCTTAATGTGGTTCTTTAGACAAAGAATAAATAATTCTAGTGTTGTCATTTCTTTCATGGTCGACCGAGGTCGTACGAAAATTCAAGCTAAAATAGGAAGATGAAATATTTGAAATCGAGCATCAAACATCGGCTTACGTGGCCCGTAGTGCCTATAATATTTGTCTGTTTGTTCATTTCAAGCTTCCCTCAGTCGATTGGCAAGGGTTTGCAGGTGGCAGGGCTTGGGAGTTGGGGGTTGGGGGTTGATGGGGGGTGGGGGTTATTACATAAGCGGAAGCCGCTACGTTTGAGTTGCTCGGCCATGTTGCTTGCTCGTTCGAATGGCGAGGAAAGCTGCTGCTGCTGCTGGCCACGGCGGCCGTAGGAAACCAGCCGTAGCAGACCACATCCTTCGTAGCTCACCATCATAGGGCAGCCTCATCTGCAGCGTCCGTATCAGCGAGCAGGAATGAAGGCCAGCAGCATTCGGACGATGTCGGCGGGGTGCGGGCTTGTCGAAGGGTCCAACCAGGGTCGCATGAGCCACCACCACCACCACCACCGTCTGGTTGGTCCGCTGGCCTAGCGGCGGCGATGGCTGCTGCTGCTGCTGCTGCTTGGAAGGAACGGTGCTCTCTATTGAAGGGGGGCTACCCGTTTGCAGTGACCTCCGGCTCTGCTTCGGCGACAGGGCAGTAGCTTAGGGCCGGGTGCGGTGGGGATAGTGTTGGAAGCTCGAGCGGGTTGCTTCGGCTGCGAAGCTCTCGGCTGCTCCACGGTGATAGCGGAACGGATGGGTGGTTATGTCGACGCAACGAAGAAGAATATATGAATGAATGGAGAGAGAGAGAGAGAGAGAGAGAGAGCGAGAGTGGGAGACCGGCAACGGGAGTCGGAAGACGTCGGAAGTAGGGACCCATAGGTCCTACAAGCAACCCTCGACAGACGGCCGAGAAGGTCAAGGTCAGAAAATACCGTCGTCGACGTCAGACGAAGATCGCCTCCCCCTTCCCGGCTATCCCCGACAACAGCGGTACCTCAATGGCTTCTGGCAACGAGGGTTGCACGACCATAGCAAACCGATCAACGAACTCGTTTTGAATGCATCCACTACTCTTGCCATACAACGAATTTGAT
The DNA here is from genome assembly GCA_019614645.1 of Stratiolaelaps scimitus. Taxonomy (NCBI): domain Eukaryota; kingdom Metazoa; phylum Arthropoda; class Arachnida; order Mesostigmata; family Laelapidae; genus Stratiolaelaps; species Stratiolaelaps scimitus. Next base: position 5,534,075 of record JABWDB010000001.1, on the reverse strand, counting down.
GACAAATATAGTGTATATATATATATATATATATATATATATATATATATATATATATATATATATATATATATATATATATATATACATACATACATACATACATACATATAATACTATTGTATATATAGGCAGAGTACATACGCATACATACGCAAGGATTTTTGGCTTGAGTCGGCCCTCATCGGCCGATCATATCAATCAGCAAGCGTATCTTCCGCGAGGCAAGGCAGGCGCCAAACGGGCAACGCATACGAACGATGGTAGCGGTAGTTGTAGTAGGCATCTGACAGGTCCCTATGTGAGAGTACGAATGATCACGAAGTGGGATAGACGACTATGAGACGTCCGCGAAGACTCGGTGTTAGTCGGGGCAGACAAAAGCGAAGTAGAGGAAGAACAGGATGATGACGACAACGACAACGAAAAAGAAGAAAAAAAAAGTGGAATACGAAGAAAACAGCGAAGGCGACGGGCTTGTGGATGAGCTTGAAGGAGTTCTTGGATGATTCGGATCTTTGGATCCATCTTCCCTTGGAACTAATGAGGCCGGCGTCCGGGTGCCGTTCCTGCTGCTGCAGCAGTGGCGGCGGCGGCGGCTGCGGCTGCTGCTGCTGTTGGGCGGGCCTGAGTGGGTCTTCGAAGATGGTGGGTAGCAGATGTGCTGAATATCCTCCGCCCCCGCCCCCCGGCAATTAGGAGCTGCCGGACGAGCACAGAGAAGATGGTGCCGGCGCCTCCATGGCAGTCAGAAGAAAGAAGCTTCTAGGAGAAGAAGCACCAACCAACTAGTGTGTTCCCAGTCGTGGCGGCTGGAAGGGGCCAAAGAATACGGGGCCGGGGTGGGTGGCTGTATGTGTCTGTGGAAGGGTACGGCCAAGGCGGCAGACACTCACAACTGAGAGCAAAGCATGAAAGAGCGGAGAGCACTGGCATCATCAGCAGGATCAGCACCAGCCGCCGTAGCACTAGCCTTTGGGCCAGCGCCGGTCGAAAGGGTCCGTTAGGGGCCCCACGGCCTGAGAGGAACTGGGAATGGAGCGAAAAAATGAGAGGGCGGGGGGTGGGGGTGGCTGAGACGAAGACTTCGGCAAAGACGGCGATGGCAGCAGCAGCAGCAGTACCCCCTCAAACAGTCTCCTCCGTGGCATAGCAGCCGTAGCAGCTGCCACGGAGGCACGCACCCTGCAGGGCGGCCAGCCATCCAGCCAGCCGCCGCCGCCGCCGCACCCGGCACACCGCAGGCTCTGCTGCCGACCAAAGTACTCACTGCTGCTACGGCTGCTCTCAGAGTCCAACGAGCGGCTGCCAGCAGCGGCAGTAGCAGCAGCAGCAGCAGCCCATCAAAGTTTTAATTTTTCCCCTCTCGCATCCGCGTTCAAGGAAGAATGAGGGAAAGGGGATCAGCGAACGTTGGGCGAACGTCGGTCGGGTGAGACTGGATGAGGCAATGCTCTCACGAGGAAGCGATTGGGCTTCGAACGAACGAACGAACGAAGGGTGGCCAATGCGTACGAGGGGTGGCCGTGTGTTGGGGGTGTGGTGGGGGAGGGGGGGGGGCAAGAGAGCTGGCCCAGACGATAGAAGTAAACGGGGGTTGGACGATGGGGCTGGTGGCAGAAACGGTAGCGGCAAGTGGGCAACGGACGGCAGTGGCGGTGGTGGCGGCAGCAGCAGCGGCGTAGTGGTCGCGGCAAAGTTTCGCGCTAACGCCCCTCGCGTTCACTGGGAACGCCTCCGCAGACCCCCGCCCCAGTCAGATGACCCCTCACCACACCGACCCAACAGCCCCGACACCGACCCCCTACTCGCGCCGAGCCCCATCTGCCTGATTCTCTTTTGGCGTCGCTCCTTACGTCCTCCACTGCTATTTTGGGTCATCATTGGGGTTTGGGCGCCAGCAGTGGCCCGCAGCGTTTGCCGGTGCCCGCTGCCAGCATTTGGTGGTGGTGGTGGTGCCTTCTGCTCGCGCGCCTCCCTCCTTCCACGTTCTTAATGAGGCCATGCCTCTGCCGGCCCCCAGCCGGCGGAGGCGGCGGCGATGGCAGCCGCGGCCGCAGCAGCAGTGGTGGTGGCGGCCTCAGTGATGGTGGTGCCGGCAACGGTAGCCGAACTGCGAGAATGTTAGCGACCCCGTCGGTAAACAACATGTAGAGGCCATGGTCGCTATTTTACTTGCCTTATCGCACGTTGTTCTGCGAGACGAGTATAATACCGACGATCCACATCCTATGCAACGTGTCAGGTTTATGTGTGCCGATGCATTCGTCGCCTGTGGCCTCGTAGATGAACTATTTATTCTGATTTCGCGTAGATTTTATTATTCTATTTATTCTGCGAATTACTGTCTCGGACTATTTGGACAGGGAACAGTATTTCGGACACTAGTTGTCGGGGAAAATCTTAGTTTACCTCAAGGAAATCGAATGGAGAGGTTTAGTGGCGCTTTGATAGCTAGCCATCAGCTTGGGCAGACAATATTTTTTAGGTTGACTATTAATAATAAAAGCTGCTAGTATATTATAATAAATAATGAGGCATCTTACAATGTTTAGTAGTAGCTTCGCATATGATCTCTCAGGTGCCATAGTGGTTGCCAGTCCCGCCAACGGATACAGAGTTGCAGGCTCTCACCCGTAATATTAAGGAATTTTATTTATATGCTCATTTCGGTTGAGTGAACAATGTGTCGTTACCGTTATATAATATCATAGCATAATAAAATAATATCTTGCTTGTCAAATACTGCAAGCAGCGATGGGCGGCGGTCAACTCGTTCTGACATTCTGCTGAAATTAACTAATCTTCTCTGCTTATAAAAAAAACGTATCCACCACCACAAATACAAGTGAACACATATAACACAAGAGCGTATACCTGCTTCCGTTGTTAAATCTACACGATACTGCTTACCTTCTCCACGATCTCCTCTGTGCGGACCTCATATTGCGTTCTCACGAGCCTGCCACACAGTGCCTGTTCGGCGAGGTGCATATCGGCACAATCGGAACACGACCTGCGTGCGGGTCTGACCATACAGAGGTGAGATGCGGGGAAAGATGAACGTAACCGAGTACGATGCGAACGCCTACTGTGGCCTGTCCAGTCCAGCAGGTGTTGCAGATTACCACTAGAGCCGAGACGACAGCTCGAATTGTCTCGCGTATGTTGATGCCAACAGAGCCGAGAGAATTGGTCTGTCTTTGGCGAAGAGCTGTCTCAGGTTTGCTGTGGCAACGCCGGAAGATCATAACTGTAAAAAAACCTGCCTGTTTCGTTGGGCACGACGCGAGCCGCCAGGACGTTTCTTCGCCCCATTTCGGATTCGGTGGCTGGGGTGGTTAGATGGCCGAGGGCAGGGCGGACTGGGCTACGGTTGGGTCAAGCATACTCTTGTATTGTACACATGACATGTGCAGACTATCGTTGCTGTTTCTCCGTTCGCTGCTGCTATTGCCGCAGTAACCGTAGCGCTCAGTATTAGCTGTGACTTGCGGGTCGCACGCATACAAACAACTATAAAACACACGCATACAACTGTTCCTCCTGCGTCTCTTCATGGGGTTTGCAAACCTCTCCACATGGGCAATGTTTCTCCATCTCTACCCATTAGAAGCATGGCGGAGAGGGGGGGGCAGCTGCACGGAGGGGCATATTAGGTCGGCCGGCAACAGATATTAGATGTGGCTACTCCGACAAGTCGAATCATCACCGCTGCCAGCGTATTCACATATATATATATATATATATGGGACCTCCCCTGTCACATAGGGGAACAGCTGAGGGTCAGCTCGAAAAAACAGTAACAGTATATATATACATATATATATATATAGAACCCGTTTCGCGATTTCTGCCTGGCTCTAGTGAGCAATATGGTGACCGAATAAAGAGTATATGAGGATTATTGTAGTGATTACTTTGCTCGCACGCGTAGGTAACTTTCAGTTTGCGATAGATGGGTAGATCCTGCAAAACCTGTATCTTTAGGTTGGTCTTCGTTCGTGCTAATGGCACTCTATTCTCACCTGTCATGCATATTAGTGGGACGAAACGTGGTTATGCAGATGTCGATTAGGTCTTTGCGATATTCTCACAATTAGTCGTGTAGTATCCTCTGAGATTAAACATACGCTGACGTCACCGTATTTCATCGATTGAGTTAAGTCAGCTCTTTTCGGCAGTGAAGAGTGCACTGAGATCAGTCGATGTATAATATCATGGATGTACCTGTGGAAATTTCCTTGGCAAAGAGACGCCATCATCTCATGATCAACTAAATTCCAATTTAAATTTAAGCGACCCATCTAAATTGCGTCGACGAATAACACACCTTTCATTTTGAATAGCCAATCGTTTATCTGCTCTATTTCATATGATGCATGCCTCCAATGATATTTTTGTTTAACTCGAAGTTCACCCCCGTGACAATAACGAGGTGAGATTAGCTTTGAGTCTCGCCACGCAGACAAAGTAAATAATGCTGTTTTTGGTTATTACGTCTCTATATTGCTATCTTTTTATTAGGTCGGAGACCAAAGATAAGTTGTTCATCCATATGGTCCGTTACAGACCTACAGAGCGATATTGCGTATTCAGCGACGTTTTCAAGTATGGAAGCTAGCATGCTAAATATTGATGGAAACTTCAGCAGGAGTGGCAATCCTTTTGTGGGGCGTCGGTGGCAAACAAACTTCGAGAGATAGGCAGATCGCCGTGAGGGTCGTAATTCAATCGACATCGTATGCCTCGCAATCCCAATCTGCGATACAATGTCCATGCCATGAGCATTATGGACTTGTTATTAATTAAACCTCAACTAGGGAGAGCGGTGTCACTCAACTGGAGACGCACGGCTTTGTTCTAGCGAATGCACATCAATTTGTTGCTGTTTAGATGTTACTCGCTCATCGGAATTGTATAATATAACAGAACATTATTTAAATGCGCACGCGTTCACTGCGACTCAGCTGCTGCATGGGGTATTTTTGCAGCCTGATTTTCGTTCGACATCACCCAAAGCCTCATCCCTGCGGAGGAAAAGTTCACTTACCGTTTTCATTGTCTCTACTTGCTATCTGCTAAAAATTACATAAATATATATACATATATATATATTATTATCAACCATCGTTCTTATCAGTTGCACAACAATGCAGCGGCCCGAAATGACCTATGCTTGTTTGTCGTAGACGACCCACAAATTATTCGTTTACAGATTGTGGACCTCGTGGATCTCAGTCATTACGTCCACACTACCCTCACCACATTAACGATCGCCTAATACAAACAGACAACGAAATCCACAGCAGATAACATACACGGTGACATTTCTTCAAATGTACTCTTACATGAGTTACTCTGGCAATGTCAATGATTCAGATACCCTTGCTGTTGTTGTTGTTGTGTTGGTGGCGGTGGTGGTGGTGTTGTTGTTGTCGTCGGCTACCTATACAGAATTCACTTTACATAATGCCTCCGTTTGCGTCTTATATGCTTCGCGGTCTATACAATGTGTGCAGATGTACTTTCGGGGTTGATCATGCCTCTGCACGGGCGATTGGTTGCCCTTGTATGTCGCTCGTTATTTTTCTGATTATTTTGCCTATTTAGAAAGTTCGTTCAAACATTTGCGACTTAACACGCAAACAATCAGATAGATCTTCGACTATTAGTGGTCGAGAAACTTGGCCGAATGTTGAATAGACAGAAAAAAGAACCCAGCAGCCGAACCATTTAGCCACCGAACTGCCACCGCCGCTGCTGTTGCTGCGGGTGTGCTCTGCCGCTGCGGCCGGCATCTCCATGGGCTGTTGATATTTTTGATAGCTATGGCCGTGTTTCGATATTCTGGGGGCTCGCAGTGGTCGACGGAATAACGTGCGTCGACTATCGACGCACAGATGCAACAACGGATATACACTTAAACAGATACGAGGTCTCCGAGATTGGCGATCAGGGGAATATCGCTAGCGGCAGCAGAATACTCCGGTCTCAAAAGCGTTCGTGATAGAGGACGACATGTACACACGCGCCCACAACGAGAGATATTTAACAGCAGATATATTTGCAGAAATTTATATTAAAAACGAGTATCCATAATAACACACACGTATAATATATATATATATATATATATATATATATATATATATATATATATATATATATATATATATATATATATATATATATATATAATATATATATATATATATATATATATATATACGAAAGCCACTAACGCACATAAAGCCGTTAATGAGAGAGTTGGTGTCACTGTTCCGTTCTTCATGCACACGCCTTTGCCATATCACTTTGATGCTAATGCCGCGATGTAATCGGCTAAATTTACAGACGCGCCGTAGCCCCCCTAGTGTCAAGGTGGAGGTGGCGTCTTCGCGCAGCAGCAGCCCCCAATGGCCACAGCAGCCGGAGGCAACCAAGTCAGGCTCAGGAAACCCCATCAGCAGCAGCAGCAGTCGCAGCATCGCTACAGTCATCTGTCAACCCCGTTTGACCTCATGCAACGTGTGCTCTTTTTTGTGGAGAGATCGAGAGGGAGGAATGAAGTTTGTTCAAGGGAAGATATGCATAGAGAACGAACGAATACGAGCCGAAGGACACCATTCGAAATTTCAGTGTAGTAGCAGCAACAGCAGCAGCAGTAGTTGTCTTCTCATCTGAAGAAGTCGGATTCTGTAACCGTCGTCGGCAGGGCGGCCATCAAAGCGCACGCATACACTTCACTTTCCAGACCGTTCTGCTGCTGCTGCTGCGTGCTTCGATACGGATTGCGCCAACATCGTTGTGATACCCATCCGGGTATCCGGTTAGCGCTGCCGTGAATATCTCATCGTCATCATTTTTATTCGACAGAAACACCGTCAACAACAAAAACAACGCCAACGACAGCACTCGTATTCTAGCATTGAACAGCACGCGACGCGCGGGCCAGCAACAGCAGAGTGACAGGTCGCTCCGCCATAGTTCACGAGTCGCACCCTCCAAGATCAAAGAGAGAGAGGAGAGAGAAAGCGAGAGAGAGAGAGAGACAATTAGTGCAATTGGCCGAAATTTACGCTGTTGTGCCGCTCGTGGCACGTCGCCCGCCCCTGCTGTTGCCGTTGACGCTGATCCCAGCTACTATTACTATAATACATATAAATAATACATGCTAAAAAAAGCGTTCCTTCTGATTCTCCTGACGACGCCGGGAAGGGTCGCGCAGGGAACGGAGCATCGAATGGTGGCCGCCGTAGAGGAGAACACAAATGATGCTGGTGGTACTTTTTTTCTGCCGCTGCTGCTGCCGCTGGCAAAGGTGCATGGACGTGTTTCATTTTCTTCGGTGTGTGCGTCCAAACATCTATCTATACGATACACGCATGCAACCACAATGATACGATGCTGCTGTTGCTGCGTCGCTGGGCGTTCGCCAGCGATGGTGTTTTTAATGTTTACGCGATCGAGAGGAGAGAGAGAGAGACTGATGTGTGTGTGCGTAATCTATGGGAGTGAGCCGAGTCGGGCCGCACAGCGCTGCGCCGGCAGAACCGCTGGTGTTAGCGCCGCGAACGTTGGCAGCTACGGGTAATTATAAGAGCGCACATTATCGGGTGATGGTGTACGCTCATTCTGATGGAACGAAGAGCACACTTGTGAGGCATTCGAAAGCGTGTGCATTCATTAATATATATATATATATATATATATATATATAAACATTTTTGTGACAGATCGTAACGCCGCGAGTGCCATCGATCTCTCGAATCTTCTACAGGGAAAATCCACAGAATAGCTAAGTTCTACATCTACATAACTGGTGGATGTGAACGGGTGTATATGCATAGTTTCTGTGTTGTTTTGCGCCATCATAGCGACTGTTATTTTTTGAGATAACTTTATACATATCTATATATTTGCTATTGGCTTGTTTCAACACTTCTACTTATCTCTCTTTTTCGTGAGGTGTATTTTAACCTTAACAGCAATCTTGGGCAGTACGTTCCATCGCTTGTAAAAAAAAACATATATATATATTTATATATACAAAATACTCATCTGATATTCGAAAAAAATAGCTCGACGACGAATCAAAATTCTAAGCAAAATTTGCATAAATAACTGTGATATAAATACGAAATGTATTAATTTAAGTTAAAATATACACACCATACTTCAACGACTTCGAAATATTCGTATCACTGGACACCCGGAAATTGATTTGTTTAATGACCGCTAACGAAGGACAAATCGTCTATACTTACCTAAGTTTCCTTGGGAGGGGTTGCCGTGTGTAAAATCGCTCTCACAGTATAATTGTGTAACTCTCACTTCTTTGAGGTTGTCCATCTCATTCTGCCATCTACCTCTATGGCACTTTCTCCATCGCTGGGGTAATAACAGTTCATTAGCCGACACCGCCTTCATTGAGCATTTCGTCGAGGACAGACAACGACATTTTATACGTACCGAACTAAATGACCCATAGCGCGCCACCTAAATGATGCATAATTACAATGGATGCTGCAACCTCAACAATAACCATCATCATTATCAGCGTTGGCATCATCGTCATCATCATCACCATCAGCGCCACCGCCGCCGCATGAATATGTTAATAAGTATTAATATGTTTGCATTTGATGTGGCGAACTAAAGCAGGTCGCCGGGCCGAAGTTGCTCTATGCGTTTATGAGTCGACCCTGTTCCAATCTACCTCTGGTCCCTTCACTCGTTGCTAACTGCGCTGCACTACACAACAACAACAACAGCCAAACCCGAACGCCGCAGCGAGCACGAAGAGGAGGAGGTCGACGACGATGGCAGAATTCTACGACATCTGAACCACAACGAGGGTCGCTGTTTCGTCTGATCGACGGACGGACGGACGGACGTAATCAGTTGCAGGGTTGGTTAGCTCGGCCAGCGTCAGCTTGGACGTCAGGCTGCAGGAGACTTTGCCGCCTCCGCCGCCGCCTATTTGCTGGTTGACGCCCAACGCAGACGAATAACAAGCTCAGCGTTCGTCTGAACGCTTTCGAGAGTTGCTTGTTGCTGGGACGTCTGCCACTACCGCCGCCGCCGCCGCCTCTGCCGTCGTTCAACGGAGCGAATCTATCTGCACGTATCTTGTTTGTCCGTTTGTTGTTGGCTCGAAATGAATTAAATGACTATGGCGGGCGCAGGAGCAGATAGATACGCTGTGTCCGGCAACCTAAGCGGTTAGTCAAAAATAATCATAATTGTCGTTGTGTTTCGTTGTTGACATCCATTGGCGTGAATCTGTTGTTGTTGTTGTTGCCGTCTTTGAATTCAAATCCGCGTCCATACCCCGCCAAATCAGGCAGCCCTCCTGAGTTTAAGGTTCCCCTTTGGTCGAATCCTCCCACCCAGCGAGGCCGAGTCCAACAACAGTTTCATGGTGTATCCATCTTGCCATTGCCACACAGGAGAAGCATAAGTCCCTCTCACTGCATATGTCTCTCTCTCTCTCTCTCTCTCTCTCTCTCTCTAACTCATTCCGAGGAGGCCGACTTGATCGTTCTGTGCTGCGCCTGGATGGATGGTTGGATAATGACCGCAATAATGCATTCCACCATGAGCTGCTATTACTGCAGCTGCAACTCCTGCCAGCCACTGCTACAACTGCCAAGTTGTCGTGGCTTGTTGGCGTGTATCCGTCTTGTATCGTATGTCGTTGTTGTTGTCTGTCGGCGGGTATCGGACAACTGTTCGCATTGCTCCTAGCTGTGTGAGACACTCGACGCCGACCGACCGATTGTCCTCTGCTGTGTTCATTCGCGGTCACAGTAGTTGTGGTGACGTTTAGCCTTTTTCTCTCTCTCTCTCTCTCCACATTTTACGCGTGGCTCGAAGAGCCCTCTGAGAGTGCTGCTGGTTTCACTGTTTGTGCTGCTTCGACTGCGCGAGAGAGCGATCGGCCGCAGCCACTGCACAACGGTCACGGGCTCGTCCGCCGACCAACCAACCACTGGCTGCCTCACGACGCTTATCAGCGATCCGAATTTCACGATTCGCTCAGAAACTCGCTGGTTCCAATCAGAGACGTAAATGTCATTAATCACTACTTATCGCCGTTTTGCATTTTGTATCCCCTGCCCCTCTCAATGTGGCTTTTTAAATATATCATATATATATATATAGACACTCACCCACGGACACTCATGGACATACCGCAGAGCGCGCCCAGTCACAAGACACAAGCAAACCAAAATAAGTGAGCCTGGAGACCGGAGAAGACGCTGAACTGGGATCCGCGGTCAATGAGCAATCTCTCAGCTGATCTAAATGACGGTCCACCCGAACAACAGCAGCAGCAGCAGCAGCAAGCAACTGCCGTTCAACGGTGAACTGTCAGACGACGGCGGGCAGTCAGGTAGATACTAGACAGACGGCGAACACACGACCACTCGCTCACTTACTCTCACACACACATACACAAACACACACAGAGAGACACACATCGTCAGTCAGTCAGTCATAGTTTGCAGGAACGGCAGCCCCATCATAGGTGGACCTAAGTTGTCTCTGTTGATTTGTTCAAATGTTGAGGCTGCTTCGAGCTGAAGCCTCCCTCTTGCTTGCTCTGTCTGTCTACCTGTCGGTCTCTCTGACCGTCCATCTCTCAATCACTCACTAACTGGCCTGGCCGCCTTGCTAAGCATCGCTCGGTGTAATTCGGAGTCTATGAAAGCTCTTGTGTTGAAAACCACAGAGAGAAAGAGAGAGAGAGAGGCTGAGAAGAGGAGAAAAAAAACCTTTAGCATTAGAGAGTGTGGACGCCATATTCATTGTTGATGAGCTTGAACACACTCGTCGGCGATATCCTGCGCTGTTGCTACTTGGCAACGTCGTTCTCCGACTGATTCTGACTCTACTGTTAGCGGCTACGACGGCGGCAGCGACCCGGCCCCCGAACTTTGAAATCCTCACAGAGCCACGCCGTCGACAGCCCAATACCCGTTTACCTCAAAAAGGGTTTCTGGACAATTTTAGTCGAGACAGTTTGGCTTTTCGCTGATCTTGGACAGTGTGTTGATGTTGTCCTTATTGCCTGTAGCGGCAAAACCACCATGATGATGATCTGTATAATTAAAAAAAAGCTAATTCCTTACAGCTGGTCGGATGCCAGTTGTATTCGATCGATAGCAATTCGCCGTCACGGAATGGACATGATTTAATTTATTTTTTTTTCACTTAAAAGTGGGGCGGGGGTGTTGCCATGCTAATGCATGTCAACAATCCATGACCCCCCCAACCCTTCTGTGGCTGTTGTCGATGTTCAACAGCACCACCGCCCTTACCGATATCGCTTAGCGCAATCCTTCAGTTAGGGCAGCGGTGGGACATGTACAAGCCCAGCGATGAGCACCGGACGTCCTCGTTGCCGTCAGGACGTGATTTTTTTTTGTTTTTTCCAGCTCTCTCAGCTGCTTCCCTTCTCTTTCTCTCTCCCCCCAGGCTTCCTTTCTAAGACCTCTGTCTGCTTTCCGTCTGTAAACGACTGCTGTGATCAATCGAGTGTCTGTGGAACGCCTTCATTTTTACTTCTTCCACTCCTACTTATTTCGGATTGACTGCCCATACAAGTAAATATGGCTCCACTCAGATTTGAACCTCCGACTCCATAGAACTCCATTTGAAACTTTCCCCCTTATACGCCACGCCATTTAATGATTGATAATATATGAATATATTATATTGATCACTACATATTATTTGTCTGAATAATGTAGACAATAAGCAGATATATATATATATATATATAAATGACATATTGAATCTTTGTTTATTTCTCTATATTACAGCAATCCATAAACCATGCTATTCAGTTTGATATAAGAGAACATTGCGATGCGCTAACTTTGTTGTAAGCAGATTGGTCGTCGTAATCAATATCTGAACTCATGGGCTGAAACTCGCTTTAAGCACTTTCTTGATCACCATATTGACGCTGTTTATGAGACCATTTACCTCTAAAGGTTTTCGCAGTATCCTCCACTAGATATGATTTATGATAAAGTAATCTGTGGGAGACGTCGGCTCATCGGATACTTGCATAGAATCAAGCATCACACAGTCGATAGCCGAATATTGCCTCCCGTCGGCCACTGTTGACCGCCTGGGCTAAATTATACAATGCTGTATACAGTACTAAAACACGCATGCTTTCGTTCTGCAACAAGATTAATTTGAGATGATTATCATATCATAGCATAATCAAATGTTTATTCTCGGAACTGCAATATACGTACATATGCTTAAGTTCTCGGTAAAAAAAAAGTAAAAAGGTTGGAAAAAAAAATTGTTTGTTCATGTGCAAGCTTGATATCACGCGGTGTCAGTTAGTCATCATTTCATTATACTTCTACCTCAAACGGAACTTAAGCTTAGTTATACGTGAAATGTGCCGTACAGAGGATAAAATCATTTACCCCCAATAAAACTTATCGAGAGCCCTCTAAGAAGTTGTCAGATAGGTTTTGGCTCGTCTTAAGAGAGAGAGAGAGAGAGAGAGAGAGATGTATATAATAGAATGTTGGCCAGAAGCTGAATCTTTGGCCGATTTCAAACGAACTGGCCTCGTTCATCGTTCAACTTCCATCATCAGCAGAGGCGGCAGCGCGACCGCCATTGAGGTAGGTCCGGCAACAGCGAAAAGGAGATATTCTCGGTGGGTGTGATTTAATTTTTTCTTTTTGAGGCGCAAAAGAAAAATCGAGGATGTGGTACCGGAAGTAATGGCTCTAAATTCTCCCTAAATTGCCTCCTGCTGCTACGGCGGCAGCGGTAGCGGCGACTGCTCGCCCGTTAAACGGCCAACTCTATATATGGGCGCCAGATTCCCAATGGCCAAAACCCGCCGTAGCCTTCGCCCTCAGCAGCAGCAGCAGCAGCCGCGGCTGTAGCGAGTCGTTGTGGCCGTCGGGATGGTCGTTTCCTCGCCAACGAACGAACCCAAAGCAAAAGGGTAAATCCAGTCGATCTCTGCCTGTGTTTCTCTGTCTCTCTCGGAGCCTCCTCCATTTCTCTCTCTGTCGCCCCTCCCTCATTTCTCTCATTCTTCTGATTCAAATTATGGCGCCACTGATGATGATTGTTAAAGGAAATTAGTTTATTATATCACATCTCTAAATCTAATTGATACGCGACACTACGAAATGCTGATTTATTGCGAGGTCGTTTGGCCGGCCTGCCGGAGTTGGCAATGGTCGCATGCGCTGGGCTGAGCTGCCTACGCTGGGTTCGTTTAGAGGGGGCCGAGGGGTGCCACCGGCTGACTTCCTCGCCAAGTGGCCAAGTTCGCGGCTGTGAGGGAAGGCAGGCCTAACCCAGCAAGCGTGCTCCATTCGGCCATGTGGGCCATGTGACGAGCGCCTGTTTCGTTCCGTTCGGCAAAGGGTTCTTTTGGGACGATATTTTAGAGTCGGCCAGGACGAACGAAAGAAAGAGCTGGAGCTCTGAGGTAAAACAGGCCATAATCTGCCTCCCAGTGCCGCTCTCCGTCCCAGCTGAACTGGCTTGGCCTCTGTTCCTCGCCCAGGGTGGAAGTGTCAGTAGGATATGTGGGTGTATATGTCTGTCCGTCGGTGTTCGTGGTGTATATGAAATGTCTGCCAAGAACGTACTATGCTTGTAGGTCTCCTTGTGAAATCGGGCTGCCGACAAAGTCTGCTCGCTTCGGGAGGTATCGAAAAGTACGACTGACTAGGCCATAGCAACTCGAGGGTCATAGTGTGCCTGAGTCACACTTAGTGTTTTACTGCCCTCGATGAAGCGTGGCTTCGAGGAAGCATCCTGATTAGCACAGGGAGGACAATCAGGAGAAGACTACGTCTACAAGGTGATAGACGATAATTTACGGTAGGCCGGTATATTGGGTGCAGCGGTCGCTGGCCGATCAATGGCTTTAGATGTCGTCGATGAGGGTAGGATGAGATTGGGATATGGGAACAAGGAGTCTTAAAACAGCGATGTGTGTAAAGAAGTCTTATAGGCATGCATTATAGAAGGTTAGATGTCCTGCTACATGCAGCAGGACGGCAGGACGGAGCTGGACTAAAACCGATAAAGGAGAAGTGTGTCCTGTTTGGACGAGGTACGAATTAATAAAATTGAAATATGTGTACACACATATGTATATACCTATTTATAAATGCATATTCTTCAGTATACATGCTGAGGAAGGAAATCGAACTGCTGACAAACACCAAAAATGCTCGATTTTTGTAGGAGTTTTTCCGGGTGTATTACGATTCTAATCTAGTTGTAGTGGTAGTGGTTACGGTCGTGGAAGTAGCGGTGACGGTAACGCTGACGCTGGTGCCACTCAGGATCTCACACAGTCGCCATGGGAGGGCCGGCGGAGTTTCTCCTCAAAGAGGAGGATCTTGTGTGCGATGTGTACATTTTTATGCTTCTGCTGGTGCTTCTTCCTAATCATGAGCAGCGCTCCCTGAGTATCAGATAGAGAAGATCACCGAACCCCCCCTTCGTGTCCAAATTCCCCCTGTACTCATCCGAACCCCCGCTTACGGAGGCGGGTATCCTCAGGCCCTCAATCCCGCTGGTTCTCTCATTCGCCCTACGCCCGTTATTTATCCCTATTTCCACAAGACGCGCCGTTCCCCTGCCGCCTCTGCCACCGCTGCCTCCCAAACCCGACACTCAAACCCCATCTCACGCTCAATCTGACTATGAGTACGCGCGTGTGTGTGTGCGTGCGCATGTGCCTTGTGTCTTGTATGAGCTGCTAGCGGCTATAATACTTTAAACTTGCGATTTCTTGGGCCTTTTTTCTTAGGCAAGAGCGCGCGCAGCTCGGGAGCTAGCTACTACTGCTGCCGCCGCGCCCGCTGTTCGGCCCGCGATAAGGGAGGGATTATTTTAACGCGTTCCACTTCCTTCGCTGGCTTCGTCGGCTGCCACTGGCGCCGCCGCCGCCGCCGCCGGACGGCGCTCGAGCGCTGGCAGCGACTGACGCGGCAGCAGAAGGAGCGGCAACGGCGGCGAGTCATCTTCCCTTCTACTTCGTCGTCATCGTTTTCCTGCTCTTCTTTTTCTTCGTCTTTCTTTCTCTTCTTCTTTCTTTTCCTTCCTCTCTCGTCTTCATCACCGAGACCGACCAACCGACCGTCCGGCCATGGATAGAGGAGGCTTGCAGGAGAAGCGGCAGGATACCGAAACCTCCGCCCTCTCCACGACCCGTACGAGCAAGCGAACTTGTGCGCGCTCTCCCTCGCTCTCTCTCTCTAGCTCGCGCGCGCGCGATCTCTTCCAGCGAATTCTGTACTTAACCAAATTGCCTCATTTAGCATATCTTCCCTCCATCGGGCAGCCGCCGCCGTCGCCAACCAAAGAGAGATCTATTCCTGCTCGTCGCTCGCGTTAACGTTATCTTCTCGAATGCCGCTGGAAGAGCCTGGTTTTTAAGCGGATCGCCGCTGCTGCCGCCGCCGCTGGTGGCCGGGCTCAGGAGACCGGACGGTCGAATCTGCTGACTGGTCCCTGTCTATCTGCCTCCCTGCGTCTGACTACCTAGCTCCGCTTTGCTGCCGTGTTGGCTGTAATATATATAATACCAGCTACCTACTCCGGCCAACCATCTGGCCACCTCTCCGTACCCCACCGGGAATCATAGGAGTTGATTTTCGATGACGATCATGATCTGACCTACCTGAGCTGCTATCTTCAGCATCGTCGGCGTGCACCCATATGCGTGTATTAGCGAAGAGACTCCAGACACAGTAGTGTTCTGAGACAGACCACTGGATGAAGGTGTTGGTTACAGCGGTCTCTTCGTATCATCATGGATCGGTGAGTATCGACCGCTTCTGCGTACCGATTCTGACTGAACGTCTACGATAGTTCATGGCGAGTCCTTACATATATCCGATATAATGTAATGCCCAGAGAAATCACGTTGTTATCACAGAACAGGGTTTTTTCTAAACTCAAACGGATAAGAAAAGGCCAGCGGGACGGTTGGTCAATAAGGCAATTCGAACCCAAATACAAGCACATGTGAATTGATCCGGTCCTGTTGCTGCAGGTGTGTCAATACAATTGGTATTATTTTAATCATTATTATGCTGAGGGTCTCAAGAAGTCCTTCTGGCCCCGTAAACATAGAAATTATTCAGAAAATGCATCATATAGATGATTGTTGTGATGTCACCTTACGCGAACCTCCGATGCCAAAATCCCTCTCTTGGTATTCTGTCAATTTCGAGTTTAGCTTCACATTCCATCCGTCATTTGGAACCACATTAATGGTCGGATAGCCGAAGTGTCACGAGCAGATATTTCTATTGATTGTATAAGCAGATTCCTAAGGCCGCCTTCGAAGACTGCTCAGTCTCTCTGTCGGTTTTATTAATAAGTGTCTTGCCCACACCCTGAAGGGTAGTGCCAAGAAAAGCCGTATCTCGAAGATTCTATTTGCTGTCCTCCTGTCTCGGATCTTAATCTTCTTAGAGCAGATGGTCAGACCCCGTGAGTGCCATGCGGGACACAGTTCGGGATGGCCACCATGGTCAAGTGGAACGGACTACTGCAAAAGGTCAGAGTTACATTTGTCGAATAATGAGTTGGAAGCGTTGTACCCTCCACGGATCAGTTCACTCGCGAGTAATAGAAATGTGTAGTTTAGCTAGTTTCTATTGGCTATTTGCACGGATCAAATAAATAAAAGAGAGCGATGTACAAATTTGTAAAATTTGCAGCATTCCAAATATATATATATATATATATATCAGATTCATTTCTATTAGACTCCGAATAGTATGGACTGTCTCGTAGACTCTAGTTGGAATCAAGGCTGATTCTATTCCGTTTATTTCAGAGTCTGTCTCCTTGGCGACAGTGATCCAACAATCCTAAACATGTTTATTGTTAAATGTGTATATGCCCTGTTTACAAAAAGCTGACCTTCGACGTGTTTCTGTCTACTGTTTCTACCGTTCTCACTGTTGCACCATTTTACCTAAGTAGCCAGCTTTGTATAACGCAATAACACCCTGTGAATATATATGATGAACTATTGATTTTGTCGTTATTTATCTAATCTCGAGAAGCCGGTTCTGGATAAATGGCCAAACTGGTGTCTTCATTTTCTCGTTCACGGCGTGAGCTAGCTTCGATACTGAGGGAGTTACGAGCAAGGATTGCGAGCTAGCTAGTTAATTTTAAATAAAATGCCAATTTGATTAAAATTAAATGATCGCAAGTCGCTTTAAGAAACATGGATATGTGTGTTGGCCTATGCCAAACGTACCCATAGTAGTGTTGAGTATGCGCTGGTCCATTCATCGAACCAAAAACATGTCAACTCTTTGTACCTCTCCCCACTAATAGGGGCATCAATCGAAAGATGAGGTTAGCGTCGGAGACATCAGCGACGAGACGATATCCGTTGTCCGTCTGCGAGCTGTTATCTACTGGATGATTAGTGCAACTCGGTTGTCCCTGCATCCGGCGGCAGGGCCGAATAATCAGGCTAGCCCCATTAAGATAAGCACCCAAGCAACTTGTTGTACGAATTGTGGCAGTGCTGTCCGATATCTCTATGGGGGACGGAGGTGCGGGGGGGGGGGGGGGGGGGGGGGAGTGGGCCACAGTCCAAAGCAAATCAACAGAGCGATTTTCTCCTGTTGTTCAATAAAAATCCTGCCCCGTCTGGCCCGAAATCGTTGTTGATGTTGACATAGTCATGGACTCTGTCCGTGCCAATATATATAATAGATCCAATAGGCTTAGGCGATTCTGCACGGACGCTCTTCATAACCGCCTGAACCCACATGCTCTAACTTTTGTGCTGTGCTGCTCGAGCTGCAAACGTCAAGCTGTACAGCCGTACACACATGAAATTGTCACAGCTATTGCACCAGTACCAGCAACAGGCGCAGCATTGCTGACTGACTGAATGACTACCACGAGATTTGTCGCTTGACGATATAGTCATCGTGAGATATCCATCCCCCCTGAGCCAGTAGACTCTCGACAAGATTCTAGCAATTGCTGTTCAGCCACTTGATAAGGGCACTAGCTAAGAGAAGGATTACACCAGCCGGCATATCCGATACCATTCACCCTTCCCGCCTCCCTCAGTGGGGTCTCTCGTTTATTACACAAGGGCACCCATGGCCGTCGGCCGGCCTTCACCGGCAGTGTGTGATACACGCTTGGCGTGAATGTCTCGCCACATCAGCGTGTCGATCCGCGACACGGTGTAGCGGTACAGTGAGCCGTTGATATTTCATATGACAGAAGCCCGGCAATGGACGATCACATTATGGGTCAAGAATGGCGGCAGTGTTGTACAATAGATTGCCATAACTATCATATGAGCATATTATTCAACAATCCCAGTCTGCTATCATCGTCATATTTGTTGTGGGTCCACGTTCATGAAGGCTCGTAACCGATTAACCGTAATTGACCACGAACTGCTTTTCGGTGAATCAAGACAGAGGCTCTAAACGCGGCACGTCATACAGCCGCTCGATTTATAATGGTACTAGGATTATTCTAGGGTAACGGTAGTAGTGGCAACAGATCTTTTTTGGAAGCGATTTACCGTCGCGCGACCCCGCGGCAGACGGCCTCAGTGCCGTAGCTGCTCCTTTTGCTGCATGCTATCTTCAGAGACTGCTGTGCGATTTGATCACGACGTCCAATTGTAGCAATTTCGGCGTGCCAAGTTGACAGCAACAATATCAGCAATGATAGCGGTCAACGGAGCTCAACGACGCGCCTTCATTGAGATTCTAGAGATGTTCACAAGTGAACTACCACCTAATGAGTATGTCATATTCCTCTGTTCGTTGCTTGAAGGCATGGAATACGTTGTGTGCTTGACATTTGTATAATAAGGTGCTGAACCACAACACTGCCTTAGCGAACACTTGAATGTTCAAACTTCTCCGTTATATATAATCGGGTGCAGATTCCCTAATAATGATAAATGTCATCGCTTTAATCACGCTCAATGTTGCCACAGACTAGTGAAGGAACCGAATTCGAGGGCGTTTTCGATCACGTGAAGAAGTACGTAAGGTGTTTTAAAGGCAAAATCAAAGAAATTTTTTGCTGATAAATGCCTTTCTTCCCTCAAAATACACCCCTTCTTCTACAGCCATACATTTCATCACGCTATCTAGACTGTCTACAGAGAACATATCACAGGTCTAATCAAGGTGCATTTTCAACATGTTCGCTCTATGATCAGCATCGCCACGTTGTTCTCCGTACAATGCTCACTCGCGTGAGTGAAAAATATTCTGCAAATCGGGCCGCGGTTGCCGCTGAATTTTATTGCAGAAGAAAAATCGCCACGTAAAGCATATGGGGCCGTAGTCAACGTGGATCTGTATGTCCCGATAGCCTGTTTCACTGTCCGACGTATGTTTGTGGTTATAATTTTCTCTAAAAATCTAGATACACGAAGCATACACGTTTATGACTTTTCGTTCAGCGCTTGCAGCGGTTGGCCGGGCTCCTGACTGGCTACGCTCCTTGGATATGTTTCAGCAACAATAACATATTTTAATGACCACCACCAATAGAAAAGCTGCGGCAGTATGACTGCAGACGAAGACATGCTACCCATAAAGTACATGGTCTAAGTTCGATGTTCGAGCCGTATATACCCCTTAGAATATATATATATATATTCTAAGGGGTATATATCTAATAGTATTTATCTAAGGGGTAATATATATATATATATATATATATATATATATATATATATATATATATATATATATATATATGTATATTACTTCTAAGGGGTTGCTCTCCTCGTGAAGATGATATCGACGAAGAAAGAGCGACATACCAAAGAACTATCATCTCTCTGTTTTCAATTGGAGTCAGCAGATGGACAATACATGCTGGCTCTCCGAATCCCCATTCCCCGTCATCAGTCCGGGTGGCAAGTCGAGTTCAGGCCAAGAATCGAATCCTATCGTACACCTTCAGGCAGATCTTAAATCAAACAGGGTAGCAGTCATCCGTTGCTCAACGGTGTTATTTGTGTTTGTTCAGCGATCTGATCTCTGATATCACATTGTCCATTTTCGGAGTTCATCCTCTTTCATCGTTGTTGTTTTTTTTTTGGTTTCTTTATATTTGCCTTCATCGGTGTCTTTCACTCGCGGTGATATCGAGTGGCGTGGCCGATCTACGACGTTTCGCTCCCGTTGTTTCTCTGGGTTCGGTTTCTCGCTTGGGCTATGCCATTGTTACACAGGTCGTTCTGCCGAGGCGGCGGCGGCTGCCGGGCGCCGGCCGTTGTATCTGCCCTTCTGTTTCTTCCTAATTCTCTCTCTTAGCTCTCTCTCTCTCTCTCTCTCTATCTATCTCTATCTCTCTCTATCTCGTTCGCTGGTTGGTCGTCTCGCTCGATCTCCTGCTCCAGTGGCGCTCCCCGTTCACTTTAGCTCTCACGTCGCTCTTAGCGAAGAGTTTTAATTGCTAGCGCTGATGCTTCTGCACCGACCCCGTTGCCGCCACCACCACCACCGCAACTACTGCTGCTGCTTCTGCTGCTGCTGCAGCAGCGGCGGCGGCGCTGAAACGTCGCCGCTCGGACGCGGCGGCGGCGGCCCTCCCTGGTGACCGATGACTCCTATTCGTAATAACCGTCAGGGAACGACGGCGTCAGGGGGCGCCAAGAGAAAAAAATGAGAATCAAGAAAGCCAACAGAGTACCAGACTTCGAACAGCAACAGACGAACGAGTGGACGGTGGACGATATAAGTAGAAGTAGCATCGACACGCGACAGGGCACAGCACCGGGAATACATCCGTCTCATTACTATGACTTCCCAATTTGGTGTTGGCGATGAGCACGCTATCGTCATCAAACATATTTATTCTGATAGTACAGCAATGCAGCGGAGCAACCGACGTTCACTGTCCGATCGACTATGTTGTCGTGGTATACAAGAAGCGTCGACAGACGCCGCTTCTGTCCGAGAACGTGCTGTTGTACACGGTAACGTATCAGGCAACAGGTTTCACGAAAGGTTTCAGGCCGCAGGCCACGAGAAGCTCAGCTGTTGCAGCCAACATATATTGGCGACAACTAGAACGGCCACACTCTCGGTCTGAGCCTTTTTGAGGAACGTCGATATCGAATCGGGGCTGCACAGTTCGTCAAAAGGTTTCAGTATGGTTGGCGATACGATATTTTCTACTTTACTTTAACGAACCGATTTATTATGATCTATTATTATTACTATTATTATTATTATTGTCGTTAATTGATATATAGTACGGCTGAGTCGTTAGTATACTATCGTACATTACATAATAAAAGCATACAACGATGTTGTGTGTATCAGCGTACAGCGAGTAATGCTTGTGTGCCGAATGATGTAACATCATTATATGCGTTCTCGTCTTTACTTCGTTCCTTCGTTCCTCGTTTTTTTGTTCATCGTTCTTGTACACATATATATATATATATTATAATTGATCTTGGATAATTGCACATAATGATGTTGAAGACGCTCATGTCAGCCACCTCATCTCGATCTTTGACGCTCTATTGCTATTTTTCGTGTTGTTGTTATTGTTGCTGTTGCCGCTGCTGCTGTAAGTCCACTGGATCTCGGATCGTCAGAGCCCGCAGCGGTGTCAAGCAATAACCGCAGCATCAGCCTGACCAGTATCAGCCAATGCAGGATCATATGAGAAGAACATGGGAGAGAAATAGGCCCGAGAGCCAGCATGGATGAACACCGCCATAATCACTATCGACACCGGTGGTTCGTCCGATCGGCCGTGTCGTTTTCGTTGTTCACGCCTTGCACAATACAACGGTGTTAACGCGGCCACCAGCAGCAACAGCAGGACGACTTGGACCGCTGCCACTGGTGCCGACATCAAGCATCAACCAGTCTTACATATCCGTATATGTATAGCGGCAGCAGTAGTAGTGGTGCGGTACTGGCACCGACCACCTCATCAGGAGCAGTTGTCTCCTAGCCAGCTAACCCCCCCCCCCCACGCCCCTCGGGGGTTGTGTCCGAGAGGGCGGGAGACCACAGCAAACTCACTCCTGTTTCACTGCTGTCCATGTGCATTGCTATAGCCACGTATAGCGTGTCTCTGCACACCTCAATGAATGTATAATGTATGTAACATTAGAGCGTTGCTCTATCGGTGAATGAGTTCTTTTACAGTTCTTTTTCCTTTCTACCCTATGCAACTTATGCATCGTGTGTATATTTGTCTACGGTGGTTGTTGTTGTTGTCGTTGCGGGTTGTTCTGTCTACGTGGAGGGGGAATTTTCGGCGGCGGCAGCAGCAGACGACGGCGCCGGCCCTCTGCCGCCTTGCGCCCGTTCGGCGTCCGCTTCCGTCGATTTCTCGGTCTGTTCGTCTGTCTGTCTCGCTCGCTGGGTCGCCCGCTTGCCGGCCGTCAAGCCGAACGATCACTCATCATGTTCTATGGGAGTGAGTTGCTGTGTGTGAGTGTGCTGCTTCAATGGCGGTGTCAGCAGCGGCAGCAGCAACAACAACAGCAGAAGAAACCGCCGCCGCCACCAACCTCATCAGGCGAAGGTTGAAGCGTTGAACGACTCGCGGGTACGGCAGCGCGCCCATCGATAACATGATGCCCAAGTAATTAAGATAATATTCAGTCGAGACAACAGCGATCTAT
Source organism: Stratiolaelaps scimitus (assembly GCA_019614645.1). Classification (NCBI taxonomy): domain Eukaryota; kingdom Metazoa; phylum Arthropoda; class Arachnida; order Mesostigmata; family Laelapidae; genus Stratiolaelaps; species Stratiolaelaps scimitus. The sequence goes on along the minus strand of JABWDB010000001.1, from coordinate 5,511,373 downwards.
TCCATCGGGATCGGATCCACCCGATTGATGTAATCTTCCAACCGCCGCCGCGTCTGCGCTGGCGCCGAATCGCTTGGCGTGCCGGCCCTACAGCGAATGCAGTTGACGTCAAAAAATGCACCACAATAACACACACACACACACCTATCTATCTATATATATATATATACATATATATATATGTATACAGATTGCTGTAGGTTTAAATAAATAAGATGTTAAATATAGATGGCTCCTTCTATCATGTATAATCGGGTTTTCGTGGTGCGACATTTTTCAAGATTACTATCTCTCTCAGTGCAACCGAAAGCTGAACAGAATTGAACGCGGAATGGAGTCCGAAGGGAATTGCCAAAACCAACGTTGGATGGCCTGCTTACGGTGGCTCCCGGATAGTTTGCGCTTACTTCGTACCGCCCGTCGCCGCGCGTTTGTGGCCGTGACCTCCGTCTTAAGAGAAGCCCGGCCAACGAGCCCCCGGTTGCGTGTGTGTGTGAGTCCGTGCCTCTGTGGCGAACAAGCCCGAGAAAGCATACCCGAGACATCTGGCTGGCCACAGTGGTCGCTGTACAGCACCTTTTGCTTGGGCCATAATGAGCAGAGCGTAGATCACACGGACACGAAACGAGGACGATACCACAACATCGTCGTTATGTGTGGTGTTATTTTTGACGCGAACATGTCACACGCGTTTGCCTAATGTGAAGCTTTCAATGCCAAAACAAGGCAGTGATGTTATATGGGGTGTGATCATGCGCGACTTTCGAGTATAACGAAACGGTTAGACGTGAATTCATATCGGTGATTTATAAAACACAAACATAACAACGTTGGACTCAATATCAACTACTGTTGCTTTATATATTGAGTGGGTATTTTTGGCCAATTCGGGCGTTATGTCCGAGCGCTATATGGGGGAGGTGAGGGCATGTGTATACCTTTCGAAAGTTATTATACTGCTGTGTTTAGTGAGCAGCGTACTGGAGCTGAGAGGAAGAATTTACTAGTACCTCCAGGGCTACTTATCGTACCGCCGAGGCAAAGCAAGGCTGCTCGGCTCTCTCTCTCTCTCTCTCTGTCTCGATGGAAAAGATCGCAGAAATGGTGGAAGGCACTCGTCGGGATCGCTATCAGTAGGATCAGTGAGGCTTTAATTATGACAAGGCGTCGTCACTTGGGGCTGCGTGAGTGCTGCCGACGGTACGAGGGCAAGGGGACTGTGTGGCGTACGGGGAGGCCCCGTGGAGGAGAGCGTTGGTGGAGAGTACAAGATCCTTCGGTACAGGAGGTCCCGGCGGGCAGCGACGTCGCTGATAGAGACTCGTTGATCTTCGATGTGGAGAGAGATACAGTGCAGGCTATAAGAATGGGGGGTGGGGGGTGGCTAGGACGGCGCCCGCTTTCGGGTAGAACGCTGTGGGCTCGTTGATACGAGTTAGGGAGGTCTGCCGGGGGATCGCTTCGGGGGAGCAGGCGGAGTTGGCAGCAGCCAACGAAGACGACAGGGTCTCTCCATCCCAGTCTCTCTTTCAGTCCCGACGGGTCCGTCCGTGGACAGTGGAAGAGGAGTCAGATGAACGCAGAGGATGAGCTGCAGCACTACGAGGATATGTTGTCACGTTATCCATGGAAATGCTACCGCCGTTAACGATGTCGCTCCGACAAGGAGAGAGAGAAAAAAGAGACAAAAGAATGGCGATCAACTCGACGCTCTTTGCTTCCGCGTCCTGTGCAGGCTATATAAGCAAGCCATTAATGGCTAGACAACTATATCTAACAATGAGTAGGGCCACGACGAACAACCGTACGAACCCCCTCTGACCCCTCCCGTCAATGATATTTATATCAGATGGGTGCTGATGACGCAGCCGGTCACATCTGTGACTTGGCTCACACATGAAAGGCGTTAACGGACAAAGTCGTTGAGAAGAAGATGAAGGATTATGACCGCTTATCGATGTTTTTTTTTGCTGAAAATGTAAGATTCTCATAGCTGTTATATCATGTCATTTGAAGAAGTGGAGAAATGAATAATTATGATAATGTTCTGATTTGCGATGTAGTAAGTATACCTAGCGTATAAGTTATACGAACTCGCCACCATTGACATGGATTGTGTAATAGTTCCAACAATTACAACAAAAAAACACGTTGACTCATCGAGCTCGATGCATTTCTTAATGGGCCAGCATATATGCTATATCCATAACATACATTAGCAGATAGCACAATTAACGTTTGCGGTGTTTGTATATATCACACGTATTTTTTAGTTCGTCTTCCTCTGTGGCACAAGAGCTAACTTCGAATTTAATCAGCGGCTGAACAGGGACACATCTCTGCCAAGGAAATTGTCGAGGGATGACGTTGTGGTGAACAAAAAAAATGCGATAGTAAATATTTTACAGACATTACATATATGTGCATGCTGCCAAGCGGCTCGATCGCTGCTTGTGCTCGGCTCTTCTACTGGTGCTGTGATTCTATTCTATGGCCCCGGCCTGATTTAGACCCGTGGCTTTAGCCTTCGCCCGCAAACACCGCCACCCTGGCTGTAATGGTGTAAAATCAATTCTAGCAGCAGCAGCAACAACAGCAGCAGCAGCATCGGATCTGTTCCATGAGGTGTCGTGAGCCAGCCCCGTTCGATTATCTCCTATTCTGCGATCCTCGATTCTCGTCGACGCGACGCTGCTCCGATTACCAATCAAGAGCGGTAGCAGCAGCAGCAGCAGCACCCGCTGTCGCCGCCGCCGTCGTCATCGTCGAGCCCGATGGGATGTTCGAATTATGATTATTCGACAGGGTTCGTCCGCTTGTCCGTAAGCGTGGCCGACCCGTCTGGCCACTATAAAGGTCCATGTTCGAAAGAGAGAGAGAGAGAGAGAGATGTACGAGTTTGCCGGCACCTTGCTACGTACGTACCAAGCTGAGAAGTGGAGCAGCAATTGGGAGCGGGCAAGCCACAGCGTCACAGACCAGCGAACGCCTTGGCCTCTGCCGTAGGTGGGCGCTGCTAGCTGCAGTAACGGCGACCACGAAGAAACGACAACGACAAGTACGAATGCAGTGCCGCTGTATCGAGGTGCAAATTGATTCGAATAATACCTGCACTACCCCCGACGAGTTTGTGTGTGTCTGTGTGCATGCTGTGTCGTTGTGTGGTCCCCTCCGCTCTTTGTCCCTGACGCTGGCCCTGCAGTGTCCCACATGTGTGGGGGTATGGGGTGAGAAGTCCCCTGTTCTGAGGGAACTTCTTATTCTCCCTTCGGACCACCTCCCTCTCCCCCCTATGGTTCCTATAAAATATCACAGAGAGGAGTGACTCTTAGACGAGCGTCGTGGTCCTGTCTGCTTATTGTCCGCCCCTCCTACAGCGCCCCTGCAACGCCTATGCCCCCGACCCCTCGAACACAACCCCCAGCCCCCGGGGGCCCACCAACGAGAACGGTTCATTCCGTTCACTCCCTAACTCCCCAATTCTCGCCCTGAACAGGACCACTGGTCGGGCTTGTTCGTGAATCCCCTTGCTCTCGCTGTACCGTTACGGCTACACATAGCAGCAGAACGGAGCCGCAAGACGACCACCTCGCCAGCTAGCGGCGGTGGCCGTTGTAGCACTAGCGGGCACAGTTCAGCTCGCCACGCTGAATTCGATCGTTCGCGCTTGTCGTTCGGCCCCCCTGCATAGACTACATAGGTGGCTCACTCGCAAACCTCTTGGCGCCTCCGCCCAAAACGGCCCTGGCCAAGAGAGAAGGCGACCCGCTGCCGTGAAGGGGCGTGCATCAGCAATCCAACGATAAGCAGCAGTATGAGGTGTGCAGCTTCGTATGCTGCCGCTGCTGCTGCTGCTGGTGCTTTACTTCGACGGACGCGCTCGTTGTGGCTGATAATGAATTTAGTTTGCGTGCTCAAACTGCTCACGACTCCAACTGCGTGTTCAGCTTCGAAGCAGCTACGCTTCCCCTATGGGTTATGCTGGTCTACCGATTTGCCGCCAACCCGTCCCCATTCCCGAGTTCTCTCCAATCCCCGTCCGTCCGTCGGGGGGGGGGTTTGCCCCTAGCGAACCCCTGTAGAGGCAGGCGTAAGCCTGTAGCCTTGACAAAGCACGAAACAAATTCAGCCAAGCACACAGGCCACTGGGACACTTGCGCCACTCGACGACTTACGGCGCATTACATACGTTATAATAATAAGACATTTATTCTATGTGGACTTTCACCAAACCATTTGCCTATCATTTCTTCATTCAGTTACTCATTGATAGATCTTGGAGATTGATGAAGAGGCTGCGCTTGTATATAGCAAAATACCCACGATATAGCAGATGACGGTTGGATTAGTGCGGACGTCGTCGGCAGACAATGCGATGGTAAATTCGTATTCACGCCGAACTAAAGGCAGAGGGGCCTACACTGTGCTGTGTCTGTTGCCGGTAAAGGCGAGACTGAGCCGCATATATATATATATATATATATATATAGCAAAGCATTACTTTAAATGAAGGGAAAGCAGTACATTTGCCTCGGCTCTCTCGGAAAATATGTCCTATTTAGTCTGTATGCTCAAATAGGTTTAAATATTTAATTATTTTGCCTCTAATGAGCTATGCCTACCGTCAAATCTCGTTTGCATTTCGACGGTAACAAAACAATATTCGTTTATTTCCTGGCCGTCCCAAGCTCATACTTATGTGCTCCCTATGCAGTGTACACATTTTTCGATTCTAAGCATTACGCATTTTTGCCATCCACTCAGTACCCCTCTGTACAGACGGCCAATTGTGTTTCGAATAAATTCGTACCATGATCTCGCTATCATTTGTCTCAAAGATGTCCCACTATATATTCAGACGGGTTTGATAAGTTAAGGTCCCTTTTGCACGTGAACCACATTTTTCGATAAAGATGTAGGGCGAATAGGTGTTGGATTGCGGCGAAATTCGTCGGCAAATTGTAGAAACCACTACAACTCAAAGTGGACTATATATATATATATATATATATATATATATATATATATATATACATGGGAAGGCCAACTTAGAGCCGAGTCGACCCGAAGCCTTACTGGTGCAAGCGATCATCTCTGGGCGAAAATATTAAACATTCATCAAATTACTGAGAATGTTAATCCATCGCGTGTTAATTATTCATTTTATTGATGATAACATAAACGAAGTCCACTTCCTTGAATTTCGACAACCCCAAATTTTGCATGTCGTTAACTAATCTTGAAGCAACACAAATTGTCCCATTTAATCTTTTCTCTATGTGTCGAAGCTCTCCCGAGAGCAATCTGCACTAAGTTCCAATGGCTGAGCGTTGTTCCCCGAAAAAGAAATCCAGCACCATCATCAACTCTGTTCATGTTACAAAGACACAGTTTGTTTGAGACAATATTGTATCAGCAGTTCGTGTCTAATTGTCGCTACTGCTGATGTATGCGTAGGTACATATGTGCTCGCTATTGCGTCCTATCTCGGCTTCTTCCCGAAGATGGAGCATCCACGTTATTCCCCGGGAGAAAGTTCAGCGATTCAGTTCCGCCAGTGTGAGCGCAAATTTAATATTCTTCATTTTTTTTTGTTACCCTCATGGCCAGCGACGTCGACAGTGGTCCCAGCTACGATTCGTATCGTTATTGTAATTTTTATCATCATTATCTGTGTTAAAAGTTCATTAACGCCTGACGATTGTGGCTGTGCCGCGTTGCCTGCTGACCCGCAATCGTCGACGTGTGAGAGCATACGCGCAAGAAAGACAATTAGAAATGCTGTGTTTTTCTCGGGAAAAAAATCATAGCTACGCCGCGAGAGGTTCTTCCCTGTGGCGAGACGGTGTGTCTATCGGGTTGCTCCGTTTACTCGACAATACTTGGATTAGAGTGGCTGACTTTGCTGTACTGGAGGGCGCTCGTGGAGCGGCGCGCCGGACGCACCGTCTAAGCAAGAAAATACCAAGAAATATCCAAATGTATATTTATTTGTCTGAGACTTTATCTGAGACTCGAACTTGTATTATATTATATGATATTATATCGGAGGCCATAGGCCAATGGGTAGCAGCAACGGTTGCAGCTGGAAGAGCACAAGTGGCACTCAAACGAAGCAACAAAACGCCTCAGAAAACGTCGGCTGAGGAACAGAGAATGTTGACTTGTTGCTGGCCGCCGGCCGCTGGCGTCACTGTCTCCCAACGGCGTGTTCTGTGCGTGCCAATGCCTATCTAGCTGTGGCTGGGCATGTGTGCGTGTCTGTGTAAAGTGCATTTCTGCATTTGAAGCAACCGTAGTTGCCGCCGCCGTCGCCGCCGCCGCATCAGATGGAACAACTGTGACTGACCGCGGAGCACCGGCTATGAACACGGACCCGCTGGGGCAGGGACTAGGTAGCCGTAATAGTAGAACCAGTCTAAGTATAGAAGTTGTAGACGTTGTAGAGTCAGATCGTGGCGACCACTGGGTAAATGCGCTCTCTCGGGCTGCTCGCTATAATTGTCTGTAATCACTAATTGTTGTTTAATTCGCATCAGAAGCACATTAAGCGCATTAGCGGTAGCTGTGCGGTGGTGTTCGTTCTCCCTCTTGAACAATTGAAGGTGGCGGCGTTGTCAGCGCCAGCGGACCCGAGGGGAACTGCAGGCGACAACGATGACGCCATTGCTGCGCTGCTGCTGCTGCTGCTGTTGCTGCGGGTAACTTCTGGCGCACAACGGACGCAACAAAAATTAGATGAAGATGGACTACCACGACGAGTATATATATATATATTCTGCTGTTAATTCTTCCCTCGCTCGCTCCCTCAATTCCCCTGTAGTTTCTTTCGGGCTGCTGATCCGCTTTGCTGTACTTGCGGCGAAGCAAGAAACGACGACTCCGCGAACTCGTTCCGGTACCTCCAACGGAAAACCGACTAAATGTCCGGCCTTTTGTCTACGGTGTCCCTGTGAATGTGCTCGAACGAAAGGTGGCAGCCGTAACGGAGGATAAGCACAACTGATGCTTGTACGTCGTACAAAACAGCATCACGAAACGATACGCTGTCAATCAAAACCGAGCTCCGGATGGATCTCGATGAAGGAGCGAAGCTTAGAGAGAGAGAATACGGGGGGTGGTGGGGCCGAAAGAACAATAGAAATAGGCGAACCCAACTGTTATAGGACGCGCGGATGATGCCGAAGTAATCGTATATTTATATTTCTTTAGGGAGCGATGTGGTGGCGATTCCTTAGCGTATCCGAATACAACAAATCTACAGAACGTATTTCCGAAGGCGAAGAAGGATCAGAACAATCTTGCATACTAGCAAGTATTATATATTGGAAATCGCGAAAGTCGACGAACCATTGGACAAGCGGAAAGTGCGTAGGTGGTACATTGAATTACAATGGTACATTGGTGGTGGTGGTGGTATCGTACTGAAGACAAACACTTACTGGTCTCCGCTGTGATCCGCCGCCATCGTCATTGTCGTCTAATGTTGTTACCCTTGGCGTTTTGCTCTAGTTTGTTCGAATTGAGTGTGGTCGCGTTAGGACGAAAATAAGCTGAAATGAGCTTTTAATTGTCCCCGTCGGCAGGCGAACCGTCAGGCAACAATATATGCATACTGGCGAACTCGTCCTGGGTAACACCCGCTGCGTTATGTAAAACAGTCATATATATATATATATATATATAATTTGGTTCTTTTTTCTTGCTTCTTTTCTTTTCTTGCTCATGATGGTGCTGCTGCTGTTCGACGTCCACATTTGTTGCTAAATGTAAAACACGAATTACAAGACGCAATCAACCGTCTGCCGTGAGCCACTGTTTGTTGCTGGTTCCCGCTTATCCTTTCACGTGTGCTAAGGTTTGAGCTGGCCAAAGCTCCCGCTCCTGCTGCTGCTGCTGATGTGTGGCAATGACGATCTTGTTGATCATTATAATGTTGATCTTCATGTGGATTGTTGTTAAAATTAAGACAATTCTTCTCCGTTCGGAGCGCCTTCAGCGTGCTGGCTGCGCCGTCTGCTGGCGATGAACTTGCGACGCTTTCAGTAGGCTGGCAAACAATCTGTCGCTCACGCCTATGCGGCGGGGCCGCTGCCGCTGTTGGTGTCGACCGGCATCCGCGCCCTCGACGCACAGGGCGCACACATCTCAAAACGCCGAAAGTTGCCGAACGTACCACAAAGTTCCTCGGAACAGCCGCGATGCGATTTTCCGCAACACGCACATCTGCGATCCCCAATCGTGAGCGGGCTTGCTCACAACGCTCGCTGCCTCATAGTGGAGCCATTCGGCGTTGACTACTTCATCATGCATCATTCCCAGCAGGCTGAAAATGACTGACGCCAACCAGATCGTATGCATGTAGGTGCAACACAAAACAACAACGAACAATGATAACTATGAAACGCAATAGCGGGCCGTAACTAAATGCAAACACCGAGCAGAAACCACACACCAGCATTTGCTCAGCCTCGTAAGCTCGCCGCACTGAAGAGCGCTCCGGCACCGCGCACAGGTCGAGCTAATGAAGTCAGTATTAAGACTTCAAAGAAACGAAACGAAATTGACTGTGGATGAAATGCAGCATGGCGTCGACTCATGAGATAAGTGCCAATGTAAAATATGATACACTGAACGGAGCGGCGTCCCGTCTGATCGGTCGGGTGGTGTCGAAGCGGAGTGCAGCTTCGGTGAGCGAGATGACGGACAAAATTGACATTACGGTATACTGCTGCATTACAGCAGCATAACAGGTTGAATGCACACACATATATATATATATATATATCGATGTTTTTAAAATATCTGTGTTAATAGTTGTTGAAATTTCAGCATGTGTCATGCTAGTCCATACGGCTACTTCGCGATATATTTACATGATAGGTATGCATATCTATATATTACAGTAGTATTATTTTACTACAGTTATAGCTTCGATTGTTCGCGTTCATAGCAGCATCAGCTGAATATGGAATTGAATATTGACAATATGAGAATCACTCATTTGATGCATGCACATTGTATGCATCTAGATTTCCTGTCGAATGTTTTTGTCGTGGGGAAACCCCCGGCCCCTCGTTAAGGGCTAGATACGACAAACCATGATGTCCTTTTTTTTCTTTTAAGAGGTTAAAGGTAAATCCTGCATGGACACCAGGCCTCACACTAAGGTGTTTGGATGGTAGTGTCAGACTCTTACTGACTAAACCCAGAACCGATTTTGACTTTTTGGGCCACTGACCGGGACTGCCAAATGCATGCTGTCCTGCCATGCAGTAATATGCATGATGTCCTGAGATCATGTAGAACTGTGGTACTATCCACAAGAGCAAATATATAGTCGCAGTTCAGTCGCGCAGATTATTGTGTCGCTTATAATATATGGTGCATCCATCCGTCTCTTATTCGACGACTCGGGGACCCTTGCTGGCGGGTTGCTGTTTTACGCTATATTGTAAGTTCAATTGTACAAACAAGTAAGTACTCGCTGCCATACGAATTGTTCCTGACACCCATCATTGGTGATTCTTTGTCGCGTCCACCAAGAACACGCCAAATGCATGAATGTCCTGGTTCGCTGAATGACAATTACCCCACACACTATGTGATTCTAAACAAATCGAGAATTAGCTGACGAAAAAAGCACGTCTTGATTTCATTAATTGTTCATCTACAAAGTGCATTCACCCAAACGAACTGACTTCTCGACTTCGATTTCATGTCGGCACAGAGTTCCGTCCGCTGTTCAAGTGCTGGTTTGTTTTGTTCTTTCACTGTTCACCACTTTAGTCATGGCCACTTTTCCACGCTTTTTCCGCCGCGTCATTTGCGATCGCCGCCGCCGCCGCCGCCGCCACCGCCGAGCATCGTAGCCGGAGGCATAGACCAAAAATACAGCATTTGCTCTATGCGGAGCCGTGTGTTGTTTTTGTCTGTTACTTTGACAGGTTGTCCTTTAATACCAATTTCACACACGCACATTCACTAACAGTCACAGTGCGCAAAGTGAATGTATATACGTATCGTCGGTCGCTCGATACGGCCATTGACAATTCTGGAGATTTGCGAGCCGATGCGGCGGCGGCGACGTCGGCGGCGGCAGCAGCAATGACGGCTCGAATTCATTGAACGACGCTTCTCTGCTGCCTGCTGCGGCCGCTTGCGTGGAGGACTGACCGGCTAGATAGCGGTTCCTTTCGAATAACTTCGACTTCTGACTCCCGACGTCGTCGGCCGAAGCGTTTTGGGTAACCATCCCGCGTGCACTGGCTCGCCTCCCAATCCGTCGCCGTGGCACGGCGGCTCTGCCAGATGAAGTGGCTCACCCAAACGATGCTGTGCCAGCGGAAGGACAGGCAGATAGCCAGCCTGCCCGGCGGCCTCTGTTGCTATTCGATAGAACTTCGCCAGGAGGAACGAAACACCACAGACGGCCGGTGCTCGCCATTCATCTTCAGGCGCTACGATCTGCGGACAGCTATCTCACTACTACTACTACTACGACTACTATGGCTACTGCGGCTACGATGAGGCAAATGATGGCCGATTGTTGCCCTATGGTCGTCTCGTGGCAGACTCCTCAGACTGCTGCCACTGTCTCCAGTGGCTCTCTTCTAGCTGGCTAGCACCTACACGAAGTAGTAAGATTGATGTTTCAGTAAAGTAAAGTAGAGATGGTGGTCGGCAGGTTTGTGTCGTTTGCGACAGATAGATTTGTTATGTCTTGAAGCATGAGAGCGATGCCACTTCTAAATGAGCTGTTAGCAAGTTTGCATTACCTGTGTCCGTGTGCAGCTATATATATATATATATATATATATATATATATATATAACAGATAATTCGATGCGGGTAGCCTGTATGTGGAAGCTGTTTCCCTCATTTTGCTCGAAAGGAAAATGACAAATTATCTTGAATTATATTACATACAACTGAAGATGAAAACGGATACGAATTTTAATGTCGTGAAAAATTGTACTGCAAGCTAACCATTCTAGATGTGTGATTAGACAATTCGCGATGCGTACAATATGAACTATGATGCTTGACATTTCGTCCCTTGCCAACGGACTTGAGCAAGATAGCCATGAGTCTTCGAATGGCATTTTTCATTGCCCACGTTGACTGGTATAGCTGTCATGCTCAGCTGAATTAAGTCATGCGATTTTCATATAGAACCCGCAGATATAGAACATAGAACTCCATGCTGATCATCTATCTGTTTGTTGTCGCTGTTGCTATTCCTGTTGTTGTTGTTGTTGTTGCTGCTGCTGTAATTATAGTTTTGCATTTTTCAAAATCCTTTAAAGCATCACGCCGTAAATATTGATGGTGCCATAGTTCATGAAACGCGGCGCTGATCAGTGATCGGCTGTATAGCCAATCCCTTCTCTACGACAACGGCTGGGTATATATGTATAAAATATATATGATATCATATCACCGCCATGATGCTGAAGCGGCAGCAATAATGAGCCTGCCATTTCACAGGCGGCATCTATCGAATAGTTCATTATTATTATTATTCTAATTATAAATATTGGTACGTTTTATCCACAGAAGAAACCCGACGAAGGCGTTACCGGCGTCTCGCGAACCAACTTGACTTGGCTGGGTTTCGCTTCGCTTTCTGCCCTAAGCCGCGCGCGGTCTTTGAACGTTGCTGCGAGCGGGCGGTTGGTTGGGTGGTCAGTCAGTCGGGCGTTTTTGGCTCTCGCAACAACAAAAGCAGCACAGAGCAGTAGTCACCAACAGCAGCAGCAGCAGCAGACGCCTCATAGCGAACAGATAATAGACAAGCTGACTGGACTGGTGCTCCTCCATTGGTGAGGAGCACCAGTCCAGTCATCCAACGCCGACGCTGGCGTCTATATCTTACCAAGCAGTTCGTTCCTAATGAACAACAACAATAACAGAGGCAGAGCAGTTGTAGCAGCAGCAGCAGCGGTGTCAGCTGCATCGAGGAACGACTCATTAAAAAATTCTCTTAGAACCAGCGCTGCGTCGCTTGCGGCTGTTGCCATCCCTTGGCTTTGGCCGGGTTAGGCGTGTTGTCTCTTCATTATGGTGGCATCGTCACCACCTAGGGTGGATAGATACATATATACATACATAGATACACCGCACTATCGGTCTAACGCTGCAATAGCTTCCACTAGGAAGTTCTCAGTGTGGCATGGAAGAAAACGTGCGAGGAGGCTGGCTAGACGGTTCGGTGCTCTTTGGCCGCCGCAACAACCAGGCGCACACACACACACGACCGATACACGACGCTTAAATATATGTAAGCTCATTAACACGAAAAAAAAAACTTTAATTAACACTGCCCCGCCGCTTGCTGCTGCCGCGCTGCGCAGGGCCAATCCGCAGCGAGGGCCGCTGCGGCGGTGGCAACGGCGGCGCGGACGACGACGACGACAAAGAAAACCAATGGCGGTTTCGGCAGCCGGGTGTTGTTGTTTGCGGGGCGCGATAACATTATGCGAATGTGGAGTCAAGTCATTGATGCAACAGCAATCATACGCTGCTCGGGAAAAAAGAACACCGAATAATAATAACAATATTAACGCATGATTAGATATATTATATCGTCTCTGTCGACAACGAATGAACTTCTCAAAAATAATAAGCGTAATATATGATAGGTATCGAGCCCGTGCTCCGAGATTCAATCCCATCGAATCTTCCGGCGAGGCTCCGGTTTGACATGTTTGTATATAATATTTCGCGTTGCCGTCGCGGGCTGATATCGTATCGACACCTATCCGCTGTGGCGTTTGACCTCCTCCGGATCAGTGTCTAGCCCTGATTTGGTCGCTCTGAAATGGAACAATTCAATATTTGGAAGCAAGGAATATTCAGTTGGAAGCACAATATGCCGTCGTGGACCGAGGTACCTGATACACTGCGCGACGGAAGTCATAATTAATAGTGCGTTCCGAGAGAGTCTTGGGCTAAAGTTATATTCCTGTATGCATCCTAAAACGCAAATAAGCTCAGGACACAAACTGTTCCATGGCCCGATTGGAAAAACAGAGCGATGATGAATTATAGTAATTAGCGCTTATCTCTCTCACTTTATTGCCTTTTATCAACGCCCCGTCTACTAATGGAATGACAGCAACAATAACTCGTCGTGATTTCGTAGACTACAGAGTATATATATATATATATATATATATATATATATATCGTACGACATGTATGTGATTGCGAAATTTAATCCTATTCATTAAAGATAGTGGGTACCATCAAATAAATGCTGATCGTCAAAACGCGACTAGCTCGAAATAAACTTTCCGCGTGTACGTACGGTTATTTTTTTTATACCAAACCTTTTTATTGAGCAATATTAGCTACAACGGTATCGGTACATTCACAAGGATATATATATCGGATATGAGCTTCGGCAGGCAACATACACAATCGTATAAGTGCTTTTAACAACATTATCTAACAAATAATTATCAACATATAAATGAATGCCATAATAACCATCATGGCCTCTGTCTCACACCCTGTCCTCAACTGCGCCACAAATTTTTGCATATACATTAAACACAGACAATAAATAAGCTACCTATATAAGTAATAGCTGCAGGTCTACTAGGTATCTTTCACATAAGGTCTGTTTCGTTTACGTCGTCAACTAGTTAGCCGGTACTACCATCGAACGTCAGCTGAGGCCTGTGCTATATACAATGTTATTATTATTATTATTACTATTATTATTATCCAGGTTTCGCCCACCATGTATTTATTTTTTCACACATGTCTTATCTAAATATTTGTTGAAGTTTCGCCTCTCTATCCCCCGTAATCGAATGTCATATCTGACAGTCTCAGCACATAGTTAAGGTGTCATATCAATCAAGGTCAGTATAGCACGACACGTTAATTAGATCCAATCATCTAATCTATACGCTCGCTTCGATAAAAATGAGCATAGAAACGACTCCGATGTATTTTGTGCGTTATGTTAGGCTTGTCGTCCGGCCCATTGTTCCCTCTCACAATGCCAGCAGAACTGTTCCTGTTCTAGACAACACTTTGGGACGTATCGTGCCTCAAAAAACAGAAAACTTCTACCCCATTGTAGGACGCTCTAGTATATATATATATATATATATATATATATATATATACGATTATTTTCGTAAGGTCCGTTGGAAATAATACCTGGAAATCTGGAATATATATTTCTGCCATTTGCTGATTGTGGGCTAATTGCTCCAATCCGTTTGCATTTCTTTCCTGTCATCCCGACACGAAATCTCTCTCTACTAAATGTCGTAGTATACATTCACCGTAGTCGTCGTTGCTGCTCGTCATTGCCTCTCGGGTTCCAGCAGCCGCTATTCGTTGCTTGATACTCACTCACTTTTGGGTTGCTAGCAATTAGCTCTCGGCACGCACGGAATACAGAAATTAGTCACAATTGAACCGAACGAGCCCGAACGTTTGCCGGCAGTCGGCGTTTTCGGCTGTTGCCTGTTGTCATGTCCTTGAGTTTGTCTTCTTTAATTACACCCCACTGACTGCGTGGCACAATTAATTACATGATCCGTCGACTCTCGTCGTCAGATCCGAGGACGACGGCAGCGCGGCCGGCCGTAATATTCCAGCTCGGCCAGAGAGCAACTGGATGTGGTTGGTAGTCATCGAATATAAATCGTATTCATAAAAGAAGATAGTAAGTACACGATATTTGAATGTTGGCCTGAACGCGTTGTATGTACAATGGAAGCACAGTGCTTCGAATAAAAGTGGTGTTAGCAATAATAATATCAATAGTGATAACACTTACTACCTACACTGTCTCTAAGTCATTAATGGCTTGGTGCAGAAGTAACCAACACCAGGAGCAGATATAATAATATATGATTTTATGGGAACTGGTATATTTCGGTATGATATTATTATTGTTGTCATTACGATAAGCCATTGGCGAACATCTATCGAATCGCACAGAAGCATGACGCTGTAATATATAATATACATATATATTAGGTAGTCCCAAGCAAACTGTCGCCTCTTTTAATGCCAATAACTTTTGAACTAAATGAGTTAGAACAAAGATCTTTTGGTATGAGTTAGAGGTACTCTCCAGCTTTATTGACACACCGATTCCAGCGCTCTGGGAGTTTTGAAATAGCCAAATATTTACCATTTGCGTTTCCATATATAATTTCGTTATCTATTGCTTTTGTGAGTAACTCGACGGTTGCATATGGAACCCCACCTATTGCCCTTTTTAATGCATGGAAACAACCATAATCACATGGGCTTAAATCAGGAGAATATGGGGGTTGATGCCATCGCTCAATATTGTTCCCCTCCATCCAGGTCGTAATTTCAGCAGTGCGGTGAGGTCTTGCGTTGTCGTCGAGTAACCACACTCGGTGCTGTCGATCCCCACGCCATTTGTTCATCAATCCTTTCAAGAAGCCGAGATATCGGGGAGCATTGAGTTTTTCGTTTGCCGCTAATATTTCGTAATAGCAAACACCCTTGATATCCAGAGCGAGTATCATTAACACCTTTCGTCCGAATCTATCTGGCACTGCCACAGACGCCGCCACTTCACTTTGTCGGAGCCACTGTTTTGCTTGGTGCTTCTCAGGGGGTCTATGCAGGCTAACCCATGTCTCGTCTATCGACACGGTGTGCTCTAAGCGACTGGTTTGTTGCGTATAAGTATTCAAATTAGATGTCGAACACTCCACACGCATTTTCATTTGGTCAGCACTCAGTTTATGGGGAACCCATTTTTCATTAATTTTCTTCTTCTTCAGTATATTGGTGATAATTCTATAACACGTCGTCCGAAGAATCAAAGTTTCAGCCGACAAAGACCTCATGGACCAAGCTCTAGTTTGCTCAAAAGCTGCCTTGATTATGTCAATCCGTTCGTCCCTTGTCGCACCTGATTGCTGGTCCCCACCTCGATGGTCATCGGTGTCCATATCTCCACTGTTAAATCGCTCGCACCAACGTTGCACCGTTTGCAGGCATAAGGCAGACCTGCCGTACGCGTTCACTAACGGTCGATGGATTTCAGCTGGAGGGTGTTTTTGGAGAAACAAAAACTTGATGATTTCCCGTTGATTTTTGGGGGAATTTGAACTTTTTGCTGCAGCGTCCACCTTTCTGATCGTATCGAAACCACTCAGTGTTCGAAAGGAAGCCACGTTCCTACCGCGTGCCCACTCCAAAAATGAACGCATTGTGTGGCGTAGTTCGGGCTGTGCGCCATCCGAAAGGCGCGACAATTTGCTGGGGACTACCTAATACATCTACTACACATATATATATATATATATATACGTAGTTACAAATAAGTACATATAAATGGATTGTATGGTATTATTATGGATTAATTTCTTACCGGCATATTGATGCCGCCCACTCATTCCTAGGCTCATGTCGGAGCCATGCGGAACAGTCGATAAACTGGGCACAAGCCCATTACAAGATCGCGTTCCTTATTCTTATTATAATAGCTGGACTGTCCACAACACTCGTGCTGGGTTCCTAATCAGGTACTTCGTCTTCGAGATTCCTTCAAGGTCCTCGAGGTCGTCGTTGCCTCCATGTGCTATCTAACACAACCGTTTTTTCATTTCAACGAGCTAATGTGTTTGTTGTTGTTGCTGTTGTTGTCGCTGACATACGGCACGCTGCAGCTCTTACTACTGCTGTCTCTACCAGGATTGATATCAAATGTGAGAAGAATTAAAATTAAAATACGACCCCGTCGGGATTGTCACCCCCTGCCCAACTTTCTTGCTAGCTCGCCCCCTATTTTTGGCGACAAATGACAACAGCAACAACAACAACGAACCCTATGCAATGGAAGCCAGCTCGGGTGTTTAACCGAGAAGGCTTGTGAAAGGCTTCGTAAGGGATGATATGAGCGGGGTCGTACGCTGGGTGTATCATCGTTGTTGTTGTGGTTGTTGTTGCTGTTGCTTTTAGTAGATAGTGCTTGTACAACAATATGTGCTTGCTAGGTCGCTTTCTGGCTTCGTTTGTCAAGGCCTATGTTTGGCTGCCTGTCCATGTGGGCGGTTAGGTAGATGTACAGGACCGACTGGCTTCTGTGTGCTCAAGCCGTACGCGCGAGCTGTAGTAGTAGTTGTTGTTGTTCATCCTCCTCTGAATCCTTTCCCTAGCGCTGCAGGTGGAAAATGATGCTGCCTCTTGCGCTTGAGGAGTCAGTGTTTAGTAGAGTGAGACTAGTAGCGATGTGCTCGTGATAGCACTAGAAGCGACTGCTGCTGCTGCTGATGCTAGCACCGCCTGTAAACAAATCATGGGTGTGGGTGGGTGGGGTGCGGTGGTTGGTTGCCGACTCTGATTGAATTAGTGCCCCCAAGGGAGTGGTCCTGTAGTACGCTCCGCGTCGCGACGAATCTCTCTTCTCTTATTCTCTATCCCTCACTCTCTCATCTCGTTCTGTGCCGAGCGTGGGGACAGATATTGTAACAGAGAAGGGCGGCAGGAAGCTTCAGCTGAGATATCCGCAGCATTCGTCCAATGGCTTATGCTTAACATGAGACGCACGTCCCCGAAATGCCATCCCGTTTAATTACTCAATAGCCAGCTATAGTCCGAGGGGAGACGACTAAGGGGTTTCGATGGCTAGCTCAACTCACGGCGATGAGCCCTCACAACCCTATCGTGATGATCACGCTACCCCTTGCCGGCACTGCTCGTGCATTGACATTGGCTGGCTGAGTCGCTTCGTCCATTTGAAAGAAATGCACTTCCTCGATTGAGAGGTTGGCCACAGTTCGACATTCTCCTCTGTGATATAGCCGATTGTCGAATTTGCCACCTGAAATACCCTAAGCCCTCTATGCAAGGCAATCATTTCGCCTATTGCGCTATATTTTCGTGTGCGTTCGTAATTAGCTTTTCTTATGAGGCATCACTACTAATACACAAATGTTTTAATCTCATATTTATCTACTCAGATATTCAGAGTGGATAAGTAAGGCGGACAGCTTGACCTCAACAGTGGTTACTCAAAGAATACGTGCTGAAATTATATTACTATTTATTATTTTCTTGATCAGTACGTGTTGGTTACTGATGATCGGCTCACATCAACCGACTGATCGATCAGACATATTCATCATTCGAAGCTATTTAAAAACACGGTCGCTCCATGTTCCATGTCGCTATAATATGACGTCTCTGCCATAGACGCTGCTGGGTTAGCCATATATTTACCATTATAATTCCGTTAGTGCGTTTGTTTTCCCTCTATGGAGCCTTGCCTACAGCGGCTCGTCGCCACTTCGGGTGCTGGTGCTTTGCCGGCGGTGTCGTGATGTAACAGGGTGCTTTCGTTTAATAAATATTACTTCGAAAAAATTCCGTGTCTCGATACATCGATCGCAGAAGCAGCCGCAACAGCCCAGATGCTCATTAGCGCGCGGAGGTCGAAGTGACTCGCTCTCTCGTTAGCGGACGACGTACAGGAAGCCGTAGAAGGAAGATGATTTTGTGTAGCGAGCACATTGAGTTGAAAGACAGCATGCAAAATGAGTGCGCGAAGTATATTCGCTTATTGCTGCTGCTGCTGCTGCTGTGCGGCAACGTCTCTTTTTGCTTGCCAAACTGGTTTGGTCGTCGAGACAGGACGTCGAGGTAAGCGAATCCGCAGGGCATAGCGTAACACAGCCTCAATCCAGTAACCAAACAGGCGGCCTAAGCTCACACGCACGTGGCGGATGCGGACCCATAGTGCGGTAAATAGACAGCGACGGGATTCGTCGAGATGATATTTCACGCATGTCACCTACGGCCGACACCTCGCCGCCGCCGCCGCCCCCCCAGCTATCATTACGTGGCATGGATGGAACA